>JAWMRA010000036.1:3390520-3439944 GCA_035584735.1 Pseudotriccus pelzelni | reverse complement strand
CCCGGCCCCGGGCACTGCGCCGGGCTCCGCCGCCGGGCCGGGGGCGCAGCGGGGCGGGAGCGGCCCCGGGCGGAGCCCCCGCCGCCCTGCCCGGCCCTGCCCTGCCCGGGCCGGCGCGGCCCGTCCCGCACTCACCTGCGTGTCAGCCGCCATCGCTCCGCCGCGACCCCGGAACCGGTAGCGGCTTCCGGGGCGGGCCCGGCGCAGGGCGATGGGCGATGGGCGATGGGCGATGGGCGATGGGCGCTGCCCGCCGGGCCCGGCGAGCCGCGGCTGCTCCGCACGGCGGGACCGACCCCGAGTGCGGGGAGCGGGCACGGGCGGGCGGCGGCTGCAGCAGCGCCCAGACCAGCTGCGGGCGAGGCGTCTGCTCAGCCCGGTCGGGAAAGACTGAGCTGCCGGGGGGTGCAGAGCAGCGGCCCTGACAACAACTGTTCTATGCACATGGGGAGGAACAACTGCTCGCCTGCAGCACACGGGATTACAGGAACAACCGCTCCCCTGCAGCTCCTCGACCCGAGGAACAACCCCTGCAGTACACGGGCCCCCTCGGGTTACACTTTTCCCAAGCCCCAAGTGACATGGAGACAACACCATCAACACAGGCACACATGACGGTGTAAAATAGCTTTTTATTTCTTCCATTAGGCCAACTGTAACACAGACAGATGGTGGCTGCTGTTAGTCAAAGAGACCGAATCCCATGTCCTCATCAGACTCCTCCGACTCCTCCTTTGCTGCCTCTTTTGCAGGAGCGGCGGCGGCAGCAGCGGCAGGTGCAGCTGCTTCAGCAACCACAGGCATGGCCGCCACAAAGGCAGAGGGGTCTGCCAGGAAGGCCTTCACCTGCAAAGGAGAGGAAGAAAAAGGTAAACTCACAGGAAACAAGACATTTTGAAGGTCTGAACCTTTTGCAATGGCAAAGGCAGCACTTGCAGCTTGCCAGAAGCCAAGCACGCATTTATCGCTGCCAGTTATGAGGAACCAAAGGCACTTCAGCTACACTGAAGCCGCTACCTTTTCAGCCAGTGGGAAGGTGTAGTCGGTCTCCACGGCCACGGCCAGGACACGCTTGTACCCGTTGATGATGGAGTGGGGCACAGAAGCAATGGTTGGGTACCCAATTTGCAGACAGATGCTGGCAACATTACGAACACCCTGCGGAGAGAGAGACAGACTCGTGTTTCTGTGCTCTGGGGAACAACCTGGACTGGAAACCACGGCAGACAATGGCCACGTGATGACTTCTATACTGCCAAGAGGAGGGACAATCAAGGCATGAAGATTTAAATGTCACTGATCTCTGCTCTCTGGTGATCAGTGACACAACCCGAGGGAATGACATGGAGCTGTGTCAGGAGAGGTTTAAGTTGGATACTAAGAATTCTCCCCAGAGAGGGTGGTTGAGCTGAACAGGCTCCCCAGGAACGTGGTCACAGCCCCAAACCTGCCAGACTCAAGGAGCGTTGGGACAATGCTCTCAAGCTCAAGGTGGTATTGTTGGGGTGTCCTGTGCTGGGCCAGGAGTTGGACTTAATTCCAAACAGCCTCAAACGCTTTTTGGAGCAGCTTCAGATGAACAAACCCACAGAAGGTATCCCCTGACACACTGTCTCTGCAGGGCACCAGGGAGAGCTCCTGGCTCTGCAGGACCTCAGAGAAAATACCAGAAAATGCCCTTCACTCTGGGGCAGTGCTGGCTCCCACAGCAGCAGGGCAGAGCACAAAGGATGCGGTGCTCACCTCCAGGAAGCGCTTGTGCAAGGTCTCCTCGGTGATGTCCAGCACCTCAGGGTTGTAAATGCTGCCATTGTCAAAGACCTGCTGGATCACCAACCCGAAGGAGAACGGGGAGATGTTCAGCATGTTGAGCAGGGTGGCTTCGCTGGCACCCACTTTGTCTCCAGTCTTGATGAGCTGCACATCGCTCTGTGGAGATCGGGGGAAAAGGAGTGAATACACACAAAGAAATTCCAGCACATCAGTTCAAGGGGACACAAACACAAATGGTCAAAATGAGCCCAACAAATACACCCCACATTCACTCCACAAGCCAAACCAGACGCTCTCCTTCCAGTCTCCAAAGCGCAGGAGTCACACTGCTTGTACAGTGTCTCAGAATTAATGGGAGCTTTGGCCTTCACAGCTCCCTCAGATGCCAGTCAGGGTCCCCAGCCAAGAAACAGCTTTGACAACCACAGGACGCAACTCACTGACCAGAATTTCAATGGTCCCTCTGGAAATCTTCGTGGTGATGCCCAAGGCCTGGAAAAAGGAGGTCTTCTCTGGCCCAAGGCCTGTGTTCTGGGCTGGCACAGTCACATCACAAGGAGCAATAGCACCAGCACGGGCAGCAGCTGGCACCTGAGAGAGGGCAGAAGAGAAGCTGCAAGAATGTTCACCTCAGATCTTGTGGGATCATCTCCTTCCTCCCACATTGCCCCAGGATGGACAGCACCCAAGCACACACCAGTGATGCAGCTGAACTTAAAACAGTTTGTCTAAGGCTGCATGCGCCAATTCCCAGCCCTTCAGGATTCCTACTAATGAGGTATCCTCCACGAAGACTCGGTTTTATTTTTCACTCCATAATGACAGCCCAGAGACGTGGTGAGGGCTGATCTGCCCTACCTTGTTAGCCAGCAGCATGTCCCGGATCTCGGTCAAATCCTCCTTGGTGAAGACAAAGCCCACATTGCCACGGATGTGAGGCAGCAGCCTGAAGGGAAGATGACAGCCTTCATTTCTGTTTCTCAGACAACAACCCCTCCTCCCACAGAAAGCACCCAGAAGAGCCCTCAGGCAGCAGCACACACTTTTCCAGGGCAGGGTTGTTCTCCAGATGACCACGAATAGCTTTGCGCATCATCGTGTTCTTCCCCATCAGCACAACAGCCTTCCCACGCAGGGACATGCGGATCTGCTGCATTTGCTTGGATCCCACATTGTCAGCTCCCACAATGAAACATTTTGGGTAATCATCCAGGAGTTGCTGTAACAAAAGGAAGTCCGTAACTATACAAAAACATCCAGACCAGTGCATAGAGCAACATTAAAACCTCCATACATTAAAATGTACAAAAAGACTGACAGAAGTTTCAGAGTGCTGAGCTCCAGCTCAGGCTGCACGTTCCATTCAGCCACTGAGTCACATCCCTGAACATGTCACCTCTGCAACTACCGCAGCAGATTCTCACAGGAAAAGCTATGTGGACTGTCTTAATATCTTCCTAATGCCATGTAATCCTTCCTTAAGCAGACACCCCACAGCACCCATCTCTTTAAACAAGCCCCCACAGCCAGGCCTTCCCGCCTCCCGCTGCCCCACGCCGACACTCACGATGATTTTCATAAAATAGTTGGACTTCCACGTAGCCCTGTCTTCCCTGGGCATCTCGGCGGTGCTCCAAGGATCGCCCGGTGGGTTTAAAGACGAGCTGGGACCTGCCCGAGAGAAGCACGGCTCAGGTGGGTCCGCACCATCCCCCTTCCTTCCCTCCCCCCCACAGTCCGGCCGCGGCCCAGGACCCCGAGCACACCCCGGATACACTGCGGGTACGTTTTGGGTCCGCTCCCCTCCGTCCCGCCGCCCAGCCCCGCCCGTGCCCCGGAGCCGCCGCGCCGCGCCCGCACCTCCACGAGGGCTCCGGGAAAGAAGGGCCGCAGGGCGGGCCCAACTCCCTTTATACCCCGGCTAACGCCCAATCACAGCGAGCCGCGGCGCTGCCTCCCCTCCGCCCATTGGCTGCCCGCCGCGTCAATCACCTGAGCGGCGCGTGACGCCAGCGGAAGGCGCGCAGCAGACGCGCGCGGGTGGGCGGTGGCGCCCCCCGGCGGCGGGAGGAGCGCAGCGCCCCCTCAGCCCCGCCCTGACCGGGACGCGCTCCGGGTGTGATCCCTGCCCCGCTCAGGGGCTGGAAACAATCGCGACACAGTCGTGAGAATAACGGTAAAAACTTTATTGGCGTAACTGCAAGAACTTTAAATGAAAAAAAAAAAGCGGAGTTAGAAGTTTACATGGGAGGAGGCGGAAAAAAAAAATCAAATAATTGTCGACCCAGCGAAGCTTCTCCCAGCCCAGCCCGGACGTGGCACGAAAGACCTTCCCCAGGGGCAGCGCCCGGTGCGGGGATGCACACACAGACCCTCCCGGAGCACCCGTCACGGCCCCTGCCCGCTCCTCTCTCCAGGGCTGGGACCCCCCGGCACCATCCCAGCCCCACACGTGGTTGTGCCACCCTAGAACTGCACCTGCAACGAACTACACGGGCATTTGGGACAGTCGTTATTTGGCAGAGGAGCATCGGTGCAGGATCCCAGCGTGTCAGGCACCAGATAAAGGCAGGAGGTAAGTGTGTAATGGTCTCAAGTTACGCACTAAGGACACCGAGCCTCCTCTCGGCCCCCAGCAGCCCTCAGCGCCTTCCTTCCACGCGTGCCAAGAGTGTCACTGACACAACCCTCAACTAGCAGTGAGTGAGGTAGGTTAAAGACTCCCCGCACAGGGAAACTGAGGCACATGGTTACACAGTTTGCAGGTGTCACACACAGCGAATGGCAGTGCCAGAAACACCTCACGCCTTTCTGACACTCAGACACAACAGCTGTGTGTCCTCTCAGCGGCACCAAGGACTGACCTTTTCAGTGAGATAAACAGCTTAGGAACACCCATTTAAGTCAAATCGACTTCACAGATGGAAAGGCAAATGCATAAGGATTCTTGCCTCATGAACTCTCCCAGAGCTACACTCAGCCCAGCTGACACAGCTCCAGTGCTCCCACAGCTCCCTTCGGCCTCACACCCACACACTGAGGTTCATTTGTAGGGGAAATGAGTGAAACAGTTTCAGTGACCCGAGCAGGGCAGAGCAGCACCAGGACAAGGTTACGTGGGACAGTGACCTGCAGATTCCAGCCCAAGGTTTTTGACACAGCCGCTGCCCCTGGGCCCCTAATGCACCTGCCAAGCTGCAAAGCACACCTAGATATCCCTGGTGACAGTGCTATAGCACTCTGGAGCAGTAATTCCAAACACCGCTCCCTGGGCTGCTTTGGCTGGTACCACAGAACAGCACCGGGAATTTCAGAGCAGTTCTTCCCTCTCCATAGCACACTCCAGCCAGAGACCTAAAAGTGCTTTAGCAAACACAAGCTAAGCCTCACAATAACCTCACAAATCCAGGCTAAACTGCCCCCATTTTACAGATGGGGAAACTGAGGCACGGTAAGGTTTAGTGACTGGCCCAAAGTTACACAGCTAGTCAGGAACAGAGTCTGTCTCTCCCACTTTCCCCTCCTCAGTCAGAAGACCTTTTTTCTACAGGACAAAAGGAGCCCCTTCCCAATTTACCCTACTCTGATTTCAGGTGGCTGAAGAGGAGAAACAGAGGGCAAAGGTTTGAAGTCCTCCCCCAAAGCATCCCATTAAGACTTACCCAAACATCCTGGAAGCTGGGCTTTGGGAGAAAGGCAGGTGATTCAAATACAGCAGTTTACAGGTTACAATAAAACCAGAAAACACACTTTTAGGTGACCCAGAGGAGGGGGGGAAAGAAAAAAAAAAAAAAGCTATTCACAGTTCACCCGCCTGTGCCAGGGAAAAAAAAATACAAGTCACATTCCCGTCTCCATAGATTCCAGCCCCTCCCAACCCGCAATAAAAAGGAAATATTAAATGTTAGTTCGGCTTAACAAAGCATTGAGGTTATAGATGCAGTAAGCCAGCACAACTGGCACACTGCCTAGAACAGCACAGCTTGATATAAAAGTTGCTTTCTTAAAATCACTTCAAAACCAATTTCTGTATAAGAGGATTAAAAGTAAATTAGATATGAATTCAAAATCAGTGTAGAAATCTACAGTTCTTATCAAGGACAGGATACAGTATTCACTTTGATAGTAAAACTCCAAGTGTGTCAACGCACACTTGACCCACGGGACTTGTTATACCAGTAACAGTCAATATAAAAGGTTATTGCTGTAGCATCTCTCAGTAGAACATGTTTAACAAGAGCACAGAAAAGGGAAACACCAAAGGGCTGACAGGTCTCATTAGCAAAGAGGAAGAAAGGATACAAATTTAGGATTTTTTTTTTCTTCTGGCTTCTTAACCCCCTCCACTTCTCCCCATTCTTGTGAGAGTTTCAGGCCCTGACAGATGGGAGAGTTTCAGGCCAGATAAACACACACACATCACACTCATAACAGGGATGGATGAAAAAGGCTGCTCTGACCTCTCTGCACCTGCATTTAAAGAAGGGATGATGCCTCTTCTCTCTCCCAGGAACAGCAGGCGAGGGGAGCAGATGCCCTGAGCAGGCCTGGATGGAGATGCCAGGCACGGGATGTTCCCACAAGGAGCACACATTAGCGCTTAGGGATGGTCAGGGCTTACCCCACCTCCTGCTCCGGTGTGCTGAGAAAAGGCATTGAGAAAGGGCATAACAAACTAGGGGGAAAAAACCCCACCCCACCCCACCCAGTAACATCTTGATTCCTCTTCATTAAAAAAAAAAAAAAAGTAAGTGGTATTATCTCCTTACAGTGTAATGGAACTGGAGAAACCCTTGCAGGGTCTTGGCTGCCTGTGCTGGTGCTCTGGTCTCAGCAAGTCACACACACGGTGTGGCTCTGTGAGGGACGCCAGGGTGGCCCTGGGGTCACAGGGTGCCCTCGCTGGGCTGCCGCTCACCCTGCACACGTGCAGGCAAAAGCCTGAGGAGGAGGTGTCAAAGCAGAGGGCTGTGTTGTCTGCAAGTGTCTCGATTTGCTCAGGGAGCTGACACAGGATGAAATGTACTGGCAAAGACTCCTTGCTGCCAGGAGGGGGCTG
This sequence comes from Pseudotriccus pelzelni, assembly GCA_035584735.1. Classification (NCBI taxonomy): domain Eukaryota; kingdom Metazoa; phylum Chordata; class Aves; order Passeriformes; family Tyrannidae; genus Pseudotriccus; species Pseudotriccus pelzelni. The sequence continues at coordinate 3,433,112 of JAWMRA010000036.1, read as the reverse complement.
GGAAGATCTCCCTGTTGGAGCCCTCGAGCTAAGCTCAGCTGTCAGTCACACACACAGACACACACACCGCCATGAGGGATCTCGGCCTCTCTCTACTGAGACACAGCAAGGGCGTTTCCAGTTTAATGGTCCGTCTCATCTTTAGATCTACTGCCTCTCCATAGCAGCAGAAAGCACTCCCCACCCCCCACCCCCCTCCTCCCCTGCCTGGTAAGGTTCCTAAATCACAGTAATGTTCAGAGAGACAGAACTGCCAAGGGGGTGGCAGAAAGATGCTTTAGCGCCCGCCGATGGTGCCTCTAACAGAAGAGCTTGAGGAAGCAGTTCTGGCAGTAGGGCTTGTCGTTCTGCTCTTTGAAGGTTCCTTTGTTGAGCTGCTTGAGGCAGAAGGCACAGACAAAGTGTTCAGGGTGAAATTTCTTGCCCATGGCAGTGATGCAGCGTCCTGTGATGGGCTTCTGGCACCCGGAGCAGAGGGAGCCGCGGCGCTCGTGGTAGTGCACCTCGCAGTAGGGCTGCCCGTCGTGCTCAAAGAAGCTGCCGTTGATGAACGGGGTGAAACATTCCTGCAGGACGACAAAGCAGAGGGGACAGGTTGTGTGAGAAGCCAGGGATGTGGGGAGAGGCAGCTCCATGAGCTGCCTCTGTGGCACAGCCCGGCTGTTCTGTGGGCAGGTGAACTGCTGCCCTTCACTACTGTCCAGTTGCCCAGAGCCAAACTCTGTCCGCTAAGAAGAGTTTCCAAGAAAAGGCCAAGAGAAGGACAGATACAGGCACAAGCAAGGGAATTAACCAGCTCCCTCCCCCAGCTGGCTTCACTTCTACAAAGTAGATGTGTCCAGCCAGGAGAAAGGAAAACACTCCTTCCTCTGACGTGGGAAACACTTCAGCACCTTTCCCTGTTTGGTTTTTTCTTACTCCAGCTTCCCCACAAGGGCACACAGGAGGGACCAGCACAGACTTTCACGCAGCAGAATCCCGATGAACATTGGACTGGTTCCAGCTGAGAAAATGAGGCACAATTAATCTTCACAAGTCACCTCTCCACAATGGCTGGCATTAGGCTGGTACACTCTGCAAAGGATTGTCCAACCTGAAACATCTCCAGCAGTTACACACGGATCACTGGTGGGAGAAACTGTTTGTTCTACAGTACTAATGATTTTGAACAGACAAGGAGAAGAGGATACACCAGCTACGTGTACTAATTAGTGTCCAGAGCTCCTCCTCCCACTCCATGTCAGGCAGCTGAGGACTCTACACTTTAGAACCTGCAACAGAAGCATCCATCACCCCCACCAGACTGGGGAGACTCCCGTCCTTGTAAGAGTGGGAAACTGAGGCAGCAGAGCGTGGGAGAGAGTCAAGGACGCTGCCAGATTTGCCAAATGTATCAGCAGCGAGGCCCGCAGGAAAAGCCATGTTTGCAGAATCCTGGTTTTGCTGTCCTCTTCCCCAGGGAGGACACTGACTATCACACACAGCTGGACCCCAACGTGGGGAAAGGGGTCCAGCAAACAGCAGGCAGAGCTGTTAAACACTCACAATACCAGGATGAATACAGTTTGCCTGCAGTGAGTCCAAGACTTTACTAATGCTGACAGTTCAATAAACAGTCTCTTCCCTCAGTCAGCAGGACAGCTGAAGAGTTTGCTCTGATTTAGCAAAAACAGGAAGAGAATCACATCTCCTGTCCTGGAAGACATCCATGTTGGCCCCACTAATTCAGGCAGTGTGGCAGCAGGGGGAAAGGAAAGCAGAACTGGTTGATAAAGTCTCAATCTCCGCACAAGAAGGCACAGCCCACCCCAGCCCCACAGAGTCAGGCATAGCTTCTGCCTCCACTCTCTGCACACCACTACAGGAGCACAGACAGTCCCAACAGCATGGTCACAGTTGGATCTAAACATCACACCAGGAATCAACTGCTTGTGGCTGTGGCTGCTTGATCTGGTTTCTGCCCTTCTTTCCCACTCTAGGAAGCACTGGTTGATTTGGTTCATCTTTTGGGGCCTTCAAGAGTTAATATTTCCAATGTTCTCTGAAAGAGTGCCAAGCATTTAATCTGCAGTATTCCTGTTTATTATGCCTGTTGTATGGAGCCTCCCACTATTTCACTGACTTGCATGTTTGTCTGAACAAGGTCAGTCTCGTTAGTTTACATTGTCAGATGGAGCATGGGAGGAAGATCCTCAAAATCTGATTGCTGAGGCAAGTGCTCAGAGAGAAGCTTAGCTTATAATTATTTAAAGGTCACAGAAAATGTCTCTGTTTATCTGTGAGCTGCTGCAGAAGCCCATAATTGCAGCTGGGAACAGAAAGAGAAAGGCAGCTCGAAAGTTCAATGTAAACAGGCAGAGGAACAAGAAGGTGTTTGGTTGCTGACATGTTTTTATCTTGTGGGACTGGCTGCCCTTCACTGCCCCAGAGATGCCTTTTCCCGATATGGGACCAGGTGCCTGCAGGGTGGAAAAGAGGGGTCATGCAAAGGACCTTGGGTTTCTTACCCGACAGACAAAGCACTCGGGGTGCCACAGGGTGTTCAAGGCAGAGATGTAGTTTTCCAGGATAGCCCGGGCACAGCCTCCACACTTGGGAGCAAACATATCAAAGTAGTCCTTGCGACAATAGGCTTTGCCATCCTTCTCATGAAATCCTGCCAAAGGAGAGGAGAGGCAAAGGGATCAGCTCTCAGTCTTCATCTATGGCCAGACAAGCTGTGTGAGAATAACCATGTGGGTGGGATCATCCTTCCCCCTGCTAACACACAGCAGGATCCTTGTTCTGTTCCCTTCCCATCCCAGCACATGCACTCTCTTCCTCTCTGGGGAGAAGAGATCATTACTGGTAGCATCCTTCCCCCACAAACAGCTCCCTCGGAACTCCAGTCGTTCCCCTGTCCTCTCAGACTGTCCCCCAGCAGCAGCTCTGCCTTATACCCTTGTCTGCACTTTAGGGAGGAGATTGTTTTCTCCTTGCATAAACCAGCAATACCTTCAGGTCCAAAGAAAGCTCCACACTGGGCACAGAAAAAGTGTTCAGGGTGCCATGTCCTGTCCAAAGCCGTCACCACTTTCTGTTCAGGAGAAGACACAAAGTGCAAGTCATGTAAATGATGTTTTCAACTTGGAGATGAGTAAGGGGGGGGTGGAGGGAGGGGAGAACACATTAATGTTGGTGCTGACAAGAGCAAGCATTAAAACAGACTGTCCTTTAGAGAGCTGAGTCAATTCTCCCCTGCCTCTGGCTCGTTCAGGCTTTCCCCACTGCACACTTTTTTTACCCTAAAAGGATCTTGGGCGCTGCCTCCTCCCTTACAGAGGGCCCCGTCCAGCCCTCAGGACCAGCACTGGTGCCTGTTACCACAGGCTACCAACACACAAATGCTGAGGAACCAGAATGATTGAGCAACGTGGGGTTCTGATGGAACCTCATGAAAGGTAAGAGGGACTATCTCCTCTCACTGGTGTAAGAATTTGACTGGGCCAAGTTGTTTCCCTTTCAAAGCAAGGACAAAGGAAACACGGAAATCCCAAACCAAAATTTTCCGCCCAGGATACGTGGGTAGAGTTTTTCACACCCAGGCCTTGCAGCACCCTGAATCCCCCAAGGAACTCACATCAAGGATGGGCCCGTTGCAGTAGTAGCAGCGAGGGGAGAAGAGGTTGTGGTAGTCCTTCTCACAGTAGGGCTGCCCATCCCGCTCAAAGAAGTTCCGCGACCCAATCTCCTCCTGGCAGTGGGTGCAGACGAAGTGCTCAGGGTGCCAGGTTTTCCCCATGGCTGTAACCACCTGTTGGGAAGACAAATCATGAAGAACAACTCTACCTCCCTCTCCCCTAGACCACATGACAAGATACCAGCTGGAGATCAGCAAGAATGACAAGTTCTACTACTTAAGTGAGCCCTGGACTGGGGTAGCATGAAAACTGAATTACCTATCATCTCAGGAGAGGGCAGTCCCTCAGGGGCAGGGTAGAGGTCACTGGAGGAGCTTACAGCGTACCTAGCCAGTGGATAAATAGAGTACTTCAGTTTCTCCAGCATCTCCAGCCTCTTCAGCCTCACGAAACAGCCCTCCCCACTACTCCCAGCTGCAGCCCAAGGTTCAGCAATGAGACAGCACCTTCCACTCACCTGCCCAGCAATTGGCTTCTTGCAGGCTCCACAGACACCTTTGGCAACTGTAGCTACACCCAGTTTGTTCAGGTCAGACTGGAGACTTCCCAGCATGGTGTCCAGCTGACTGCCAGGCTTGGAGGCTGTGGATGGAGGGGAGCTGCTCCCGGCTTTCCCCTGTGCCATGAACTGCAGGGAAGAGAAAACAAAAGACTGTGAATGCTGTGCTTTACCAGATAAATGCCTGCTGTTGTTGCCAGTGGCCCCTCAGCAGAGGGGTTTCAGGAGTCAGGTCTCTGAAGACGACAGTGAGAGCCAGGATCAAATACACACACGTATTCTGCCCATGCAGAGACATGCAGAGACCCTGGGATGTGTAACAGCAGAGCTGTGCACTGAGGATTTGATTTTCCTTCACTGCACATACAGCAGAAGTCACCAGCACATCCCAGACAGTCAGTACAATGCTCTCTAAGCGTCTGCCAAAAACCTCCCTTTATCTCATCAGTTCCTGGCCAGCTGACAAAGCAGACGCCATCCAGAGGGCCCCTTCCCCTTGACCTCTCTCCATTCCAGTGCTGCTGCTCTCAGTTCTGTCTCCTCTCTGAGAGAGATGCTCTTCTCTTCCTCAGCTCATCTCCCTTTCAGCTAGAAAACCTTCCCCCTTCTCCCTACCTTCTGCAGATCTGTTTGTCAAGTCCCCTTGGCCTCTCAGGTGGCTCTCATCCCATGCCTGAGCCAAGCAAGTGGAAGGAGGAAAGAAGCAACTCCCTTGCAGTTGTCTGCTGTTCACATACAGAGAGGGCAGTGCATCCCCAGCAGACAGGGCTGCCATGTCTGCTGGCAGACCTGGAAATGAACCAGGTGGAGGGAAGGGAGTCAGATATTTGTCTGAGAGGCCTTTCCTGAAACTCCCACCACCACAGCACACACAGCTTGGAAAGGCTTCCCAGAGGAGAGGGAGAAATGTTTTACTGAGGCTCATAACTTATACACAAAGCATATGCTCTCCTTGGCCACCACAGCCCCCTTTGCAGACAAACCACTATAAGGAGAGAGAGATTATTTTAGCTGACTTTGCACTACCACAGCTACTGTCAAGTTTAGAGACAAAGAAGTCCCTCCCTGACATGCTGGTCTGGAGCACTTTTTTTTTACTAAGAGAATAAATTCATACAGACATAAAATCTACACTTGTGAACAGCCCACCAGTGTGCTGCCAGCACAGCCAGAGGAGCAGGGACATACTAAAATGCTCGGAGCTGTACTAGAACGTGCCCTTCCAGCCACAGGAGGAGCTCTATTCCCTATCCTGCAGCTGCTTGTCCTTGCAGTCGATTAGTTTACTCAGTGACAAATCCTGGTTTCTGCTCCTTTGTATAAAAATTCTCATGACATACATAAATTCTTTTCCTACACACACACTCCTCAGCCTTGCCTCACATGCAGCAATGACTCCCAACGGAGCCTGACACGCAGCTTTTCCCCTCCTGTCTCCTCCCAGCCATCCCATAATTTGCAATCTCTCCTAGTCCAGTGGCACAGAGCAGCCGCATCACACCCGATGTCCTGAGCCTAAAACAAACCTTCCATCACAGAGCAGACAACTGCTACCAAACTCTTACAGTGACAGTCCAAAGCACAGCACCGCAAGGAGACAACAGGCCTTTGGAGACAAAGCCCATCCAGAGCACCAGGATAAACCAGGGCTTCCTGCACTGCACAGCAGGGGCAAAAGGACTGCACTGTGTGGAGAGGAATGCATCTCCTCTCACTCTAAAGAGGGGTTTGTGGCCACCAGGCAGGGCAGGAACGCATGCCACACACAGGTGATAAATTCCATCCCAAGAGAAGGGAGATGAATTCAACATGTAGCAACAGGGCACTTCACCCTTGACTTCAGGAACCACACACTCCTGCCAACCACAGCTGACCAGTGCAGGCACAACCACCTGTGCACACCTCAGTGTCTACCTGGTGTGGTGACACACCCTCGACAGCTCACAGAGGAGCCCCCGCCTGAAGGAGGTTTGTTTCCACCTCCTGCAATTTACACAGGACACTCAGCACAGCATCCACCTAAATTCATCATGCAAAGGCCCTTCAAATTCCCACCCTTCACCCATGAGATCTGCCATCACTCAAGTTCAGTGAGGAGCTCTATGAGCAGCAAACCATGCACTACAGGATATTAACCACGTTAATGCACTGGCAGCTCCGGGAGCAGATCCCAGCACACACTGACCAGAAAAGCACACCATGCTGAGGAAACAAAAGGAGGTCCTGCCTTGCCAGGGGTGGGGGGGCCTGGGGGTGCAGGAGCAGCCAGCAGATTGGCACTGGGGACAAGGGGAGGAGCAGAGGTCACCTGGAAAGTACAACAGTTCAGGATACAGAAGGGTTTCCTTGCTCGTTGCTAGAGAGCTGCCTGTACACTAACACTGCTCTGCTTGTATAAATTAAAACTCCCACCACCACAGAGCCACAGCTCTTCCCTGACAGGAGATGCAGAACACACATCTTGATCATGCCATCTCCTTCCCACATCCACTCACACTCTGGACATCTGTCTAAAGAGGCAAACACAGGAAGGACTGTTGATCTGCTCCTTCCAGTATAGAGATTTTGCCATGTCTTATTCCCCCACCTCAAGAGAGATTATGGCAGGGAGAGCTGCAGGTTGTGTTTCAGAGTTACCTTCTTAATCTCAGAGGGAAATGAAGTCCCTGCTGCACAAAGGGACTGTCAGGACAGACGTGACCCACACACCCCAGCAGCCTGTTGCAGACATGTACTCTGCAGTGCTACAGCTGGGCTTAAATATTGTCCATAAATCCTCTCTCCTACCCAGCAGTTCACACCAGTCCTTACCTGAACACTGTATCTACTGAGCTATCAAGTTACAAGCAGCATTTGGATTGGAAAACACTGCTAAAAACACAAACCAGAGGAGAGAAGCCTATCTGCATTTCTGGGAAGAAAGCTTCATCTTCAGTCTGACAGCCAACAGAAACAACTGTCTTGGTGCTCGGGGTCCAGGTCTGGGGAGAACAGGAATGCCTGGGATCCTCAGACGGAGAGGTGCCCACAACAGAAACCTCATGATAATCATCATCAGAAGTTTCCCACTGTAAGAGAGGCTGGGGAGCCAAGCTGAAGGAAGAGGAAGAGACTGGACTAGGAGCTGGGGTAGATGGCACATGGGAAGGCTGAGGTGGAAGTGGGAGGAGAGGTCCAGGGCCAGAGACATGAGAGGGAGCAGCGTTAGCAGGGTCTGTCTTGGCAGCGTCTTTGGAAGGCTGGAGCTGGGAAGAGGCTGAAACAGACATTGTCCTCCTTGGGAGGAGCAGGGATTCTGGAGGAAAAACCACCTAGAAAGACATGGAGAAAGGTGAATAAATCCAAAGAGGAACCAAACAAGGAACTGGCTGTTACCAGCATGTTTATCTAAGGGAGAAAAACAGTAAGAAAAGGGGATTAGAAAATGTGCTGTATAGCTCAAGGAGGAGCATCATCTTATCCCCAAAATGTCCTGCACTGAGCAAAACAAAGCCTCGCTCTATGACAGGCTTCCCAGTGTGGATTTAAAAATAATCCCCACATGGGCATTCGACATGTGATAGCAGCAGGCTGCATAAACAGATACCATCACCAGCTCCCTCAGATCCCACTCTAATTCCTAAACATCCAGAACTAGAACCACATGCTGCTTCCCTTCTCAGGCTAGAGAAGGGTGAACAGAAAGAGTTAGTCCTTCATTTCAAGTGGCTTAGGACACTCAAACTTCATCTGCCCCACCACACAATGCTATCTGGGCAGAGGGACGTGCTGGGATTTCCCAGCACACGTCCCTGCTTTCTACCTTCTCTACTTGCTGTCCACCACTCTGCTCTTCCCCCCGGGGTCTGGCAGTGACAGTGACCCCCTCTGTCAGCCAGGCATCCTGGCTCTGCCATTCCTCCTGTTCCTGCTCAGCGACGCCCAGTCTGTCCTGCAGCTCTTCAATCAAGTGATCCTGGGACTCAGTCTTGTGGAATATGGCAGGACCTAGCTTACGCCTTGGAGAGAGGTCCCGAGACATTGGGTGCACATTCGCTGTCTCTTTCGTCCTCTTGATTAAAGATTTAATCTAAATGACAAAGGTGAAAGTATCAGCAGAGAAGAGCAATGTCACAGCAAGCCCCAAGATGCAACTGCACAAACTCAAAGACGTTAGTGACAACTGTGAGCAGGAAGAGTGATGACACTTATTCCACAATGCCAAAATTCCTCTTGGCACAGCCCGGAACAGTGACTCAGTGGAAGGAAAAACCCCGTAAGGATAATCACAGCAGCCAAAAATAACTGTCTAGAAAAGGGAAAGATTAACCAGAGGGAAGCCAAGACAGGAGGTGCAGCATGACCACTCCACTGAGCATTACAGAAACCTCAGCATCACAAGGGCACAGAGCAGACTTTTTGTGTTTGCCCTTGACCGGCACAAGGCTCTTGATGCACAAAGTGTACTTCCAGCACAGGAAGAAACAGCTCCAGTAATGAGACCTAAAAAGGCGAGCAGAGGAGCTGCCATCCCCATCAGGAACATCCTCCAGTGCCATGAAACAGCCCTTGCAACTTTTCAGAGGTCTGTAAGGACTGAACCTCACCCCAACTAGGGAATAAAAGTCTGTTTCATGAGGAAACCCCTACAAACTGCTGTGTTCTGTGCTGTTGAGTGACATGCAGGAGGGAGCACAAGACAAAGCTGAGGGTTCCAAAGCTCTGTGCCATGCAGCTGCAGTGACCCTGCTCAGAGCTCCATGCTGTTAGTGGGGTGAGCCCGGGCACACCCACTGCACACACACAGGGTTAGTGTGCTGGCAGAACAGTCCCAGCTAGGACTTGTCCTACTCCTACATTCACTCAGTGCCTGCCTGGCCTGATGCAGAAATCCTCTCAATGGGTGGTTTGGAGACACATGGCAGATCCCATTCAGCTTTCCCAAAGTTTTCAGGAGATTCTGGAGCGGCTGCAGAGCTTCTGAACTGCTCATTTTCCTGGTCTCCTCTGGCTTTGTTCATGTTAGCAGTACCTGCCTTCTTAGGAGTTCTGTCCCTGCCCTGCCTCTTCTTGCCCAGATCAGGACCATTATCTGCCTTGGTTTCATGAGGCACTTCAGCTTTTACCTCCTGTCCTCGCTCCACTACAAAGCCCAACTGGTTTTTAGTGTCTGGGAAAACATCCCACCGATCCAGGGCAATAACAGAGGGTTCATAAACAGAATCCAAAACGCTGCGATTCTTTGCATGTATCTCTGGTGCATGTGCAGGCAGCTCCAGGGCCCACAGCTCATCTAAAGCTGTTTCCACACTTCTGCCCGGGGAGGAAAGGGCTGACTCGTCCCTGACTGGTCCCTGCTGATCCAGCTCTTTGAGTACCTGCCCCTTCCCCCGACCATTTAAAGCATCTGAAATGGGTACACTTGAGATTTTGGAGTCAGTTCTCTGCTCCTTCTTCTCAGTCTCTTTTGCCAAATCATAGCCCAGGCCTCGTGCCTCCACATCAGCAGGTCTACAGAGAAGCTCCACACTGGAAGCTGGCAGAGCCTGGGAGGAGTTTCTAGAAAAGTCAGGCTTTCTGCTCAGCTGAGCTGAGCTTGTAGAAGTCATCTGCTCCCCACGAGTAGCACAACCAGAGGAGCCGCGTGGTGGGGGCACAGGGACTGTTTGTGTCAAACGGGGCACCGGTGGAGGGGCAGCAGGATGCCCTGGAACAGCCAGCACGGCAGTGTCACTGCCACCCTCAGCGCAGAGCTCTGCTGAGGGGGCACGTGTAGGCACTGTCCAGTCCCCACTGTGAGCTGCACAAGGGTGTCTGGAATGGGGCAGCACTGTTACACTGTTAGGAGTGTTGCTGGAGTCTGCTTTTGCTGAGCTGGGAACCGGTTCTAGGGAGAGTTCAGAAATCAGAGACATAGTAGAACTAGTCTGCAAAAAGGAGACAGAAGGAATAAGGAGAGAAAGAGATAAAGACAGAGGTAAGGAGAAGGGGAAAAAAAGCAAAGAATTAAGCATTTTAACAATCGAGTTCCAAATCAAAAAGCCATGTTGATCCAAAGTCTTACTTCCAGGAGTAAGGAAAGAGAAATATCAAAGAGCAGAACCAGTATGACATTGCACTGATCTTCACACAAGTTCTGCAGCCTGAGATCCTTTTGCTGTGCCTCCTCCTGAGTGACAGCTCACGTGTTCACCTGCAGCTGTGACAGGGGCACCTCACGGCCACTGGGAAGCCAGACACAAACCCAGGAATGTCTGGGCTGTGAGGAGAGGTCACTTTTTCAACTTATTAACAGTCAGACACGTAAATTTTATATTTCAAAGCTGAAAAAAATGCAATCAATGGAGAGAACAAAGCATGACATTTTCTTCTTGATACACTAATAAAATACTCCAGTTGGCTGAGTTCATGGCAGTGAAAACAAAGCTTCAGGGCATTCACAGCAAGAGCAGATGACATGGGCTTTGTTCTGTTCACATCACTAATCTCACCTTGGACGTGGCACACACTGAATCTATATGAGTCTGTCAGTCACTCCATGCCCTTGTGAGCATTGCTTAGGTGGCAGATTAACATCTTTCCCTCAGGCCAAAGTCTCCACATTGACATTGTAATAAAATCAGTATTAATTTTGATCCAAAATACACTCTAAGAAGAGCAACTAATGCAGTGGGTTTGGTTCTCCTTGACTTACAGGGTCTTTTGAAAACAAAAGATAATGGGTCCTTCCTTCCCCATTTCCAGGGGTTCCTGGCTAAGCTCTAGGAGACAAACTGGTATTACTCCTTTTCTCTTAAAAAGGGAAAATCAGAACAGTGGCTTGGACAAGCTCACAGAGCAGGTCAACCTAAGACCAACGCGGAGCCTTCAGTTTTAAAAACGTACCCACAAAGGATTTCCAAATCCAAGAGCCATCCAGACCTGCTCTGATTCCTAGTCATATTTTCCAAAGAAGCCTCAAGCAGTCAGACCCTTACACGGTAAGGTAGCAGGGCACATAACTTCCCAAGCCTCATGTATGGTATCTCAGTCTCTACTTACCTTTCTGAGATGCTTATCATGAATAAAAGGATAAAATTAACCACAACATACATAAACCCCATCAGTAGATGGAAGAGTCATAACCTTGAGCTGCCCTAAGCTGCTGCCATCCTGAGGGGCCCGGAGCTGGCACACACACACACATTAGCCAAGTCACAAGAGCAGTGCCCAGAAGGGGAAGAGCAATAGGAATCAAAATGCATTACAGACTGCTCTTCTCCCCGAGTAGCACAGCAAGGCCCACCACAAGTACATTCAGTAAAAAAGAGGTGATTTCCCAGTGTTCTGCCTAAGCTGGATGCACCTGTAAAAGTAACCCGGTTTGATGCTGTGGTTCGCAGCTTCCAGGCCTCCTCAGGAAGTCAGTCATTTTCAAGGCAAGACCAACATGTCGCTCAAAGGCCAGTATTTCCAACACATCAAAACCACACTAGTTCCAAAATAGAGAGCACTGGTTAAGCACCCAGCAGTAACAGAACAGTTAACTACCAGCATCCAGCGATGCAGCATCACATTACACAGAAATGGCAGAGGGTGAAAAAACAAGTGCATTAAGTGATCTCAGTGCCTGCTGACTGATGAGCTAAATAACCAAAATCAAATGCACTCTGTAAACAAAAAGAATGAGCAACTCATTAAAATGATCAAAAGATGATAAAAGGGTGATGTACTAGCCTGTAACTAACTGCACCTCTTACTCTGGAGTACCAGGGAAATCAAGCACCAATGCCCTCCACTCCTCCCACCTACTGCAACTTCTGGCTGTACCAACAACCAACTCCAGCTAATTACACACCATACTTAGGTCTTCTGTCCTATGTCCTACAATCACACACAGGTCTGGTACTCCAACAGAAGCCTTTCATCCTTCACCTTTGGAAAAACTTCACTTCTGTCCCTTATATTCAGACACTGGCACAGACCAGAACACGTTTTTACAGACAAGCTAACACCATTAGGTGGCACAAACAGAGGAGGTATAACCAAACAAAAAGGAATGAAGGGAAAATGAAGCAACCTAGAGGACAGGAAAAAAGGAAAATAACTTAAAAACAGTCAATGACATCATTAACAAAAGGAAAATTATCAGAGAAACCATGTTATTTGTGCTCCAGGAAGAAAGTTCAGACACCAGATGATCTCAACACCTCACAAAAACACAACTACTGTGCTTGTAAAGCCTAAATCTTAAAATCTTTCTACATTTCAGTTTGTTCTCAGAGGTCAACCAGAAACCAAGCCAGGAAGGCAGGCAGTGTTACAGAAAGCAGCTTGTCTTACTGGAGATTCAAGACTGCAAAGTATTGGAACACCCACACTTGAAAAGGCCCCTCCTTGTATCTGGCCAGGAAAACACCTTGCTGGGCAAGGTCATTCTCAGTTGCCAAGAGCTCACCTGGGAGCAAAGGCTGGTGGCAGCAGCCACACCCTGAGCTTGTTTTCTGAGCCCTGATAAAAGCAGCAGGGCAGGAGGCCACTGTGCTCAGCTCCCAGAGCACATGGGGGGGGGCAGGGCAGGGAATGCCAGCAACACAAGTGTGAATTCTCTCCAGCTTCACAACACTGCAGTGTTTCAGCCAGGATGAACTGACGCTTGTGGATACCCTGCACTATACCTTAGGACCTAATATGGAGAAAAAAGGCAACACTAAGGTGTCAATATTTGCAATTGACTGAGCACACACTATACTAAGTCTAGAGAAAACAGTGAGTAACTCCCAGATCCTCACAAAATTAAGTGCATGTGCCAGAAATGGCAAGCTGAGTTCCATTCCAGCAAGCACAAGGCAAGCCAAGCCCCTCAGAGTGTGTGTGTTCACTGCTGGGTTCTGAACTCATGTACTTGGTCACAATTCTGGGTATTGTAGTGACCTCCATGGAACCCAAACGGCACAGAGAGAAAAAGCTGTCACTGAATGCCCCCTCTGCCTCTCCTCACAAATCATCTCAGCCTTGGCTGCCCCACCTAAAGTCATCTAGGAGGGAATGGAGCTCAGCACAAACAAGAAACATCAGCTACTGGCAGAATCTTCCATAAGAGGCTAAAACAGAAGGTTAGGGACTTTCTCAGGATTAGAAAGCAGACTCGCACGTGTATGTAAGAAAGGCAAACCTAACAAAGAGAATATCTAGTATATTTGCTTTTTCCACCACTCTCAGAACAAATTCAGGTCAACAGTTAGTAAGGCTACCAGAAAAGCAGCTGAAAGTAGAAATGAGAAAATATTTTTCATATTGCTATGATTATGGGTAAATGAAGTCTCATGAAAATAACCTCCACAGTTAATCATCTAGTGCAGGAATGACAACTTACCTATATGAATGAAGAACAAGTTATCCAAGTGCCAAGTGCCTCATGTATCAAGAGGACCATAGGCAAGTTACTTCTGGAATTATGCTATTATGGGATTTTTATGTGCTACTCGTGACTGAAATAGCAGTTCTTTTCTAATACAGTAGTTTAATTTCCAAACAAGAGTCTGAACAGTATTTGCCATCCTCTGTCCCCACAAGAGGCTCAAACTTTAATCCCATTTTGAGGTGAATAAAAGGTTTTATGTTCTAAGATAAAACCTTTGAAATCTCCAACTGTCTAATGCAAAGGTTTCAGTGCTCATGTCACATGCCTAGAAGATCCTTCTCAGGGAAAGCACATCAGGGTAAACACACTCCAGAGAGGAGGGTCATCCCACAGGACAGAAGGGCCTGTTCTCTGTCAGTAAGCAGAGTGGTGTCCCATGCCCTCTCCTTCTCATTAAGTTTTAGCACAGCAAAATAATTCACCCTGTACTGAGCAGTAACAAAGCTCATTATCTCTGGCAAACAGACAAACTGCAGAACTGAAGGAAAAACAGATCCCAGAACTGTCTTACCCTGCCAGTGATGAGAATTTATAGCAGTCAAAAACACCTACAGCAGCACTCAGAAAGCACAGATACACCACAGGAAGTTTCTCAGGGCAAGTGTGAGAGGCAAAGAGGGCATTCTGGTAGACCATACAAGGTCAGCAGATGTGGCTAACAGGCAAGAGAGACTGGGGGTGGGGAGGGACAAGATGAAGTATTAAGGTGTCCTGACAGGGTACCTTAAAGTCAGAGAGAGACGCCATCAGCTCATCCAGTTCTCGTGTCGCTGAGGAAGCAGATATGCGGGTCTGCTGCTGACTGGCGGTGACCCGCTGGGGGCTGCTCACCTCACCCTGGCTCACAGTGATGGCAGGCCTGGGAGGGGAAAAAATAAAATAAGATTTAAAAAGGGGGCGTTTAAGCCTGGGAGGGCACTCCTAGATGGACAGTCCCACTGCTCCCCTGAGCAAGCAGAGAAGGAGTTTCCTCAGCACGGCCCACCCTGGCCAGCCCTCCCCCAGCTTCACCATGTAACACAGGCAGGCCCTGCCTCTCTGCCCAGTCTCACGTGCACACACACACCACCAAGGCACAGACAATGACTGAACACTCATTTTGTCAGACAGTGGGCATCTGTGGTCACCTGAGTTTGAACAATCCACCTCTCATACATGACTTTCCATCCAGGAGTAGGTAACAGAGCAGCAGCATCTTCACCTGCCCACTTTATTTCTGACCCTTTAGACAAACCCCATCTTCCATTCCTTGCTCTCCTGCAGCAGCTGCCCCTACACTACAGTCACCAATCCCACAGGAGCCTGTCCCACCCCAAGCCTGCAACCAGCAAAACATGACTCACACTGGACTTGGCACGGAGCTCTCCAGCTCATCCAGCAGGCTCTCCACGCTGGGACGCACATCTTCGATCCCACGGCCACCGTTTCGCTTTGGCTTCTCCTTTGTCGGGGGTGCAGCCTTCCCTCCCACAGAGCTGCTGTTCTCTGGGACAACATAGTGAGGTCCAGCCACGCTGGGCAGTGAGGGGCTTCTGCCAGCTTCATCTGAAGAAAGGGGAGCAGAAAAGAGCCCTTCAGAGCTCCAGTTCCACACATACATGGTCATCACAGGCAAGAACAACAAACTGTCCAGAAATCTTGTGGAACATCCATCTTTGAAGTTGGCCTTGCTTGAGCAGGGTGCCCCACCCATAGTAAAGGAAGCTTTGATCAAGGGCTGGAGGGGTCTCCCTCAGGAAGGATGTTGGAAGGAAAAACCAGGCTACTGTTCTGAGAATAAAAGTACCCACTCATACCAAAAGTCTTGCTATTTCTCACCTGCTGGGAAGCCACTGGCGGGTGTATGTTGAACAGCATTCAGTTCCAGGAGGAGTCTGTCCAGTTCTGAGAGGTTGCTGCCCAGAGAGGAACTGGTCATGGTGGGAGATGGTTCTGCAGACTTCTGTTTGTTTGGGAAACTAAGGATAAAAAGAAATGTGAAACTTCTGTGTCAAGGTACAGCAGAAGGATGGAGGGAAACTCGTATTAGGTTCCCAAAGTTTACACATATACTGTGCTCTTTTCAGGCTGATGCTTTTAGTTCTGAGGGAAAGAAGATGTGTGCTTTGTGACATGACTAAACACAGCCACTGCTTAGTCACATCTCCAGTTGTCAGTCATGAAGAAATATTGGACGGAACATTGATGGACAGGGCCTTATTTTAGGACTATGAGCTGCCCAGCTCTGTAGGAAAGAGTTAACTGTCTGCAGTTCTGAAATGCAGAGAACAGCAGCAGAACCATTAGCTCACATACAGGAAAATGACTTGTTTCTGCTGACAACACACCAAGCAGCAAAACCCTCCTCCCTGAAGTGAGGGAATGCACGGCTAACACAGACTGGAGAGAGAGGCAAAGTACAAACCTCACGCTATTAGCAAAACCTCAGAAGCAATAGGTTATGTGATAACCTCTTGCAACGCTCAAGTCCTCAAAGCCTTAATTTGGGGACCTCTAATCAATTTGTAAGAAAATAATTTGATGTGTTTTCTACTGTGTGAAATACACAAGCCTGTATAAAACAGTGGTTGTAGTTACAGCTTATCTTATATGGGTGGTATCACTTACCACACAGAACTGCAAAGTGTTTCAAAGCCAAACTTAGCACCAGTGCAGTGATTTTCATAGTAATGACACTGTAGTAACACTCTTCCTCCCCTTGTCCATGGCAGGAAAATTTTTTCTCCTAGTTTTACAAATGAAGGAATAACTTCTAATGCTCTAGAGGTTCTCATTTTATCAAAAAGATATTTTCCAAATCCAAATTAGGGACTTCTGCCTTGTGCACAGGACCACATTATGCTCAGAAAGTTAATATCTAACAGGTTTAAGGACTCTGACACCTGTAACACCAGTGACAATTATGAATTCCGTAAGGACACTCATTATCCTTCTCTTCAGACTGAAAAATAAAAAATCCACAACTGCAATCTGAGGAGAACATACTTTTTCCCAAACCCACACACCAGCTACAATTCACACCAGAACCAAGCCATGCCAGACCCCTGTACAGGAGGACTTATGGCTGTAATTACCTCCATTTCATGCTAATTGCATGCAGTCATCTGAAAAAGTTACAATTACTGCCTCCACTGGGCCATCTCTGGCTAGGCCTGCCTCTACCCAGAGTTAGTTCTGGGTGGAAGCAACTTCCCTTTCAGCAGAAAGAGAAGGCGTGGTTAGAACGTGACACCAAAGAAACACCAGTCGCCACACTGTAAAAAAAGGTGTCCAGGATGAAGTTCTGGCAGCCTCTCCCTCACTCATCCCCATGTCAGCAGAAAGGTCTCTCCCACTGCACAGGCTACTCCTCCAACCTCTCAGAGTAAGAGCGGCTGCCTTTGTGAGTATTAACTTGCTCTCTATCAATCATCTACTGAGACAGAGATTGTCAGAGGTTCAAATTTACCTGAAAATTCAAGTCACTGCACAGGTACTGAGTTCCCTGGTTTAATTGGCCCAAAGGCCACCCATCTCCTAAGGAAGTTTTGTGGTGATTAACAGGGGGGTGGATTTGTCATTTGTGTCTGGATTATATCCTTCACAACACAATCCAGATCCTGCTCTGTCTGATGGATCCTTAACCTCTTGCAGCTGAGCAAGCCAAAGGGCCAGGTCAACATTTGAAGTGAGTATGAAAGTTAAGGTGGCGCGTTACAAAAGAGGTGATCAAAACTGGCACAAGGCAACCTAACACACATGGGTGCAGTGCTTGTTTCCACTTATAGAAGGCAGCTTCAGCCACAGCAAGCTCAAGCTGTGAGTCAGGCTTATATCTTAACAGACACAAGATACCTGTAGACGTGTTCCTCTTCACTGGCACGGGGAGAAGGAGAGCTGAGCCCGTCTTTGGGAAGCAAGGCACTGGAGCTTTTGGTACTAGAGCTGTATATAGGAGACTGGGACTGAGGCTGTGGAAATGAGATTTGCATTGGAAACAGAGAATACAAAGCAAACATGTACCTTAATGCATTGCAAACCCACACATGGATAGGGCAGAACAAAGCCCAGCAGAATTAAAAAAAAAAAAATCTGCTCTTTAGTCAAGCCAGCCTTTATCAGATGAGCTACACCAGGAACAACTGTTCCCCACTTCCTTCAGACTTGCCCATGAGTCGCAGGCCTGTGCTGGAAACCCCCAGTCTGCTTCCCACAGGCTACAAGCCAGATGACTAACACTAATCTCATCACGCCACCATTTTGTCAGACAATGACGATGGGTTTCAAATTCTTTTGTGCCATTTGCTCCAGTCAGTTAGTTTTAATAAAAACCCACACCTCTCCCCATTTCCCCACTCTGTTCATAGCCAAATTCATCCTCACTTCTTCCTATTCCTCCTCTTTACTTTCTTGAGAGATACAGCACCTACAAACCACGCATTGCACCCTTCCCACATCCACTTACTTGCTGGTGGCTGTATCTGGGTGTGTTGGGTTGCCACTGGTCTAAGGGGTCGATCACAGTTCCATTCAGGGCCTCATTGGAAGGTGGTGGGGGCACTGGAGGGGGCACAGCAATCTCCTGGTACGTGTGGTTTCCAGTTGGATAGGAGTAAGGTGTTTCCTCTGTGAGAAACACTGGTCGCTTGGAGATATGTGAGGTGGTGGATTCCAGGTCTGCCAGTAAGGCGTCTGCAGGAAAGCAAAAAAAAGAAAAACCAACATGGTAAAAGCCTGGACTACAGCTTTGTCTCCTTCTTCTCATTCAAAGTATTTGTTTCAGAAGGTTTTTAGGAAGACTTTTCAACTAGGGTAATCTACCAAATGCCCTGAAAAACATTACTGCTGCCCAGGAATGAACGAGTTAATCAAACTTCTACTACAAAGAAAACATCAGGATGTAACAAAGCAGCCAGAAAAGCTGTGTCAGCCTCAGATTTTTGTCTTAACTGGAAAACCACCCAACAACAGGGATCCATAGTCTCACTGTCTCCTGCAGAAGAGCAACCCAGGCAGAACCTGCCCGGAGATCTACTCGCAACAGGATATAGACACAGACTAATTACAGGCCCCACATCATCACGGAGTCATTTACTGTGGCCGCAGGCATTGCTTTCTGCAGGAAACAAGATCTCAGGAGGTGTTTTCTCTGGAGTCTAAGGTAGTGGAAGAAGCATGAAACGTTCAGATCAGTCCACTGGTGCAGCAGAAGTATTAAGAAAACGGAAGCACGTACAAGTCCCTCTCAGTACATCATACAAACAGTTAACTGGTTTCCAGAGGCTGCCAGGTAAACGCCATTTCTTCTCCTGGAAACAATTCTCGGCTAGCTGGGTGGAGACCGCTCACATATTCCTGAAGAGAAGGAAAACTTCCACCAGCTAAAACACTGTCACTCATGCCAGGGAGAGGACCCACGTCACACAGTTAGCATCTCTCAGAAACGTTAAAGCTGAAAAACGCTCTCCCTCAGAGACAAGGCATACAAAGGCATTCCCAGCTTTCCAGATTTCTCCCTGCAAACTACCCTCTGCCCATTCCCAACCCTGCGGTGACTCAGAGGCAAATCCCGACCTGTTGGACCTTTTGACCTGTGAGCCCACCCTGCAGAGCCCACTGCAGTCCCTGGAGGGGATCTCCAGCGAGGGCCTGCAGGTCTGTGATGTGCTCACTTTCTAAAGAAAGTCTCCCTGGCTGCATTCCCAGCTTTCCGCTGGGGCAGCAGCACTGGGACACACCTCATCGAGGCTGTTACAGAAGAGTCAGTTCACCAGGGACACGGGCGCTCTCGACCATAGGAGCATCGGGACATACCTGGCAGGTCCCTTTGGAGATGTGGAATTCAGCCAGAAAATAACACAACTTCAGCAGAATTAGCAGGGCAGGCTCCCTGAAACCCCCTGGAGCCCCCCGCACCAGACCCAGCTGCCTTTAGTCTCAGCAGGATCTTTCTCCCACACACAGCAGGTACTCACTCAGGTTTGGGGTGTGAGGGCTCACCCTGAGCATGGCCATCCCGCAGTGTCCCCCACCGGGGTCACAAGGACCTGGAGTTGTCTGATGGCACCAGAATAGCAACCGAGCAACTGCTCGCCCTAATGGCTGCCCACGGCTCCCAGGGCAGCACCTGCCAGCCCTGAGCCACCTCCGAGCACAGCAGAGCACAGCAGCCAATGCACTTAGCAAGCCCTCAAGAAAATACGTTAGAAGAGGACAGTATAACAGCATTAGAAGATGAGGAAAGTGCTGCTTTTATATTCGCTCTTCCAAACCTCAAAGCTTCACACACGCACAAAAAAAATAATCGGTCCTGCACTCACAGAACTGAATACAGCCATTAGCAAATTAAATACTGTGTTAAATTAGTTCTGTATGCCTTTCATTGAGTTAAAAATATATTCCAAACCATTTAAGACACAGACATCTTCCTAGAGGGGCCAAAATACCCAGAGGCAGATTCTCTGACGGGATACAAGCATTCTGCAGCTGGGGAAAAATGAACTGAATCTTCTTTTTAAGCAAAAGAACAGCTGGTGGATTCCAGAGTGAAAGGCACGTACCTCCAGGGAACTGCTGATGAGCTGCAATTCCTACAGTCAGGCAGGTCCTGTGACTGGAGGTTTCATGCACACAACCTCCCAGAGAAGTGCTGGCCGAGAAGGAGTGGTTTTTGCTTCTCCCCTCCAATGACAGAGGCAAATCAAACTCCACCAGGAAGTGAAAATCCTGTGAGGGTGTTGGGCTCCTGCGGCCCTGCAGAGGGGACCCAAACCATTTTTCCACCCTCCAGCCCTTACTGCAGGACAAGCAGCTCTAACCATCTCGCCTCAAAACTGCCCTGCTTGGCTCAGCACTGTGCTGGATGATCCCTTGGACAGAAACCCACTGCCCTTTGCTATGGGCACAGAGTGAGCCCGGCTACACGAACCCGTTGACTTTTACAAGTCTGCGGAAGATTGGTCTGGGAATACCAGGAGCACTCAGGCCCATGGCTGCGAAGAGTTAAGATTAATGATTAACTTCCCCCATACCCTCCCCCTTCCTGACTTGAGCAAACAAGGCAGAGCCGAGGAACGGGAAGTGGAGGGAGGAGAAAAGGCTGGAGAGGAATCAGTCGGTTACTCAAACTAAACTCCAACTTTACAACTGATACCGAAGCAGCTGCACGAAGGCACCACCCCAATCCGGCAGGGCAGGAAAGGCGCAAGCCAAGGCAGGACAGCCGCTCACACACCGGTTTCCCGGTGGAAAAGGACCTCTTCTTGTGCTTGCTCGCCCCCAAGTTCTGTGTCCCCCCTTCCCTGCGCCCCAGCCGCTCCCTCCGAGCTCGCAGCCACGACACAGGGAAGGTCTTCCCCATTTGCGTCCCTCCCCGTTGCTGTTTCCGGATCCAATTCCATCAGCAACCACAGGTCCCCGAAGCTCTGCTGGAACGGGAAGTTACGCCCGTTTAAAGGGTCCAACACGGGCAGCAGAACGTCACCGGAGCGAGCAGGGGAGAATGACGGTGGCACCGAGACCATCCCGCCCCATGGGCATCGCCCTGCCCGAGGGAAGGCACGGGCTGCAAATCGCTCCCTTGGAGGTCAACCCAAGGAGTTCTGCAGTCCAGAGCGCGATTTGAGGCAATTACTCAAAACCCAACAACAAAAAAAAAAAATCAACCAAAGGGATTAACGCTTTGTTTTCCATGCAGCACCTCATCCCAACAGGTCCAAAAGCACTGTGCATTCATGTAGGATTTGTGCAGTTTTTAACACTACCAGAACACAAATGTGAGATAAGAGATGGTGGGAAAGAAAAGAGATTTATTAATGGAAAAAAGGTGTGTCACTTTCACAAATGGGACCAGCAGCCGTAGCCTGATGAACTGTGACAGGGATGCTGTGCCTTGTGCAGTGCTGCACCTCGTGTCACAGCACTGAGTTCACTACAGTGGCTGCTCCTTAAATGGAATATTAAATGCTTAAATAGTAATATTAAAGGCTCAATCGATTTGTTGGGTAATGAAGTGTTCCTGCCCAAGGTGACTCCTGGGGACAGCGCTGCAGGAGGTGTTAATCATCCACTTAGTCCCCCGCAACCCGTAGGAAGCAGCTGACTGGACCATCCTAAGGCCAGTTCCCACAGGCACCATCCATGAGAGGGCACCACTACATCCTCACACGGACAGAGCAAGGAAACCCCACAGCAGTGCTCACTTTGGCACTTCCTTCACCTCACTGGCTCAGCCCCGCAGAGCCGGGAACGTGTCCCCGTTACAGGCACACAAACTTTCTGCCGGTGCCACGTGTGCTGCACCTCCCCACGGCGCTGCATCTCACACCAGCACACGCTGCAGCATCCCGGGGCTACCGCCCAGCGCTCTGCAAACAACCACACACTGACCTCACCCCCTCTAACCACTGCCCTAAATACTCTCCACAACGCTACAGGCAGAGCTCTAGGAGGCAGGATCTCCCAAAGATAAATACCATAGATTTATTTATCTCCAGAGGATGCATTTAGCGATTTTGCAGAGATAAAGTAAGCCAGACAGGGTTATACTAGACTTTCAAGCCACTGCTCCTCCAGAGGATCACCCCTCCTTCCACTCTTACCCCTACAGCAAGCTACTAACACAACCCACGGACAAAATGTCAACTCATGGAGCAGAATCACAGTCCAGTTTCCAAAGACCTAGTGGGGTTCAGCCTACCCACAGGCATGGGCTGTGCATACAGAAACCTGTATTTTCCACTCCATTAGCAGTGTGCTGCTCAGTGGGGTGTGAATAGAAAAACCTGCTGAAATACCACCAACTCAGCTGCTCCTGCTTGTCATGGCTATGCTGGAGCAGTCACAGAGCTGATAAAACCCTAACTCAGCACAAGAGCATCTCAGAGTGGGCACAGCGGGTCCTCCACGGGCTCAGGTAACTTGGCCAAGCACCTGATAAAGCTGTATGTAAACACGAGACAGAAGGACAGAGTCCTCCTCCCTCCACTGGGCAACCCAAAAATTACATGCTCAATTGAAATCACATTCAGGCCTGAAGGCTACTCAAACCACATCCTCCCCCGTATGGGAGGACACTGGTGTTTGCATTCAAGTGGTTTTTCAACATGAATTTTCCTGTGGAGGAGGGACAGTTAAAGAATGATACCATTTCTGATACCTTTACTGCTATAAAGCACAAGGCACCCGGAGGTCCAGGGACATTAGTCTGCTTCTCTCTCCCTTCCCTCCCTTTTCCCAAAAATCATTATTAACTATGAGCTCCTTGGGATTCTGGTCTGCAAATCCCCCACACAGCTCTGCGCCTACATTAGATATGTATGAGTGACCCTTAATACCAACTGTGTCGCTTCAGGGGAGTTCCCAGCATCTGCCAAAGCTCTGCTGTTCATTTCAACAGCTCAGCACAAGAACTCTCAAGCTGATATCCAATGCATTGAACCTCTCAGAAAAAGCCCTTTTACCAAGAAAATCAGCAAGGTGAAAGAGCAGGACAATACCTCAGTATAAGCCCCAGTTACAGACTGCACATTCCTGCACTATCTCCCCAGCCCACACCTCTGTGGGCCGAGGAACAGCTCACGCATTCCAGGGGCTCCAACGCAGGCTCAGGCTCCTTCTGCCATCGCTGCGTGTCAGCACTCGCTGTCCTGAGAACGCCGTATCCTCCAGCAGGAACAACGGCCTGTGTGCAGCCAGGGGCACATTCCTCAGCTTCCCACATCCCAGGTCTGCCTGACAAAGAGCAGTAACGCCAGCCTGGGGATCTCAGCACTGCTCTAGGGAATGGCTAACACCAAGGCTCCTCTGCACTGATGCATCAACACCCTTTTCCAGAAATCTTAGCCTCCTTAAAAAAATGAAGTTACTAAAAACAAAAAGATATATATATATTTAGATGTATCTTCCCATGCATATGGAAACATACTTCATTCACTCTCCCCTTCCTGTGCATCTCAAAAACGCTCTTGGATTAAGGTGACACAGTGAAGCAGAACATTATGCATTAGTTCTGTAAAAACCTACATAACAAGGCATTGACAAATTCACATTTGCCAACTGACATCAAGCAGCTTTTCAATGCTAATTTTTCCTCAAGCAGTAAATAGTTTTCCACTATTCATAAGCAGCCTAGGGTTTTTTTAATTTATTTTTTTAAGTGAGGCAATTTAGATAAATCTAAATTAGCTTTCCTCTGTCAAGGAGAGGCCTTCTACTACTGTGTGTCCAGGGTAACTCCAGCCTGTGTGAGGGCTAGAGAGACACAGCATCCTCAGTGAGCTCAAAGACTACATTACTGCCAGGAGAAAGCAACTTCAGATTTCCATGTGCAGCTCATCTCTCCCAAGAACTGAGGATTATTAAGCCACGCTGACACAGCAAATCACAGCATTATCAATATGGTAAGTAGATCAAAGGGATGGTGGTCAATTTTCTTCTACATCTCATCTGCTGCTGGGAAGGAGATGGAAGCAGAACTGAAGCAAGACACTTCAAATGCCTCAGATATCAGCCTTTCATTTTCAACAGCTGAAAGCCACATCTGTGCATCCGTCAAACTGCGTGTTCCCTGTAGCTCTGCTTCTTGCATGGGACATCTGGGAAGTGAGTGACACTGGAGACAGGATTTTTCATCCAGCCACCACACAGAGCAAATGCATTCAGGCACAGAGTCCCCTCTCCCCCAGATCTCTGGTGCCACATGTCCTTGACAGCCCAGACACAGCACAATGGGAAATCGGGATGAGATGTCTGAGCACAAACTACAGTGCTTCCCCTTCTGCAGCTGCACTGAACAGGTGCCTGCACCTCCCCTGCTCTTTCCCCCATCTCTATTTACCTAAATAAGTAGAACTGCTACAGGTTTTCCTGGTTTAGGCAGCAGGAAGATTCCCAGAGGGTTGGCAATGGAAATAAGCAAGACAGCCATAAGGGCAGCTCTAAATGAGGACATGGACTTTACATGATAACGTCGCAGAGTAAGACAAGTTGCAGACCACTGATCTGCAGAATCACAAACCGTTCTCCAGCCCTTTTCTCTTAACACCTGTAAGATGCTGAATTCAAATCCTTGATTTTTGCTATTCCCTAAACGAACAAGGGGAATTGCATGTCCAGAACTGAACTCTGAGCTTGCAGCCTCATCTGAGCAGCCTCTTTGCAAAATCCCTGAATCCAAACTTTAAAATCTCATTAGGTTCAAAGAAGTTCTTCTCTCCCCCACCTTCAGGAGTAAATGCAGCTCCAGCTCACACATGGGGAGACAGCTTGAAGTGGTAACCCAATCCCTGGCACAACAGTTTTACATTGTGAGTAACTGCAGAGGAATGAGGAGCCTGGGTATATTTATCCTATTAAATAGCCTTTCGAAAGAAACATTTCCAGTGCCCTGGAAGAGCTGCATCAAGAAGACTTGTTGAAGCCTTGCTGAAGGACTTCAGTGCCCTGGAGTTTGATTCCAGAAGGTGTGGGGAGCCCCAAAGACCAACACTGATGGCAGGAATTCCCATTTAACAGCAGTTTTGACTTTTCTCGGTAAAATGGAAGAGCATCATCAGAAATAGGAAAACCATGAACAAACAGGTGAAAGCAGGCATTGATTTCCAGGTAAAAGACATTTATTAACAGGTTCTTAAGGCTTTATATTCTAATCAATGCTTTTAAATGGAAAAAGATCAGACTACAAAAGGAATAAAATACAAAGACTGCATGCAAAAAGCGACCTGAAAAATTCGAAGTGCAAGTAGATGGTCTTAAAATCCTCAAGTTCTCCAGTTCACACGTACAGGAAGCGTGTAAAACAGCTTGGCTTATTTTCCAAAATATTTTGAGGAGATGACATTTAAAAGTTTTCCAAAATTTAACCAATATGTCAAGAAGGTGGTTAGAATACAGGACACGTAACAGCTCTCAGCTTTCTTGTAAGGCGGGGACAGATTGTTATTTAAGATATAGGAAAGTTCAAGGCACAAAAGATAAGTCATTTTGCAGACCTAACAACTGCTGGAGTATCAGTACAGAGCAGCCACTGGGATTTTTACTTCACATTGTCTAGACCTCCCTAGAGGAAGATGAGATTGCATGGTCAAAAAATAAATCACCCAGCTATTTCTTTAATGTACTGATGCTTATTTGAAGCCTTGTGCTTTCTCATTATCATGATAAACATGTCACTGCTTAATAAAGAGAATGTCCAGACTAATATGTGGTATGCTGAATTCTGATTAAGACAATATCCATGAAATTCTTGAAGCTTCTCTGTACTTTGAAATCAAACCTGCACCCCCGTAGAATAAGGAAAAGTTTATATTTGTGGCACTGATTTACCAAGTTGTGGGTGCTTCAGAAAAGCTTAACAGCAAAGGCAGCCACCTAGGAGCAGTTAGACCTGACTACACCAGGCTGCAGAGACAAACTAAACTACAATTCATCCTGTGACAGACAGAACTGCTTTCAAAATCAGGTGGGGGCAGCCCCTGTGAATCTGTGCCATAACTCCCATATGGACAGCCAGACCAGCCAGCCTGGCCCAGTACAGCAGCCCATGCACCAGCTCTGACCATTAGCAGCAAATGTCTGAACAAAGACAAGACACTGCAGTGTAAGATGTGGTCTGCACGAGCAGCTGCTGCAAGCACTGTGGCTTCCTGTCCCGACCACGGAGACCCAAGTGGGGAGTTTATTCCAGAGCTTGTGGCCAACTAACTGGTCACAATTAACATGCACTACTGCCACCCCAAGCGCGGGATTGTAACAGAGTGTGCAAATGCAGCCTGTGTAAAGCAATTTCAGCAAGTGTTCATCAGTGACTACTCACTGCACATTTGGGGATGAAATGCAACCCCGTGGAGTGCTCTGGCTGTAGTTCCAGCAGAGCTGCCACCACCACTCACTGCCAGTGTAAAGGAAGAGCCATGGGGTCCCTCCCCCCCACCCCAGCAGGCAACCCCAGGCTGTTCCTGAAACTTGCCCTGCTGATCACCAGATGCTTTCTAAACTAATTCAACTTACTAATCCAATAAAAGTTTGCTGGGCTGTTGGTTTGGTTTTTTTTAGATAAACTCATTAGGTATCTTGGAAGCACAGCTCCAACCACTCCATGACTTAAGCAGCTTTTAGAAAATAAAAAGACCAGTGCCAGAATTGTGCCCTTGTCCAAGTAAGTGAATAAAACTTATGCTTTAAATGGGAAAAGCTCTACTTTCACCTTCAAAACTCAGGCCAGGACAAACTGTAAATCCAGTCCATCCTGCCATTAGTTGAAAGAAATCACCCATCCTCCTGTCTGATTCCCATAATTCATCTGCGTCTCAGATGCGGACCAGAAAAACTGCAGCCTGAAAAGATGCAATCAGCAGACACCACAGACTGAAGTGCTCTTAGATTCTGGAGACATCTCTCCCCACTACCTGCCACTTCCACCTGAGCCTATACTGACCTCTCATCTTGGCTTTCCAGCCCCAGAACTGTGATAGGGCTCAGTGAGTTGGGCGGCACATCTTATGTACCCACTGGTGTTCTCTCATATGTGCCAATGAGCTTAGGAGTGAGTTTTTGACAGAGATTCCTGACTAAAACTCTGAAGAGGAGCCAACTCTGAACGCTACAAAAACCCAACAGAAGCCATCACATGAGCTCACACCTTCCACCAATTCCCTCTGAGGGGCAAGAGGGCTATTTGTGTATGTGCTAGAAAACCATAAAGGTCACCGCAAGATCCTTCCTGGAACTGGCCACACCATTTCCTTTCAAATTAACACAGGCATTTCAGTGAAACTCAGAGCTGCCCTGTAACCTCAGCAGTGGAGTTTTTGCCCAGATGGTGAGGGTGCTGGAATGCTGGCAGCATCACGTGGGGGCAGCAGGTCCCTGTGTAACCCAGCAGGCTCTCAAGGGCACAGCGACACTGTGGGAAACCAGCTGACCAGTCTGCAGCTTGACACCACCACAGTCCCTGGGAATCACAGCCCTATTCCTTGAGTGAGAACCTTGGATCCACCTCTTGTCATCTTTGATGCAACAGGCTGGGAAATCCTTCAGCTGCTGGCTCCGTTCACATCACAGAGTTGGCAGAAAGGTAACACAGCACAGGCTGAGAGAGACTGCAAGTGCCTCAAAGATTGAGTAGCACAGCTTCCTGGATGAGACAACTCAAATCAGGGCTCCCTGGCCTACAGTCCAATCTGTGTGAAGGAACCACAAAAGATTTTCCCAAAGGGCCAGAATTTTTCCGCTTAGCTCTTGAACACTAAATTAGACCCCATCTCAAACTGGCTGAGAGAAATGAACCACCACTTACAAAAGAGAAGCATAGTGGTCATTCTGCCTTTCTCCAACTTCCTTAAAAAAACTTTCATCCCCTTTTTACTGTTTCAAAACAGTTCATTAGATGGTTGAAATAATGGAAGTCTCACAAGGCATATAACTTCTTTCATAGTCAGAGAGAAATATTCCTCAGCATGTCACAAGTTTGCTGAGCATCCTCACACTGAAAGTGATTTGTGATTTAAGCACTGTCTCCTTTCAGAGGGGATGTACCTGATGCTTCCAAGAAAGAAAATATGGTTTGTTTGGTTTTCAGATAAAACCAAGCACAGCCTTTTGAAGTTCTTCAAATTAACCTCACCTGCGCACTCCACTGCCACGGCCATTCTATTCTGAAGTTGTCAACAGGAACACCAGGAAGAACAAAGTCTTACTGGCATGAAGATCCAAGGACGGCATAGAGCAAAGCAAGGCCATGCAAGCCCAGCTGAAGTTGGCTGTTGTGTTCTTCCCATACTGCCTCCAAGAGGAGTACTCGAACTTAGCAGCAGCACTGACATCTCTAGTTTCAGAGCCTGTTCCACCCTCAAAGGTGTGTCCTCCCGTTTATTTCTCATTTCCAGAAGTGCTGGGGCAGGGGGGAGGGAAGGGTTATTTCCTGCCCTATACAGCATCCTCTTTTTCATAGCATGGCCTTCTCCACACTTAAAATAAAAAGAGACATCTTATATTTACTTCCCTCTGTTTGTAGTCCGGAGCAGCAAACAGCTCATGCCAAGAGAAAATAGCCCTATGCTAAGACCTGCTGCCTAAAACTGAATTCATGTTCCAGCTTACTAAACAAATCAATGTTTTCAGTTTCACAGCTCCCAAAGACTTCTGGGAATGCCAGATCCAGCTACACAAGCCTTGAATGCCTCTGTATGGCAATTCACAGACAGTCAGCCCACGGTTGTGTGAAGGTAAAACAGCAAATAATCCCTTGCATGGCTCCTTTCTGTGCAGACTTACAGAGCCCTGAACAACAGGAAACAATTTCCAAAGACGGATAAGTGTAGTCAAAAAAATTCCTCCACCACTCTATGAACAACCTTCAGCGGGATGAGGAAAAATTTGTCAAGGGTTTGCAAGTCATTCCAGCTGATCTCAACACTTGCACAATGCTGAAGAGCACAAAGCCAGGTTCTGCTTCACTGGACAGAGAAGCTGGAGATTGCACAAGAAGTTTGTGATGCTTCACACAGATGTAACCAGCCTTTACTCAGCGCTCCAACTTTTGACCTCCAGTGATTCAGACCTCTGTGATTTGAGTACCACTGTCCTCAGATGATTGTCCCACCCACAAGTTACAGCGCTCATCACAGTGGAATCCATTTTCAGTTACAGTTTCCAGTCACAGCTGTCGACAGTCCCACACCCTAAACCTAAATCTCCATGTATTCAATTTTATACTGATATAACAGGCTGTGACAATAAAGTCTGCAGCCACTGCACCTGAATTCAACAGAGGATCACAAATCAGAATCCTCACCCTAAGGTTCACACTTCCTTGACAGCACAGAAGAACCTGTACCTTTCAGAAATGGAGAACTGATATGCAGCCCTGAAGAGCCCAACATAACATGGCAAGTCCACGTTATATCAGAACAGAAAGCAAGTCTGACTCTCAGGCCTGTACTAAAAATATTTAACTTGGAATTTCTCAGCCTGAATCTGCAGCCTGCTATGAGCTCCACCTGCCACCAAGTCTTTTCTCAGAATCCTCTGCTTTTGGAAGCAAATCGACGGGTGTTCTGACAGTTATAGTTAGTCTTGTGAAAGATTACAAAGAACAACTATCTGCACAAATTCGAGAGTCTCCATTTCACTCCCTGTGTGTCAACTGTGAAATTGGAAACAGCTTTGGGCTCCAAGGAGGGTAAGTACAGCCTCTGACAGTCGTCTCCTACAGTGGCTCTTCTTGTGCAAGATCTATTTCTGATCTCTGCCTGACAGCAAACACATCCTCAGGCGTTTCCAGGAAGACCCAGACAAAGGCATTAGCAATATCCAGTACTGACCCAGCTGTCTCTGGGAGGGAGGCAAGTTGGCTCAGACAAAAGTGAGGGACATCCGCTCTGTTCAAACACAGCTCCAGCTGAACAGGAGCGAAATGACATCCCGGATGAGACTGGTGTGAGTGAATGTTTTACACAAGCCACCAAGCAGTTAATACCACCTCAGTACTGATCTGGGCCGGACTCTAGCCAACATCCTAGATGGAAAAGAAAATTTAAATACAACCAAAAACATTAGTCACCAATACACTGTTTCTGTTTAGTCCTTTATTTACACTTATGCGTGCAAAATAGTAAGTTTACCCTCCTCGTGCATGTCATAAAAATTTTTATTTGCTGCTGGCTCTGAAAGTTTCTAGAAAGTGGGATGAACATTCAAAAAAAGTCCAACAAGATCTGCTCTCCTCTGCCAAAACAACAACAAAAAAAAAAATATTCATGAAAACCAAACAAGCAGCCACTGAACTGTCCCGTCGGGGAAAATTTCCCAGGGCCAAGGCCTCTGGAGAAAATACCAACTCCCTCATATTCCTACAGGAAGAGGGGCTCAGCCAAGCCAGCTATCTGAGGAACCAGACCCTTCCTGCTACACCAGAGTGCAGCTACTCCAGCAGCACTAGCTCAAAACACAGCGCTGCCATTTTACAAACATCTGACAAATCCAGTACAAAGGGGATCTCCCTTAAACAAAAAGCCCAAGGATGGGTATAGAAACAGCAGGAAACGAGACACCGTGAATTTTAAACCATGGGTCTAGTAAAGGGAGGAAACAGAAGCTCAGGGTTTGAGTGCAGAGATGTGCAGCACCCCACTACCACCAGGAAACCCTCTAGATGTCCACTGAAAAGAGGTGTGTGGGGTTTTTCTTAAACCCTGAGTTAGTATTTGGTTGAGATTTGCATAACTTTAGGCAGTTGGGTCTGACTTGAACTGGGAGTTGTCATAAGCAGCACCAAGGTTACAACACATTCTAATCCAGGACTGGATCACTCTTCTGAGCAGCTCCTAGGCATAGAAATCAGCAGTGACAAATCAGAACAGTGTGAGCACTCAGCAGTGGCCTCCAAATCTCTGGGCATCAGCAATCCTCATGTGCTTGTGCTCCAGAGCCCTCAGGTGAAATGAGAAGTGCGTAGGTTTGACCCCTTACAACAGCTGCACAGCACTTACCACGTGGAGATCATAATTTGGTAACTGCTGATTCGAACTCATCTAGGGAAGGAAAACATGTTACATCAGGATTTACATTGCAACAGAGCACAGGAGTTCCACTGGACAGTGAGCACCCCGGAGCGAAGGATAAAGTTTCACAAGATGCAGAAAGGCAAATTAACAGTTCACCACTGCCAAAAATGGAGAGGTTTTACTCCCTCTTCCAGACATGTGCTGCTGCCATTTACTCGTGTAGGCTGTGGCTCTCACACGGCCCCTCTGTGAACCATTTCAACAGAATATATACCCAGCCAAAAAAAGCTGACTGTCTCCTTTTGGGTCAGAAAAGAGAGGAGCACAGCAGTCAGCAAGAAGGGCTATGTCCAAACAGAGAGCAGAACAGGGTAAGGATGAGTGAAAGTAAAGCAATCTTGTCTTTCAGCAGCAGCAAGCCCTTACATTGACTCAACTGCCAGCAGGACCACCACCCCAGACACCCTGGCATCTCATATTGCCACACAGGTAACCACAGTCAGCAATAAGATTGCCAAAGATTGGTGTGTTCCTCTCCATCTGCATAAGTAAAAATGGGTTTGGATGCAGTCAGAGACAAAATATTGTCAGAGCTTGCACATTCTAAGTTAATTATGAGCCTTTTAAAAAGTAACAGTAACAGGAAAGTATGTGGACCCTATAACCAGTAAAGGGAAGAAGAGGATTTACATGGTTATGCAAGAATAGACATGAAACTTGAGGAAAAAAAATAGCATCTTTTAAGCTGTGGAAATCCTATCCATGCAGCATAAACAGAGCTGAATATAGACCCGTCCAGGCAAAGTGCCAGTTACAAAATTTGAGACACACATAAAGATGATGAAATGAAGGACTGAAATATTAGTGTAAAGTCTGAATTCATTAAAAGCATTAGAAGCACAGATTCTGCCCATGAGATGAAAAGTGCCCTGGCTTCCAGCAACCGGAGGATTCCAGTAACAAAGGATGGGGACACTAAAGACACTGCAATCACATCCATATTTAGAATAGTCTCATTGAGGCATTCCTATCCTGAAGGCTCTTAAACGGGATATGGGAATGCAGACTTGAGAGACTGTAGTCCTTGAAGAGAACGTTTTTCTTCTTCCCATTCAGTATGTAACAAGCATATCTCCCAACAGGACAAATATAAAAGCGTTCAACAAATGCAAACCTACCCTTAAAAAACCAAGATATATGAAGTTTTAAAAGCCTGAATCAATAAGGAGATATGGAGTCCCAGCAAATCTCACCCAGATACTGAGGATGCCAAATAAAAGGCTAGTATATTGAGATATAAATAAAGAGTTGGTGGCCTGACCTGCCAACCACTCTGAAATGGGTTGTTTCCCTTTTTTTTTTAAAAAAAAAGGAACTTGTGTCAAATGTCATATGTGGTTTAACTGGCTCGTTAAAAATCTAATTACTAAGGAAGTACTCACAAAATGGGGGATTTTTCTTTTAAGAAGTTTTCATTTCTGCAAGGGTTCTCTGCAACAGGGTGGGAGCAGACTTGGAAGCAACACTAAACTCTTTATAAGCCAAAAAGTGTAAGTCATCGTCAACAATTGACTTTACACAAAGCACTGCCAAAAGCACAATGTAAACTCACAGAGCAGGGCGGGGGGAAATGACAACAAAATAGTTAACATTTTTCAGTTGTGTGGATCTTGGTACTACTTATAACTATAATAGGTAGAAGATTTGAAAATTAAGCTTTCAGTCTGATGAGCACTGTATTAAAAGGTAACCCAAATAATTACAGACAGGGGACAAGCAACAGCTCTGAAAGACAACAGAGTACAGAGGGCCAAGGAGCACATGGTTACAAATCTGGTTAAAGCAGCTACTTTTCACTTTAAAAGAGTTTCTGGGAATGAAAGGAAGATAATGCCTCAGAAATGAATGTGGGAACTGGTCCTCCAGTCTACTTTGGGAGATGTGGGTGGTAATCTGATGGAAACTGCTGATGTCTCTACAGCTGCAGAGCTCTTAGGGGTTTTTTTCAGTATTGGCAGAAGAATGTGGCTCAAGAGTTTCACAATATCATGACAGAGGCCCGCTGAAAGAAAGGAAATTGTTAAAGCCAGACAGAAAACTAACATTTTTAGAACTGGAGTGTATTGGAGCCAGTGGATGGAGAAAAGCTGGAGAATGTCTAAGGTTTTCTTATCTCTTCCTACATGAGAAGGTAGATGACCTTTGGTTCTACCTGTCATTTGGCATCCTGACAGAAGTGTTAGGCACAAGTGTCTGGCTTGCTTCATCAGCAGTAAGAAAAATAACGAGGATTTCTTTTTACCAAGAGCAGTATTAATAAAGCAATTAAACGCATGACAGCTTCTTCATCTCAGTGCCCTGAACAGAAGTTATTGTTTTGTTATTTGACAAAGACAAATTTTATTCTATCAACCAAAGGCTGTTTTACTCACAAGAGAACTCAAGCCCACAGAAAAAAAAAAAAATAAACTGCAAAAACCAAAGAGAAAGTAGATTTTTGAGAGGTAAAGATGAGTAAGAGAGACCAATCTCCACCACTGACCAAAAATGGAAATGCCAGCAATACTGAAATAGAAGCAGCACGAGAATAAACTTCCCTTTCAGAGGTACATGAAATAAATCCTTCTTCAAATTACTTTCTAAAAAAGGGTTTTCACTATGATCTGACTGTTCCACCACCAATCCTACGATAAAAGTCAACAATCATCTGAAATAACTGGACAGAATATTTTGCACTAGTCTAGAGAATAAAGATTCCTGGTGCCTACATTTCTGCTTTGCTGAAAATTAAGTTGACTTCTTTGTCTCAACTCATCATATTCTTCTCTGCTATGCACTGAACTAGGGCACAGAGGGAAATGGATTAATTTTCCTATCAAATATCTAGATGGACATGTATTTCATATGGACAGGTACCTCTTCACATCACTATCATCCCAGTACTGCTGAATACTTTAAAATTAACCTGATCCACCTCAAACCACAGTGGCAACCACAGAGAAACAGAGAGACCAGGCTCTGCCACTTACACAATAAATCTACAATTTCCCACACATGCACAGCAGTGCAACTGCCCCCTCACCAAGAACAATATTCCACTTCTATCTCTGCCACAGATCCAAGCCTAAGAGTTTTAAAGCAGCTGGAAAATAGAGCAACTCCAACTCCTTTCCCCCCTCCAAAACAAGGAGAAAAAAAAAAAAAAAAAAGATGTTTCTGCCAAGCAAGCACTGAATACACTGCATTCCATTTCATTAAAACAATTATTCAAAAGCCAGCCAAGAATTACATAAAGCTTCCTCCTTGCACCACCCCCAGCCCCTTCCTTCAGCCCTCCTTCCCAGCAAACAGCCTCCCAGCTCAGCAGGAACAGGATCACAGCAGAGCAGTACTGCTCTGGGGGAAGTGGCACCCAGCACCTCACACTGGCTGTTCCATCCCACATACTGCATTCTCCAAGCCCAAGCAGTGCACTCAGAGGGTTCCAGCAGAGCCAGGCAGCCCAGGAGGTCTCTGAGTTTCCCACCACCTAAGCAGTACCACAGTGATCTCTTCCAAGTAGTTTTCTCCCTCACATTTGATGGTAAGGCAGCATGCAACAAATGAAGCCCTGAACCAACTCCTACACAAAAATGAATGATAACCTAACAGATTTTCTGTCACACACCCAGGGCTTTTAAACATGATCCCAAGGCAGAAGGTGCTGGAGGCACCAGATTTAAGCAATTAAGAAGTACAGGAGCAGCATGCCAGAGCAGCTGTGCTTGTGAGGCACTGCCCAAGGGAACTGCTCAGGACAGCCAAGCAGCAAATCTCAGATTAAGCACCAGCAGGATAGACTGAAAACTACAAGCTTAGATTTATAAGAACCTGACTGACAAATTCATCCCAAGCTCCACACAGCCACTCCACAGCTCCCAGCCTGACTGACAGTGCTGAGCTCCTCACATTTCACAGCAGAAAAAAAAGGCAGCTTCTTCTAGCCAGCACTGCTCACCCACCCACAGCACTGAGTTGGCCACTGATAAGAGATTTCATGACGTGGATGAAATGGCATTTCATTCCCTCCCCCAGTGCTCCAGCTCCCTGCAGGGATCCTGTCTAACTGCTGGAGCTGCTCACAGCCAGACAGAATAGTTCCAGCTGTGCATCACACTGCCTAACCAGGCCTACACAGCCCCAAAAAGGTCTCCCACATAAAACCATATCGAACAAGAGCTTCAAACCAGAAGTACCACTCCTGAGCACCTTCCTCTTGGGGACCACCTCTGCCATCAGCAAGAAAGGAAAAAACAAAGGTAGTCCCAAGGCAGCTGCTGGTGCTGAGGAACGGGGAGCAGCAGATGCAACTAATGGTCAGACAAGAAGAGAAGCAGAGACCAACCAAGCCATCATCTTATTCCAACTCATGGGGCACCAGGAACCTCAAGTGACGTGCAGTTAGCCTTAGGCTCTTTTGTCTGACCCAACTGATATTAGTGGCTCCAACCCAAAAGAAACCTTTTCACAGAGAAGGCTTGAACTTGTTTAGAACTATGAAAGAGGATAGAACAAGGGAGTATTAAGCCCCTAATCCATGGCAAATTATTTACAGCCCTCCTGCCCATGACCTTTTCTACCTCTGGCTTCTTTTCTGCCTCCTGCTCTTATTAAAACCCAGCCTAACCACAGTTCCTCAGCCACCACAAACTTCCCCATAGCACAAAGTGAAATTCTCTGCTCACCTTCCTTTTCAGCAATAGAAATAAAGCAAGATCCTATGAGGCGTCTAGACAGACACAGGATTCATTCTGTCTGCCAGCTCAATTCTGTGACAAAAACATGGGATTGGTTTATTCCTGGAGCCCCCATACAGTTTGATTTATAGCTGAGCCATTTAAAGCACAATTCCCCATGCAAAGTGTCATTCAGAAAGTTTATTCCCTGGAGCGCCATTTACTTTTTTTGATGTTCTTCACATCATTTGCAAAATGTTAGAGATTTAAACACATGCAATAAACAGTAAAAACCACAAGAAATCAAGCTACACTCCACTGCCTGGTGCCAGCCAGACATGCTCAGTACCTCACCCAGCAGAGCCATCTGCACCAACGTGGATCTGTAGTAAGAACACTGTGAGGAGAGGCATGACAAGCTGCGTTGGAAGACTTCAGACTATCTCATCATCATTTAAATAACTTAAACTGAACTTGTTCGCAGTGTAGAGACAGTCCAGCACAGGGAAAAAGGAGCCAAGCACTAACAATGCAGGCTGCCTCCCCCTGTGGGCTGCCGTAAGTTCTCTTGGCTCCTCATCTTACAGTTGTCTCAAACTGCTTAGATAAATTTCCCATGTAAATTCAGAATAATTACTGTCTGCTACAAGAAAAAGCTGCATTTATGTGAGGAGAAAAAGAGCTTACCAGACACCTAAACAGCACAAACACATAACCTCGGGGACTCAGTTCCTGTAACTGAAATACCAACACCAAACTTGCTCCACAGCACTGCAGTTGCCGTTTCTACTTTGTTTGCTCCATCAGCATTTAAAAACATACATGCACAGAAGAGACAGCGTGGATTTTGACAGCAGTCAGTCAAGGGAGACTGTCACCAGCCAGCTGGTTGTTGCTGCTGCTTTGGGGCCACTTGCAAAGAGAATAAGCATGAATTGGAAAAACAGCTAAGAGTGATACAAGCAAGTCATCACCCACCTCCTATTTTTATGGTGTATCTTTAGCACACAACATTCTTTGAATGACTTCACGACTCTCTGTGGTAAAGGGAAAGACTAGAGTAGAACTACTGTGGGGAACTTGGAAGGGAAAGGAAATCTTTTCTCCCTACTCACAGCCTGTCATAACAGAGGATGAAGAAAGGATGAGCAATCAAGAAAGGCAGAGAGGGAACATTCAACGGGGCTGAGAAGGGAATAAAAACTTGAAAATCTAATTCAAATGTGCTACTGTAAGCTTTTCCAGCAATGATGACCAGAAAAGCTTGAAAGAGTTATATTCTGATATATTCAGCTGGAAGCTATTTCACAAAAACAAACACAAAGATCTCAACCAACATTAACCATACTTTGCAGGTAAGGACTAATTATCCCTGTTTAACAGACAGAGAAATAATATGCCTTAAGTCAGGCCACATTTTTGAGGCTGTGGATAAATGGTTACCTTATGCTATATTAAACATAAACCACAGCTAAAAGAGGTGGCCTCACCTACTTCCCAGTCCACTGTCCACGTAAAAAAAATTATGACTTTGAGAAGAATCAGCTTGCTGACCCAGCCAGCTGTCCAACAGTTACTGTGGACACAAGGAAGGGAGATGGCAGCAGGGAACACAACACATCTCACAGCAGCCAGCAGTTAAATTAGGTTAAACCAATTTGAGATCACAGCTTCCACTTTCTCTCCCGCCCATTTAACTTCAGCCCAAAGTGGGAAGGAATGGTGCCACTCCTCGTTTCTACTCTGCACTGAGTCTAGTTCAACTTATCGATCCATTGGCAAATCATTTGTTCAATTTGGGGTGAAAGGCTGGTTTTCCAAGAGATGAGAAATTTGAACTAATTCACTCTGAAGCCTGATCTCATTAAGTAAACAGTGAACGCACAAGAGATGGGGAAGCTGAAATCACTATTTTTGGCTGCCATCTGAAACTGGATGACACGCAAGGTGAAATTTTACAAACACTGAAACAAGGACACAAAGATCTCCATAGTTCCCTACTTAGCATTTTAAAATATAATATTCTAACAGTCATGACAACCTGTACTATCAGGGCTTATTCTTAAACCTCTGTTAGTTAGGACAGGCTAAAGTGAGCAAGAAACTCATTGCCTAAACCCCATCCTCTCATCAGAGTACAGGGAAGCTTCCAGACAATGTCTCACTTTCAGGCAGCTGGAGTAGAAGAGCATCTTCATTAACAGCTTCCGCATCAGACAAAAAGGGACACACAAGATCAGCACACAGAGCAGGAAACTGGGACCAAAGATCCTATTCACTCACACTGATTTTCCACTAGCACAACACAACTATATTCAGAATCTGCTCTGGCTGTCCCCAAAGCTGCAGCAGATCCTGGGTATCACAACTAACACGTAAGTCTGATTCAAACAGATTTGTTTTGTGGCCATGGACAGGCTTTTTCCTTCCTCTACTTGCAGATATTAAGGAATTTATCTGTGCAGCTGTCTTAGCAGCAGATCAGAAAACCAACCCTGATCTAACTAGAAGTGCATTATTATTGCTTGTTCTACTGCCAGACTTAAGAATTTTAGCCGTCATTTCTGTAGTTGCGCAACTTGTTTCATATAATAAATGCACTTTGAAGGGGAAGAGATGAGAGAAAAAAGGAGTCCAGAGAAATTGAAGCATCATGGTTCCCTGGGAAAGAAAGAACAAGTAGAGAGAGAGAGTTGAAGACGTATGAGAAGTTGCCCACTTCTTTCTCTAGAAGCAGAGGTGGTGTCGGAGGATCGATTTTAACCAGGAGGGCAGCTGAACACTTGGGATAAGTTGACCTCTCCCAGCAAGGGACAAAGGAGCCAAAGACAGCACAGAGTCCAGCCTTTCCATGGAAAGGGAGCAACAAGAAAAGAAGCCTCTCTCTTCAACACACATTGCTCGAGGCAGAGGACTCCCTGTCTGAGTTGCTCAGGACAATGAAGTCCCTGTTTTACGAGGGGTCACAACAGCTAAGGAGCTGAAACAAGTCAGAACCCCATTGTGCAGAGTATTAGTTCTGTTTACAGCCTTCTCGCCCAGCAGCAGGAAGGGCTCCAGAAACCTGAGCCAGAAGAAAGCCAAGGGACCAAATTACTTTGCCAGTTCTTCCCCCCAACACCATTTCCTGGGCGTAGCTGACCATGAACCATTTCACAGAAAACTTTCAGTCAAGTAAGACCAAAACCCACAGCATATGACTCCCAGACTGAAGGAACTGAGTCAGAATCAGGCATCCCCCTCAGAAGAGGGATAGACAGCACCGCCCTGCAGAGCACAGCAATCTTCCAAATGTTAGGACAGATGACAGATGGAAACACATGCACCTCCCTCTACACTCCCATGAAAAATCAATGACAAGATTGCTTCCTTTAAAGTCAACCTTGAGAGGATTAAGGACTGAAGAGAGGGTGGATTAGAGTTCCTAAAACAGAGGGGAAACAGCTTTTTTAAGCGAAATCTGTTGTGCCAGTGAACCTTCACTCCCAGAATTTTGAAAACACATTGCTAGACAAACCTTCTGTGACAAAGTGAGCAAGCCCACCTAAAAAAAGGTCACAGTCTAGTTTTCAGGCACAGCCGAAACACTGCCATAAATATGTTCTCATTAAACAGAAATAACTTCTTTGTAAAACACCTTTTACAAGCTCCACTGAATGCTGTTTTGTTTTTGATTGCACAATCCAGTTTAAAAAAATCTGAATACTTTAAAAATAAAAATTTTTAAAAAATAGCAGTAGAAAAACAAGAATTTCAAAGCCATCAAATGAAAGCTTCTAAAAGCAACACCATTTCTGTTTGGAGTAACCAAAAGGTTTCCCAGTAGTGTTTGCAAATAACCCCTTTCAGGAAAAGGCTGTAAAAAACATTCAGAGTCAAAAATCAAACAGTATCTGACTAAAGCAAATGTCAAGCTTCTTTTCTCTTACTCCTCACCACAAAAGACATGACACATTACACAAATTAGGTTCCTTCCTCCACGACCAGCAGATCCTAATGGATCTGTTCCCACATACTACTTAGACAAAGTAGCACCACAGAACCAAGAATAATTTAACATCTAATTCAGTATCTCAGATTGCCTAAACCGAGTATGTGTGGTTAGTCGCTTGTGTGCTGGAAGCACAGGCTGTGCTTTGGCAATCCCCTGAGAGGGA
Source organism: Pseudotriccus pelzelni (assembly GCA_035584735.1). NCBI lineage: Eukaryota > Metazoa > Chordata > Aves > Passeriformes > Tyrannidae > Pseudotriccus > Pseudotriccus pelzelni. The sequence continues at coordinate 3,393,196 of JAWMRA010000036.1, read as the reverse complement.
TGAGAGCCCCAAGTTAGGATTCTCACTCTTCAGGACAAAGTTGTACTCTCTGTGCCAATTTACAACACTGCAGAGCAGCAAACTCATTCAGCAAACTTCCTGTCAAAGTCCAAGCACATCTGCAAAATACACTTCCTTAGAGAGATCCGAGGAAGACAATCTGGACAAGTCTGGTCAGCTGCTCTCCTCCCCCCTTCCCATCATGGGCTGTTCCAGTTTATATCCAGCCCCAGCACTGCGTGTCCTGGGCCACAGAGGCTCCCCCAGATCAAAGGGGTGCACAGTTCCAGCCTGCAGAAGCAGTTTCCCGTGAGAGCTGTGCACTGTAACATCACTTCTTCAACACTGAGGGGGGAAAAAAAGGAACAAAGCTTTTTTTCAACTTCAAATGAAACCCCAATGCAAGACAAATCCATCCTCACACATTTCATGACCTCTCCAGCCCAAGCACAAAACTGAGATACTTCTGAACCACCATTTTACAGTGCACAAGTACACACTGATCAACTCCTCCAACTCTGCGATGAGGAAGAAGATTTTTTTGTAAAGGCACAGAGTTAAAAAAAGGCACATCAATGGCCTCTGTGAGCGGTTCCCTCATGCCCAGCAAGGTCCATCACTCAACAGTCATCTCTGCACCACACAGGTTCAGAAGCATGGTGTGGAAGCATCTAAGCTGATTTTACTTGACATCGACTCTGAACCTGCAAGGCATATTAGTCCGAGCTCAATACTACACTACTTTTGGGCTAAAACTGGTCCTGGAAGCAGCGCAGCTCTGTCCACATGGCATTGTGCCTGAACCAACAAGTCCTGCCGGACCAGCTTGACTCTGGACAGAGCCAGCACAGACGTCTGTATCCATGGCACAGTTAATCCACAACTCAGATAATCCAGCCATAGATAATGAGGAAAGAAAAACAAACAACTCTCACTTCAGTTCGAAAGTCTGACTTATTTCAGGGGAGTTGTATCAGCACATTGTTCCCTTTTGTATGCATCTAAGGTGAAAGGCTTTACAGAAATAAGCGAGCCATTTGGGGGCTAACAATGATTTGCAGAGAGAAAACAGCTGGTGTGCTTTTCCGTGGTGAATTCTGTACACCAAAGAAAAGCTTAGAGAGCGAAAGGGTCACACTTTTTTTTGTTCAACTGCTTACTGTTAATTAGATCTTGTCCAGCCTGAAAGGCTGCAAAAAAGTTGAGACAGATGCAGTGTAATTAAGACTTGATGAAATCAAGTTGCTGAGAGGAAAAGTTCTATTTTCAAAATCAGATCACAACTTTAACCTCTGGTAGTGCCAATACATTTACCACCTCAGAAGAAAAAGCCAGACAAACTCAGATATTTTTCACAATTTCTTTGCAGTTCACCTCTAATCCTCCCACAGAAGGAAGGAACAGTGTGATGAAACCGCAGAAGCCTATTCCAACAAAAGCTGACTTCCTGGGAAGTCACACTGCCACTATTCAAGGAATGCAGTAGTTGCAGTGAGTACAGTACAGCTCCCACGGTTCACTGAAGAGCGTGCTGATGAGACACTAAACTGGAGGCACCAAAGTGGCCCTACACAGAGGTGCTATCTGTATCTGCACCTTGAAGGGCCACTCAGCAAGTCAATACACAGACTGGGTGAATCCTGTTCTGACTAGCAACGCATTCCTGAACACGCTAGGAACATGCACCAAATCTCCAAGAGATAACCAGGCTGAGGGATATGAGAAAAGGTAAACAGAACTGTCTCCACTTAAAGAAACAACAACCGTGAGAAGAAGCTGAAGTGGAAATTCATTCTGTTTCCACCGCCAGCTGCTCCATCCAGGCAGAGGGTGAGATTTCACTCCCCAAAGACGAATCCTTCGTGGTGCACCTTTCACCAGGAAGCCACACAGCAGATGGACTCCTTGTTCCTTAAGTTTTCCACTGGCACAATTCAAAGTCTGCTTTCTGAAGGTGTGACCACCAGCTTTATGCCAGCACTGTAATGTGAGCTTACAGGTCCAGGAGGAAAAGGAGCAATTTGCTTGGACTATATCTTAACAGAACGTCTGGTTTCTATTAAAGGTAGGATGGAAGTAACGGATCACGGCCCCTCCCCAGTGTCTGATTTAATCAGTTTCATAAGCGGAACTCAGTCACCCTAATGTCTCCCAGAGCACAAGGGATTTTGGCAGATCCACACCCTTTCCGGCTTGGTACCAAAGGAACTCAAACTCTCTAGATCTTTCCCGTGCGACCAGTTGCCTGACATTTCCCCACTCCACGGTTTCGGATGGTTGCAGCACACCTGGGAGAGGCAGCGGGAGGAGGAGGATGAGCTCTGAGCCCGGCTGGGCTCCGCTTACCCCCGAGGGCTCCCCACGCCGTACCCGCGCAAAGTTCTGCTCTCGCCCAAGAGCAGGCTGGAGAGGCTGCGGCAGGGCAGGGAGGAGGTGTCTGTGAAACCCGAGCGCGCTCCGCTCCCCGCCGCTCCGAGCACGGCAGCGCCGGGCGCCCTTCCCGGCTGGGGCAGCGGCGGGACAGCCCCCGCCGGCCCTGCCCGCGGGCCTCGGGGCAGCGCAGCCTCGGGGCCCGCGGGCGGAGAGCCGGGATGGCCAGCGCGGTGCGCGGGCAGCGACACGTCCCCGGGCGCCGGCGGGCGCGGCCCGAGCCCCGCGGAGGGGGCGCGGCGTGGC
>JAWMRA010000036.1:3338437-3390214 GCA_035584735.1 Pseudotriccus pelzelni | reverse complement strand
TGCCCCCCCTGCCGGCCGCGGCGGGACCCGCGGGGCGGGGGCGGCTCGGCGGGCCCGCAACGGCCGCGTTCGCCTTCCCGGGCTCGGGGGGAAAAGCGCCCCGGGAAACGCTGGGAAATGCAGCGCCCAGAGCCGCCGCCCGCCTGCGGGGCTCCGTCCCCGCGGTGATGCCCGCCCTGCCGCCCCGCTCTCCTGCGGGCCCGTGCACGGCCGAGGCAGGAACGCGACCCGAACCCTGCGCTCTTCGTTAGAGGAGCAGGACCCTCCCCAGGCTGGGTGGGTGCAGAGCCCCGAGGAGCCCAACACATGGCAGGGCTGTGCCCCAAAACCTTCAAACAAATCATCGTTTCTGAGCCCCGGCTGATCTACCCCATCCAAGGGAAGCTGGGCAAGGGAAACCTTTCCTGAACGATTTTCCACGAGCTGTGGCCACCATAAAGGAAAGTCACCAACCACTTCTCCTTCGCTGTGTTCAAAGAGCATAACACTCCTCCTGGATTTATCATATGACGGTTTATCTTGAATCATTTCCCACTTGCTTTTCCTTTCAAACCTCTATCAAACCACACTCCAAGGCAGCAAAGTCCTTGCCTTGGCTGAGCCACAGCACAGCTCCACCCTCATCAGAGCTAGTGCTTACCGTTGCACTCTGGCCAAGTCGACATGGCAGTAAAAGCAGTTGCTCAGCCCAAATGTTCAGCTCCTAATCTGATGAGAGATACACCAAAAACTATCCGTGTGGGAACTGCTAAGGATCCAGGAAACATGACTCTTGTAGCACTTTTCCTTACAAAATTACTACCAAGTCAGAGAATGTTCCCAGAGCTGAACAGCACATGTCCTGCTGTTGAGCTGAGATTACAGGATTTCATTTCCATAAAAACAGAGACCATGAGGTCAGCTGTGAGCAATGTCCAGTGCTGTATTTTTCACTCTCTAGGCACAAACATACCCAGTTTCCCCTGCTAGCACAAGTCAGACATCATTATTTCCTGTGTTAAGTCATGCTATAATGAGACCTATCAATAGGGGGGCAGGGAAATATCCCCTTCCTCAGTGCTTACAAGTAGTCAACAGCCTCCATGAAATTCATGCTAGGTGTTACTCCAGATCTAGGACTTGTTAGAAAATATCATCCTTACCTAGATCTAAATACAACACATATATAAGCAAAGAGTTTCATTGTGTGCTTCACCACTGATGCCAAGGGGCTCACCTGACACCCCCATTGCTGGTCTCCCGTAGCAAAATTTAAAACGTTATTTGAAGGGACTGTTACATTTTCTCAAACCCCATCACTGACTGTGCAATGATGACTTCAGGGTGTCACCCCGGGTGCAGCAACATAAACCACTGCCACTGACTGGTGGCAGAGCAGACCGAAGGTCATCAGAAACATGTCCTTTCCTGGGATCTGTGTGTTTCCTCCAGAAACACGGCGGGCATCTGGTCTTGGCTTAGGTTATATTTTTACCTCTGCATAAATAAAGTGCCCACTGTTCATATTGTAGCCTAATACGCAATTTTTATCTTCACCTTCCTACCATGTCCTTTGGGAGTCTAGAAGTGAGTGCAAATCAAGAGCAGTTTCTGTTGTGCCTCAGGGCTGAAATTAAGCTGTCATAGCACTAGTTAGGGTTGTACCTGCAAGAAATGGGTTGTGTCCAAGCTGCTCAGTGTTAAAAACAAAAAAATAAATAGCTTTGCCTGTGGCTGCAGCACTGCTTTGAAAGGGTTGGGGGAGGTGGGAAGGCAGGGCTGCCACATGAATGATACTATCCTCTAATAATACTGCTTTTAAAACCAACCTTGTTCTCACTGCAGTGCTCACAGCCATGTGCTGTTCATAACTGAGTTCTTCACACACTAACATTTCTTTCTAAAATCGCCAGTCCCTAACCCTCCAGTGATTGCCTGAGGACTAGGGGCAGGTTAAAACCCAAGCTACCAAGACAACTGCTCAGTTGCAGGCTCAAGCTAAACTCACTCAAAGCAACATTCACTCTCTCCTAACTTCCTTAACACCCTGGAACTACTGTTTTCTCATCACCTACCTGCTCTCTGCCTCAAACTCTCGCTGACTTTGTGAGCACCTGCTCAAGCACCATCCTTACACAGCCAGACAGAAGAAGCTGCAGTTCCCAGGTGATTTCCACCTCCAGCAATCTCTTTCCCACTGGAGCAGCATACCCAAGGTGTGCCCAGAGGGGTTAGTGATGCTGAGAGCAGCTCCATCCCTCCTAAGTGGTGTTGGATGGGAAGTACGAGGGAATGAAGGCAGGCAGTGCATCAGAGAAATACATGGGGTTTTCCTCTTGCGCTGTTCCCTGTGGCTACAACACACTGTGATTTACTCTTATCTTTCACAGAAGGTGTAGCAAGAAGTGTGACCCCCATTTACAGATGGGAAACAGGGCCGGGAGCTGGAAATGAAGTCAGAAAGTGAATCAACATCAACAAAATGTTGGACTTCAGGGCTTCCTGGCTCCGCACAACCCGTGTTCAGAGTACTTGCTCAAGGCATCTTTCCCTCTTGTCAGAGCATCGTTTACCAGTTACAGACCAGGCCCCCAGGAGGGTGTTTTAACCCCCACAAACTTGACACTCAGACTGCATGGATTAACTGTCCACCTGTCCCCTTCAGGGCTGTAATCTCAGATTGGCTGCCAAACAGAGGAGTGATCCAAGTACACTCCATAGCACCACTGATGAAAAGCACCATTATTTACAGAAAATAGTGGATGTTAGAGAAGCGATATGAAGCTCCACTTACTTGTAAGGCATGTTCAGAACTTACCTGTGCACTTTCCAGAGAGGGATTTGAAACTGCAGAGTGATGACAATGCAATGTGTCTTCTGTGCTGTGCCATATGGACATAGGGCAAGGGGATGCAGCTCTTTCTTCAGGTAAATGCAAGAAATAAAAATTCAGTCAAAACTTCAGGCTTCAGGCAATGGCAGTAAATCTCAACATGCAACTTCGCCATTCAAGGTCCAACTTCACACTTGTTGAAAGGATCTATTGCAGCAAAACAAATTTGTTTTCTGACATAAGATGTAGGACACAACTTTGCAATGCAGAGTGAAATCACCACATCAGGACATTATCACAGACAGTTCCAGCAGAAGAGATGAGAAACAGTAAAGTGATAAAACCAACACTTATCAACACAGTTTATATGAATCAAGAAATTACGCAAAGTGTATGACTCACTGCAAACTACATATGCCCTTGCTATTTGCCAGCGTGGCTTATTCTGCCAAAGGGTAATGGCATCCCTGTGCTTCAGGTTTTGATTTCAAATTGATATTGCTGGCAGTGGCGTACAAACAGGGGATGAGGGGGCAAATGCAATTTGTGAGGTTTCATCATCAGGCTTTGGTCACTCTTGTGGATAATACCCCAGCATAACTGAATGTTACCAAAAAAACTGATAAAGAAGGAACATTAATGTTCACTACTAAGTTTTCTACTCTGCCTGGCTATAGTTTAATGCAGCTGCCCTGCTCAGAGTCTTACCGGCAGAGCAGGAGCATCCGGATGGCACACGTGATCACGCAGAGAACATCAGAGGAACCTGTCAGCAGCTACATCTGATTCATACAAAGTGATGGACAGCAGCTGCTTCCAGCTCCAGTGGAGACTCAGCCCAGGGAGCTGGTGTGCAATGGTTGTTAAATCTCTCTCTGCAGGGTCTGCTTAGGTATTAAATAAGACAACAGCTGCAAATTAGAAATGGATTTGATTTACTTATATAATAGGATTTTAACACTAAACTCAGCAGCTGCTTTTTCCAGAGTAAAGGTTTGTGATTTCTTTGACAATAAGGAGCCTTTTCTTTTTTTTTTTAAGCAAGTAATGCCAGTGGATATACATAACGAAATGCACACAAAATGGAGGTTACAGTACTTTACAGTGAAAGCTGTTCCCTAATAGGTTTTGAAGCACTTCTGGAGTCAGTCAAGCACAATTCAGACTTTCATTCCCCCTCCAGTTGCTCCAGAAATGCTCCCTGTCCTCCCTGCCTAAGGTATCTTCTGAAAGGCCGAGCTCCTCAAAGGATCCTCCTCAACAAGAGCTAGAAGAGAAACGCTTCTCCGGTACCTAAGTCCCTCCATTTCCATTTTCCCTGACTGATTCCTCCTTCAGCAGCTTTGCAAAGAAAAGGCAAGAACACGGCTTTTTGAGCAAAAGCGCCCTCAATTTATTAAACCACATTTTTGGCACAAGCAACCGCCGGCATGGCTGAGACCGAACAAAGACGTATTTATCGCTTGTGATGAACCTCTACAGCCCTCTTAAACGCCAGTAGTATAAGCAAAAACTCCCATTTTAGTAGAAGTTTCTGTTAAGTTTCTTTTATCTATTTTTCACACTATAATTCAGTCTCCGTAGAGACTGTCAAAAATTGCCAATGCCGACTATATTTCAAGTCGTCATGGCGGGGTATTGGGAAAAGTTTTCAATTAGCAATAATCGCGCCTCGGATTAACCTCATTGGCTACGATACTGCCACTGCGCAAAGCTGACCTGGCTTTCTCGCCGCCACCGGCCCTGGCCCCGGGGCCGCCGCCGAGCTCGGGGCGAGCCCCGCCGCCCGCCCGTTCCGCCCCGCAGCCCTTCGGGCAGTGCCCCCCGCCCGCCCCGCGCCCCCCGCGCCCCGCCGGGACCGGAGCGACCCGTTTTTCCCGTCGGTGCCGAGCCCCGGGACGGCCGCGAAGGCTGGTGGGAGAGGAGTATGCAAATTAGGAGCGACGTCAGAGCGGCAGCTCGGTGATGAATGAAAGGTCCCCGCCGCCCTTGCACCCCCTGCGGGACCCGCGGTCTGGGCACCCCCGTGGCCGGGCATCCCCAGCCAGCCCCGAGCCCCATCCCAGCCCCCTCCCCACCACCTGCTCCCGCCAAAAACGGGGTTTAGTACACGGAGGGCGCTTTTAAGTAAAAGGTTCGGTTCTTGCCTTTTTCTTTCAATGCTGTTGGAGAAGGAATGGGCCACTGAAAATAAAAGTGGAGGGGAATGAAGTGGTCGAGAAACGTTGCTCCTTCGGGGACCACATCACCTTAATGACACCCTAGCAAAAGGCACTGCTCGCCTCTTTATTCAAATATCTTTTTTTCAGCCACTTAAAATCAGCCTCTGAAGAGGCTCCCAAAAATTGCCAATGCCAACTATACCTCAAGCCATCATGGCGAGATATTGAGAAAAGCTTTCAACTACCAATAGTCACGCCTCGGATTAACCTCACAAGCTACGATACGGCCACTGCGCTGAGCTAGCCACTACTTCCCGGCCCGACGGCCACCGCTCCTCCGGGAGGTCAGAGCGGCCCTCGGTGCCCCCCGCCGGGGCGGCCGAGATGGACCGGGGGCCGCTGGGGGGATGCCCCGGGGGGCGGCCGGGACACGCGGAGGGTGCCGGGAGGGTACTACGATAATGAGCATCAGGGGAACGGCTGCCCTGAGCCGGGGATATCGCCCAAAAATCTCCGTGTCCCATCCCGGGTGGGAGTGGGGGGTTCCCTCGGGGGGCGCCGGGGTGAAATGGGGTCTGCCGGGTGCCACCTGCCCTGTGCACCAAAGCAAAGCACCATCCAAGGGTTTTAAAACACGTTTAAACTACAAAGATAAAAGGCAATACAAGTGATTTAGACTCACGGGACTCTCAAAAAGAGGGTCGCGCCCCACACCTTCGCAGGGCCAAGGGGCAGAGGGATGGGCAGGGTGGCACCACGCAGAGAGTGAGCAGGATGCGCTTCTTCCTTATGATCATGAAGTTACACACAGTGCTGTCACAGGCTTGGCTCACCTGGCCTTGGAATTAACTGCAGCAGGCAAGAAAAATGGATTAGGAAATAGTGCAATGTTTTGAACTGATTAGCAAGAGCTCTTTGGCGAATGCATTCGAAAAGCAGTCCAAATTATTAGAAAGAGCCTGCAAGACAGATGAACATCTATTGTCAAGCTGCTACCGTGCAGCAGACTGGCCTTCCTCCTGTGTATTTGTTCCTCAGAAAAATAAGGCTCTTTTGAAACAAAAAACCTCAAACACAAAACCCTCCTTATTGCCCGGCATTTGGAACAGCTTATCAGGTGATTATCGAGACTGAAACTAAACAGAGAGAGGCACCGTGGGTTTCTGCCAGGGCACACAGAGTCGGCAACAGGCAGGTCGCCACAGCCCTGACTCCCGAGCTAGAGATGTCTTTTACAGCCCTCACTTTACTTTTCTTCCATTACTTGTTTAATCACATCATCAGATTAAACCTGTTAGTGTCACTGAAAATACATCCTTTATAGGGACAAGCATTTTCAATGCATTTTATCAAAGCTCTGACATGCATTTGTATCAAATCAAATCGGATTTCAGTCTTGTACGTTTCCATGAGGGCTGCCATGGAGTTCTCAGCGTTTTCAGATTGACTCCGGTGTCAGGATGTCAGGGACACCTTTTTTCTCCCCACCTCCGCTCCCTTTCTTTGAAGCATGGGAATTGTAGTCTTTGTGCTTAGGGCCTAATTTCCCCCTGAACTACATTTCCCAGAAAGCTCCTCTCCCGGCATTCAGCCCTTTCCTTCCGCGGTCGGGCACGGCAGCAATGAAAGGTGAGTTTCTAGGCATTATTCATCGTATCCCTCTAATTTCATTAGCCGGCTTTAGCCCGGTTGTTACCCCGCACTCCGCCGTTATCACTGCACAGGAGGCCGGGTTGCCATGGGAGTCCCTTTGGATTTCTGGCCTGTAACCGTTTGTAGAATCCTGTTTATCTTATACCTTAACCTTGCCTGATCTTTTTCTGTGGAGCATCTTGGCTGTGCTTTAAAAAAAACCTCAAGCTCTCCATAGATACGTTTAAAGAGTTTCAGTTATTATGTACAGTAGTTATTTTTTAAATCTGAGAACGTTGATTTTTAAAGCAGCTTTGCATTTGACAGGAAATATTCTGTCCTTTGTAACTTTCTCTCCTCCACCATCCTTCTCTGGTTCATGGCAGCTCCCAAATGTATCTGGGTTTTTTGCCTCCTCTCTTTTGTGGGCCAACCCCTATTACATTTCTATTTCATTTCCTCTCTGAACATTTCCTTCTGAGAGATATTTTGATAATGGGGAGGAATGAGGAGTTTTCTTCAGTTAAAGCTATTTAATTACCATCAAACTGGCTTAACAGCCTTTAGGGAGCATCATGACAGAAGTTATTCTCAGGGCAAATTAGTTTATTGGGAGACTTTGTCCCTTCTAATTAATTCATATGGGAAATTAAACCTGTTCAGAGGGAATGCCCAACACACAACTCCTGCTAAACAGCAAAACAAGGCAAAAATCATTGCAAACAGCATCCACTGCTTAGATTTTAAAAGCAATACAGACTATGGAGGCAGTCCAGTCTTCCCTGTAATTCAACTGATGATTATGCAAAGCCTTTAGAACTGGAGATTAACTGAGACAAATCTATTCTTTGCCACTAGCATCAGTTAAATATCATGATACTTAGAGCTGAATTTAAATGTATTTAAATATTGCTTCATTTACTATAAGAGTTCCATTTACTATACTTGGGGGGGGCTGGGAGCTTGAGGCAAGGCCATTTAGGTGCACCAGGTTATCTAGCCTGTTGCAATCAGCTTTTAGAGATGATGCCCTTCTATTAGTAATTAAAGTTCCTCCTCCAACTCCCACATCCTGTACGAGCCCCCGTGCTGAGGGAGATGGTGGGAGGCAAAAATACCGAACAATCAATTCCCAGTACTGTCACTTTCAAACCTTTTTGTACTTTGCATGCAAAACTGCAGAGAGGCCCAGAAAAAATAGTTTCAAAACAGCAAAATGGAGAAAGAACTGCAGACTGTTAGAAAGCCCAAACAAAGTCAAAGTCCAAACCAATCCACTGCTGTCTCAACAGGTCCTGCACACTATTTCAGGCTACTTATCAGCGAAGCCATCCTGCCTGTCCCCAGCAGGGAATGCTGTTCCTCCCTTTAAGCAGGATGTCCGCTCTATTCCTACCTTTCAGACTGTTGTTTCTGCCCCACACCCATTTAAGTGATCCCTTCTTTCTCAGCCCTGTTTGTGCTGGAGAAGCAAAGCAGTACCCCTTCATCTCTCCACTGACTCTGGAGAGGTGGCACCCACACAAGAGGAGAGCCAGAGGCATTTAGAGAGTGTCCTAATAATCTTCAGTCCCATTTGAAGGCCTGTTCTGCACCAGGCCTTTTGGGGAAAAAAAAAACAACAAAGAACAACCAAAAACCAAACCAAAACACACCACAGAGGAGTAACTCCAGTCAAGGCCTTTGTCCTGAAAAAAACCCACATTTCAAGGTTGTTTTTGTTTCCCTTCCCACAACACATGTTAAGGATGGGGTAAATAGAAAGGACTGATTTGGAGCAGGCAGAATGTTAAAAAAGCAGAGCAAGGTCTCTTCCGGGGAGGAAACAGCCGGCGCCTCTGGGATGGGGTGCTTGGCCTTCCTGCTCTTTCCTGCACATACCTGGGAAAGACTTTGCATGCTCAGGTCTTTCTGGGCTCTTTACAAGACCTCTTATGCAGCTGTTCTTCACACCAGGATAGAAGAGCAGGAACCCTACAAGTCAGGGCTGTTAACTTTGTCCTTGTACCTTGAGCAGTGCTCAATGTTGCCATCTGTCAAAGGGATATCCGAATGCTGTCCTCAGATGGTGGGCTTTAGTTAATGTTTCCAAAATAATTTGTTTCTTTACTAAGCAGAAAAAAGAGCAAAGAATACATATGAGCATCATTTTCCAGAGAATCCCAAGAAAATGGCATTAAGGTCATGCTTTCTTTTACATTCCTCATGTTCTGTTCTTGCCTTTTAGCTGAACATGTTCTCTGCCAGGAAGTTGTCTGGAGTTTTCAGAGCCATCAGATTCCATCATTTCAGATCCCATTCTGTATCCAGAACCTCTCCAGACTTGACTTTCGTGCCAGCCTGTCTTCCCCCAGATCCCGTGGAAGTAAAGGAGCTGCAGCGTTTTGTCTCTAACTCCAAGAGGCTATTTGTAATGACTGGAGCTGGAATCTCGACCGAGTCAGGGATCCCAGATTACCGCTCCGAAGGTGTCGGGCTCTACGCCAGGACAGACAGACGGCCTGTCCAGCACGCCGAGTTCATTCGCAGTGCCAGTGCCCGGCAGCGCTACTGGGCAAGGAACTTTGTGGGCTGGCCCCAGTTCTCCTCCCACCAGCCAAACACAGCACACCTGGTACTGAGAGACTGGGAGAAGCTGGGGAAGCTGCACTGGCTGGTGACCCAAAACGTGGATGCCCTTCACACCAAGGCCGGGAGCCAGCGCATGACAGAACTGCACGGCTGCACACACAGGTACAGCCGCCGGCACGGGGAGGGTGGGCGGTGCTCAGCCCTTCCTCCGGGGCGACTGACAGGCTGCTGTGGTCTCACCTGCTGAGAAATGAGGCAAAATGTCCATGCTGTGCCCCTGGGGATGACGTGCTTAAAGGTGGTGCTGGGCTGGGGTGGAGAAAAAGATCACAAACCAGTGCTGTTCACAGCACAATATTTAAGAAACATGAGCACCACTCTTTTTTCAGAGCATTATTTGGATCATTTTCCTTGAAGCCTGCATCAATTTCCCCCTTCCTTGGTACAGCAAATGTCCTCTTAGTGAACAGGACAAGGGGATCCTGAGGATACAAGGATTATCCACTAGGGCTAAGCAGAGTGGATAGTGCCAGAGTTGCACAGGATGAGCGGACTGGAGAAGGGCCATCACAGCCTGGCTGGGATTACCCAGGTTTCCAGATGAAAAAGCACAGCCTGAACTGGGAGAGAGGATGCACAGGGTTCAAAGCACTTCCTCTAGAGCATTCCTACAAAGCAACAGTTGGAAGTAGAAAGACAGCTCCTTGACCTGTACTCTTTGGTAAATAAATATGGACAATTATGACAGGCCTCCTAAGGAACAAGTTACAGGCTCCGGATCTTCAGCTGACATGAAACTCTCCATTAAGACTTTGCTCTGACTTTCAGGGTTTTCTGCTTGGCCTGTGGAGACCGAATCTTGCGCTCTGAGCTCCAGGAGCACTTTGAAGCTCTGAATCCTACTTGGAAGGCTGAGGCGTTTGGCGTGGCTCCAGACGGGGATGTCTTCCTGACGGACGAGCAGGTGCGCAGTTTCCAAGTCCCAGCCTGCCGTAAATGTGGTGGAATCCTGAAGCCTGACGTGACGTTCTTTGGAGACACGGTGAGCCAGGAAAAAGTGAGTTTTGTGCACCAGCGCCTGGCAGAATCAGACTCCATGCTGGTGGCAGGATCCTCCATGCAGGTAAGTAGGTCCACCTCCCCCACTGCATTCCTGCTCCCCTGCTACTCTGCCTGCAGCGATCCTGGGTCCCACAGTGTAGGACTACAAATGGCTTATGGATCAGATCAGCCTTTGCAGAGCTTCTTCGTATTTTATTTTTACTGTGGTTGAAATCTGGCTCCACAGGTGACTCATTTGGGCTTCCCTGTCACTTCATGCTACTGTAAATAACTCCATTCAGACCACTCTCTGCTGCCTCCTCCATCTCCTGTAGGTTCACAAGTGCCCACAAAGCCAAGATAACCTGTCACACTTCAGTCCTCACTTTTTTTTTTGCTTGAAATTTTTAGCCTTTGGCAGCTTTTAGGCCTCGTGGCACGCTGTGTGAAATTTCAGATTTTAGGACCTCTAATTCCTTATTAAATTCTCAAAAAGAGAGCTGAAATACATTTCCTTACTGCTTAGGATTGTCCTTTGTATCACAGTGTGTTTTCTCCATTAGCCTCTTATAGATAAGGTAAGGTAATTAAACAACAGGGGTTTCAAAACCATAGAAGCCTTTGTAATAGTGTTTGTATAAGAGAAATTCTTTCAGGAACAAGTTCTATTACATTAAAATTCCCTACTCTAACACCTCCCAGAATGAGATAAAACCAAGGCTGCCTGATTGTGATTCTCTTGGCTTCAGGATACTGGAGACAAATTCCTTGAGCTTGCAATTTTTAAGCTTATAATCCTTTGTACAGGAATGATTGAAATGCCTTAGGTTTGTTCTTGTACCACCTAAGCTGGGCCATGTGAGAATCATCAAAGTGCAGCATTTAAGAACCTATGATAACTAATAAAAGCTGCTGCAGAGATTTACTGAAAGACAAGGATGTTTCCCTTCCAGCTGCTATGAAGTTTCAGTTTCTATGAAACTGCAAATCCTTCACTGACAGAGGTTAAAAGCTGTTCTTTTCTGTGTGCTCCTGAACGAAAACGTTTCCTACCTTAACCCTGTATGAGCAGCCCCTTCTCCACTGCCAACAGCAACTCTTTTCCTTTCCTTACTCCTTTCTGTAGCCCTTTCCTAGCCTAAACTGCCAGTAATTTTTCTCTTCTGGTATTTCTGCAGGTATACTCTGGTTACAGGTTTGCTCTTGCTGCCCGGGAGAAGAAGCTGCCAATTGCAGTCCTTAACATTGGGCCCACCAGGTTAGATCACTTTGCATCCCTAAAACTGAATTCCCGCTGTGGGGAGCTGCTGCCTTTGATTGTTGCACAGGACCTAACCAGCTGAGCTCCAGTAGCCATCAGGAGTAAAGTTATTTCTGCAAGGTGAGTACCTCCCCTGGTCAGTCACAGGGTAAGATGGGTTCCTGGCAAATGCTGAGACTGAGATGTGCTGACTAAAAAGATGTTCCCACACTGTGCGCCAAAACGTGGCTGGAAATTTTCATCTGTAACAGTTACGCTCTGATGGGCCATGATACTGTTTCCCATGACCATAAACAAAAAGCATACTGAGTACTAATGCTCCCAGAAAACTGGGCAGGAGTAGCCAGAAGACTCAGCAGTGTTGAATTCTAATTCATTTGTCAGGATGAGAAAACTGCAGGGAATCATCTGTAGGTTCCAGAGAACCTGATCACACTGTTGCCTTTGCAACTGACAATTCCAAAGCTGTTCCTGGTTGAATTGGTCCAGCTAATCCTAAGCAGACACTGCCGTTTAAAGTAATCGATTCCATCGATAAAGCAGCTTCTTCCTTCCACTCCTGCAGGTATCATCATCTCAGAAGGGGGAAGACCTCGGTCCAGGAGGCAGCTGTGAGCCCCAGTGCATGGCCGCTGAGGACACCAGGAGAGGGCAGCAAGCCTCGTATGTGTCAGCCTCTCCAGTCCTCTCCATTGAAACCATCAGGAAACAGGATGATGATGAAAAAACACACTTTTCTGCCTTACCTTGCCATGGCAAACAGTGCCTTTCCATTCACCAGGACAGGATAATCGGACTGCTGTATCTGAGGACAAAGTACCTTAATTGTCCCTAGAGGAGAATAAGGGACAGGGATTTTAACTGAGTAACTTGAGGCTACAGCACAGGAGGGCGATGTGGGATGTGGGAAACCCGGGCATCTGCTGGAGGATCCAGTGTCGCTAGAAAAAGGAGGCAAGAGAAACTGTAGTTGTCATTTAAAGAAAAGATTTAAAATAGAAGCTGAACAAAAACACTGCTCTTGTAAGAGATTATTTGGAAGCACAGACTACAGGGCTAACATCTTCCAGCAAGAAGTCAGCATTTCTCAACTGTCAGTTGACAAGCTAAACTGCTTCCTATTTGAACCCTTTAAAAATTAAATACTGTTGAAATGCCAGAGGAGTCATTTTAAGCTAATCTGACCAGCACTGCTTTCAGGGTGGCTGCTACGTTTTCCAGAATGCATTTTCTGAGTATGTTATTTAATGAATAGCTAAGTAGTGAATTAAAATTGTTTACAAGATTGATACTATTTACATTGTAATTTTCTCTCCCTCCTATGATTTATTTAAGTGCACTCTCAGTAGCCAGTTTAGATCCATTTTTTCCATTGCAAAAATGCAGAATGTAATTACTAGCAGCTGATGAATTAAGAGGGAAATACAATTAAATCTGTATAATAGGTCTCCCTCAGGAGGTAATCTCAAGCTATTAATAACTGCAATTTCCACACTCCTAACAGGAGATCCATCAGTACTGGGTAACCATTTTTTGTTGATCCTAAGGGTGGTATTGTAAGCCACATCAAACCATTTCCAGAGTAAAAGACAGAACCTCGCACAAACTAAAATACTAAATTTTTTACTTGACCTTCTGCATGGATCTACCACTTTCTTTCTGGCTACGAGGGTTATTAATTGTTGGGGCTTTACAAATGCCCCCTCCTACTCTGCAAATAACATGTCCTGTACTAATATTTTGACAAGAACTGTAACAAGCAGTTGGAAACAAGGATGACAGAGTCATCTGCTAAAAGGTCAAGTAGCAAAGCAAGGACAACTGACCACGTGATGCAAAGTTCTTTTTTTGCTTTGTTGTTGATTCAAATCCATGCCAGGCAGGAGCAAGTAAAGCACAGAAAATAAGGGATACATAGGCACCCAATTTCTGGAGAAGGTAGAGGGCATTAAGGTGCTTAATGCATTTCAAGATTTGGCTATTATGGGTCAGAGGAGAGACAACTTCACTTAGAAACCGAGTGAGATCAGTTCAGGACCCCCACCTGCATTCTGCTCTCATTTAATGGGGACCCCACTTTGCAGCGAGTCAGGTGTCTGCTATTTGGCAGTGAAGAAAGCTCACAGATGTCACTCCATAGTTACCTCTCCTGTCCACAGTACAGCTGTCCTGCTAACCAAGGCTTTTGCAGAAATCATGGCTAAAGTAGAACAGAGTCTCCACACACAGGGAATTTATTTGCATAGGTTTTTCCATGTGAGAAGAGACATTGATGCCTCCTTAGCAGAGGAGCTGGGGCTGAGTTTCTCACCATCTGCACCATCTTCTGCCCCACCTTGAAACTCCTGTGACATTGGTGTGTCAAAAACAGAGGCTACAGATTTACTGCCAGTAGAGCTAGCATTTTGAGAAGGTGTGGGAGCATTGCCAAGACATCCAAAACAAGAAAACGTTTCAAATGAAGACTTGGAATTAGCTATGTGACAGGTAACTAAACCTCCCACATCTACCCCTGCCTCTTCTCCAGTTCTGCAGCTGAGCCTGTGGGAGAAGAGTCAGGGTTTCTGTTCAGCATTACTGACAGATGAGTCATATTACCCCAACCCTCTAGGGATTATACTTCTAAGTCCCTAAGACAATGACTTACAATAAACAAACATTACAGTAGATTTCCTGTGCATAATTTATTACTATATGTTAATGAGCATATCTACAACAAATATATGTGGCTGAGACAAAGGAGTTCCTTTTTTTTTCCCCCTGCTAGGCTGATCTAGTACTACTAAAGTTGACTTCTTTTAGAGCAGGATCAGAGCACTTCAGCTCTTAACATGTTCCCCAAGACACCACTGAGAGTTCAGTCAACTGAGAAATGCCTGAGAGCGCCTAAAGTTCCTGCACCAAAAGTCATATTTGCATCACTGTAATGCTGATTGACACCTTCCCCTGTCACTCCTTGGGGGCTGCTTGTGTGGGAAGATGCAATGCAGAGAGATAACAGCTATCAGAAGATAACTATGTCATTGCAGGCAGCTAGCAAAGACCTATCCTGAGAAGTTTATATTTCTCAGTTTACTGATGTCATCACCAGCCTGGAGGGAGTTGCAGAAACCTCTAGGGCTGAGCACTATGAACTAGCCATGCTGTGAGAAAACAACAAACTCAGTAACATAACTGACCTAGTGTTCAGCTTCATTGTCTCAGACAATGCAGAATTTGCAAGGGAGGAGGGTTTAAAAAGGGGGAGAAATATTGTTCCTGAAAGACTAAAACGGGCCATAATCTTTGTGTTACTGGCTAAAACTATGGGAAAAGAAGTGTTGCAGAGCCTGAGCAGTGTTGTCACAGATCCTTTCTTTCTATGTTGTCTGCTTTAAGTCACTCTTATCCTCCACATGATTCAACCCTCTCCCACCTTTTCTGACTCATAGTTTTTAGACCAGTCCACCAGTATTTAAGATCATGGCTTGCAGTCGTAGCTCTGTCCACCTATGGGTGCCAAATGTACACATCAGACAACAGCAGGACAGTTTTTTACCATGAAATTAGCTGAATCAACAGCTTCTGCTCTTCCCTTTTTCTTACAGCTGTTCCTCCTGAGGTTTGGATAGAGGAGCTGAGAGTACCTTATAATGGATTTTTCTGCTGCTCCACTGGAAGTGAGGTTGGAGTTACCCAAAGCAAATAAAAGCCACTTCCTATTTGGCAAATCTTGTCTTTGTTTCTGAGCAAACTCTCCGAGCAAACTGTAATCCAGCCCAGCAGCCTGAGAGAGGTATTTCACACACTGAGCTCCAGTGAGGGCAACACAGGCTGCAGATGGCCTGGAGGGCTGGGTGGCTGTGGTGTAAGTGCAGCCTCCCACATCTTACAGTCACATTGCTCCTACTGACACACCTGCTTGTTCACGACTTCTGGAAAACAACTCAAATCCCTGGGCATGGTGAACTTGGGAGGTTCAGGAACCTTGGAGTGAAGGTGACTAAATCTACCTTCTAGAGTGTGCTTCTTCCCCCATGACTGGATGTCATCCTTTCCCAGCCTTTGCAGCAGGAAGGTGAAAGGCTGTCCCAGACACCTGCAATTCTGTCCTCTCCCTTCCCACTAAGGAAAGACACCCAAAAAACAGTGGCGGAGAAGAAGAAAAGCTGAGCCTGAGAGGAAGAGCAACAGCATACAAGTGTCTTTTATGGGTCTCAGGCCCAAATAGGAACTGAAACAGGATCATTACCACAAGCATAGTTGTTTGCTCTCTGCATGTCTCACCTCAGCTGGAGCACTTCCCCTTTCATCTCTGCAATGCCCATATAGTTAAGAGTAATTCAGCTCTCCCTGCAGAGCTTGAAAAATCTTGGCCTAGAAAAGAACAATAGAGAAAAGGAAAATTAGAGGCTGAGATTTCACTTCTGCAGTGTGAGCCCACAGAGCTGCTGTCCCTCCAGCATCTCTCGTGCCAGCTCCAGTGCTGCATGCGGCCTTAGAGCTCCCCAGCCTGCTGAGCACAGGGATACCTTGTGTTTCAGGTACTTTCTTCCTGGTTTGGAACAGAAATACAGGATGTCACGGCAGAAGATCTTCACACACACCTTATACTCCCCATACACTGGCAGCGAGTCAGTTCAAGCAATCACTGGCCCTGCTCTTTCCACAACATTCCTCAAAGCCCTAATTAGCAGAACCCCTTCAGCCTCCCCACCTGTGCCGTTCATTAGGGCCTGACACACTACATTCTGTGGGAAGGTTCCCTACGGATAGAGGAGGTTTGAATTTACTGTTAGGTCTTTCACACCACCAAGGCAGCATGGAAATGAGAAGCACAATCAAGGGACTAGACATAAGTGCAGGCTTATAAAATCTGTACAGAGTAGGATGGATATAAATTGAAGTGGAGCCTTCATTTATCCATGGAATGCTAGTACGCCCCAAATGCTGGATGCCAGGAGTAGATACGCTGCTCACCTCAAATCTAGACAGTTCCTGTTACAGGCCACATTTATACCAACAGGTTCTGAAACGCTTCCAGCTGCACCCCAGCAATTTTCTCTGCTTGTGATGATACAGCTCAAAAGTACAGTGTTCCTTCTAGATAGCGATGGTGTTTTAGGTTTTTTTTCTTTACAGTAAGATTTACCATTTATCACTACAAAGGGATTTCAGTAACATTTACTTAGGAGCTTTACTGTTCTACAAAAAATAATTTCAGAGAATCAGAGCTAGTGTGTGAGCACAGGAGATCTCACCTTCCACTTCCAGCCCTAGGAATGATTCATCTTGGCCACATCCTGGGAGCACATCCAGGATCCTCAGGATTTCTGTGGAGGACCCCAAGTACTCAATGTTTCCAGAAAATTCATGTATACAAACACCCAAGGAAAAATAAGCAACAAATACTGGTACAAAACTAGGACTCAGTGTGCCATAAGATGGAGTATCTGGCTGTCACCCATTCCCTTTTTTATTTTCATTAAAAAAAAAAAAAAGAACAAAATGCAATTTACTATCCTATCTTATTATCATCCTAATGCCCTCAAAGATCCAGTGACCTTCACTAGGAAGGCATTGCAAGTACCTTCCAATAACATAACAAACCAGCTTCTTCCTTCTCCATCTCTTTCTGGTTTCTCAGAGCCCTCTTGCAGATCAGTTCATTCTGGTGAGGAGCAGGATTGAGCGGCCCCTGCCCCAGGAGCTCACCCACACCTCCCTAAAGCCTCTGCCAGCAAAACTGGTACCAAGGGCGGGGGGCGGCTTTGGCACAGGACCTTGGCAGGGCTGGAAAACTGGGGCAGATACCATCCCTCAGAGGGGCTTCCTGCGTTCCAAGCCGGCATTACCTGCTATCCCGCAGCTCCTGACCGGGAACAGCGCCGGGCAGCAGAAGGGCGCCCTTGGGTGACTACACAGGCTTCCCTCAGAGCAGGGGGCGGCCAAGCAGCTCAAGCCCCTCAGGCAGCCGTGCCCGGGGGACAGCTGTGCTGCGGCCATAGCGTGGGCAGCACGACGGGAGGGTGAGGCCGGGCGGGAAGGACGCCCTGACGAGCCCCGTGAGGGCGGGAGAAATGCCCTTGGGGAGCCCCTGGAGGGCGAGGGCATGAGGGTCGCCATGAGGAGCCCCCGGGAGGGTGAGGGAGTGTGGGAAGGTCGCCCTGAGGAGCCCCGGGAGGGCATGAGGGTCACCCTGAGGAGCCCTGCGAGGGCGGGAGAGATGCCCTGACGAGCTCTTGAGGTGTGAGGGGAGGCGAGAGGGTCCCCCTGGGGAGCCCTGCGAGGGCAGGAAAGGTGCCCCGAGGAGCCCTAGGGAGCCGCTGCCGCTCCCTCAGCCCGCAGGTACCTGAGGGGCGGGGCGGAGGGGCGGGGCTGCACGCGGGACGCACCTGCTCGCGGCCTCGCGAGCCCCGCCCCGCCCCCGCCGCTTCCAAGGGCCAATCAGCGAACGCGGGAGCGGCGCGCGCGCCACAACGAGCCGTGGGCAGAGGGGGCGGGGCCTCCCTCCGTGCCCTCAGGTCCCGCCCTCCCTCCGTTCCCTGGGCCGGCAGGAGGCGGCGGGTCGTTGTAAGGAGTTTATTGAGATGGTTTTAAGTCCTGCGGCCGCCCTGGGGGGCACTAGGGAGACTATTTGCAGTATTTATCTGTGTCCAGCTTCTTGTGTTCGGGGTTGTAGGGCGCCTTGGCGAAGCACATGGCAGCGGCGCGGTCGCAGTTGCAGATGAACATGGAGCACTCGTCGTTCTTGTCTGGAGGAGAGAGAGGAGCGCTCAGACACCGCAGCTCCTTCTCCGGGCGCTGCGGTGGCTCAGGCTGGCGTTTCACTGCTGCCGCCGTTTTGGGGTGCACAGGATTGTCCCCACTAACCCTCTGCATCCAAAGCTGTGTGCTCCAGCCCGGCCATCTCGGGCCCCTTTCTCCCTCCCCTCCTGCAGTGCTGTTTGCCAGCCTCTCCCTTCTTTACCTCCATTCCAGAGCCCTGTAAAGGCTCCACCATTCATCAGAGGTGTCCAGCAGAAACTGTGTAACAAAGCCCAGTTAACACGCTGATCTCTTGGGTATTGCCATTAAAAGGGCTCCCAGAAAAGTACCACAGGGACTCAATCCCCTGAAGAGGAGACAGGCTTCCCTGTGATACCATATATCTTCATAAACTTTACACTGTGGGCTCTATGGAGAATATTCACTCCAGTGCCTGTGTGAGGTGTGCCTTTTCTGACAACCAGCCCCCCTGTCTTCCTGCCACAGAAGTGTAACACAGCCCTGTTCCTTCCAAAGAGAGAATGGAGAATATTTGGAGTCATGTCGAAGTGGACGTACTGCTGCATGTAATCTGCCTGTTGGAGCAGCTGAACTTGTAGTACTTAGTGTAGGGGTTGTCCAGGAGGAATCTGCATGCTTCTATTTCCTCTGCCTGTTCATAGCAGTTATCATGTACTTGGCAGCACCTGGGAAACAAGGAGAAAAAAAGGTCAGAAACTACCAGAAATGCAAGCTCAGCGGACCTGTAAGACACACACTTATGCTAGAGTTACTTCAACAAGGCACTGAACAACAACAACAAAAAAACCCCAAACTCAAAAAGATACCCAGCCACAAGAGAGCAGAGACAAAGGGACACGGTTGTGCCAGCTCGTGGTCCAGGAGGTGTGCGGTACACATGTATTTACTGGAGCATCATCTCAATTGTCTACTGGGCACAGGGAAAGCAAAAGCCAGTGTTTACCCTACACAGCCCCTCAGTGGTGCTGAGAGCTCACAGCCAACGCAAAGCATGGTGCCTTGGCTGTCAGACTTGTGTGATCTCTAAACTGCCCAAGCCATTTCCTAGCATTTTCCAGCTCAGCCCTGCACGTGTTGATGGTTGTGCACGGGGCAGAGTGTGCAGAGCTGTGCCCGGGTCGCTGGCACAACACTGCTGGAAAAAATGCTGGAATGAGCGCGCTGTGCTGCCATCAGAAGGATGAGAGAGTTGCTGGGATTATATTTTATCTTAGTAATAAGGCATCAAGGTGCGACACTGCACATCCTTGTTCCCTTGAATCGGTCCGTGAGAAGAAGCCTCATTCACAGCAGACGGAGAGTTTGTGAGCATTTATAGGCAGGGCCAGCTGAGACAAAGCTGGGGCACAGAACCAGGAAAGCACAAGTGAGGAAAGAGGTTTGTAAAAGCAGGGTGTTATAAACCTGTCAAGCTCATCCACTGGAGTCCCGCTGCCTCCCAAGCCGCAGTAGCAGCCGTAGTCGGCATAGTCCAGCAGCGGGTGGCTGCCCGGCGTGGTGCACTTGATCATCTTGCGGAACAGCCACACGGCCCGGGAAGAGAAATCGGCGCTGGCTGCGCCCACTGAGGAGAGACACAGAGGTTAGAGTCAGGCTCACTGTTACCAGTCTGGGGCTGGGCACCTACACACCCGACAGCAGGAAAAGCAGGGCCAGGAACTTCATTCTTGCAGGACTTGACAGAGAGCCTGGTGACAAAGGAAATTGGTCTCTTTATACAACAAGCTCACCTTGACATGGGTATGAGATAAACCAGCCAGTATTTATGTTACTAAATGTAGACTTCTTCCATTGGAGACTTTGAGTGGGAGGTTGTGACGTCCCCAGTTGAAGGCCAATTGAATGAAATCTATGGAAGCTGGGAAGGCAAATATTTGCTCTCTAAATTTTGCGTTTAAATTCTTGTAGTGCTGCTATTAGAAGTCAGAAAGATCTGGATATTTTTAAGGCCTCTCTGCTGAAAAATAGTATGGTAGTTAAGCTGCAAATTGCTGGCACACTAATAACCACCTGTCACTAATACCTGTATCCTCTCTTTATAGTATCCCACTTATCATTAATCTTGTATGTCTCCATGCATTCTCCTGGCCTAATTCAGAGGATAAGATTCAAGTTGTCCACTCACCTCAAATAACCATTTGGCATGAGCTGAACTGAAAAAAATTCAAGCTGTTCTTTACTTTGAAACCACAGAGGAGAAGGTACTACTAGGCAAGAAACAGGAGCCAAGTGACTTGGAAAGTGTCTGCATCTGGCTTAAACGAGGAGTAGTGTCTGTTTTTACGTGACCTTAAGGGATTTACACTGGAAATGAACTGGGCTTAGAAGTGTCAACATACACAGCAGACTTCGTTAACTTAGAGAGAGCAGTTTGTCCTTCTCCAGCACCAATGCAGAACCCTGTTAGGCCCTTTGGTTCTCTATGCCAAGGGATGACGTGAGTTGGGAACCTTGAAAGAAGTTCAAAAAATGGGTAAGAAAACGCTTCCTGGCATCAGCCAAGGGTAAGTCTAAAACACTGCACTCTCTCTTTAGACCCGAGGCTCTGGGGTCAGGGGACAGGTTTGGCATTTTTACACACCCAAGATACAGATCCTAGACTTGGTAGTCAGAGTCTGCATTTATTTCCAAAGCACCAAACAAAGTCCTCAGTTTTTAAGAGCAGAGGAAGAGGCAAAGCCCACCTGTTATAACCTAATATACCACAGTGCTTATGCAGGAAACTTTGGGCTCCACAACCATGTCAGTAGGTTCAAGAAGGGGTGACGAGGACATTTTCCTCCTCACAGGGTCTGAACGTATGCTAGGGTGCCCACAGTGTCCACAGGATGTTGATACATCCATAGTTAAAGCTAGACATGTGGCTGAACAACCAAACCCTTTCTGACCTCTTTGGGTGCTGCAATTCTCTGGGGCTGCCCACTCACAGGTTACTTACAGCAAATATGCTGAGTTACAGATTGAAGATTCTCAGTGTTCTAACAGAGCATTGGACAAACATTAAAGGCTCACGTAAAGGATAGTCCGTACCACAGTTAGAGCAGAAAGAGTAATTTAATCTTTTGTTCACAGATCAATCTGCTGACTTTCCCTTCAATACTCACTAAAGTGTTCTCTCTCTCTTCGGATACTTTGATCACCTTTACTCTTTTTTTTTAGAATTATTATTTATCTGTTCTCTTATCTATGAAACTCCAGCTCCTTTTTCCTCAATTCTCGGTATTTGATGTATTACTTACGTTTCCCAGAAAACTTCCAGTAAACCGGCCTCTTCAAGTCATAAATCAAAAATGTCTCGTGGTGAATTTCATACGTTCTAATTCAACAAGAGGATCACCAAGTGTGGGAAAGCGAGCATGTGCACATTACAAGACTGCCTTGTGAGAAAAGTCCCAGCAGGATAAAGATTTTTCCACCCGTGCTATTTTTGATTTCACCCAACCTATGCTGTATACAAAGCCACTGGTTCTCAGTACACTCATGAGCACATCCCAGCTTACAGCTGGTTCCAACTTACAGACTTGAACCTTCAATTATTTTTAAGACTTCTTTTCCTAGACTTGCTCAGCGTTCCCTATTTCACACAGATTCTCCTTTCTCTTGCATCACTGTCTGTTAAGGACTTCCCATCTCCACATTTCACTTTCTCAGATCTAGCTTACTTGGCCCACCATAGTCATTGAACCCAGAGCACGAGCCAAACTTCTAAGCACCACATTATCTCCTCCTTTTTTTGAACCTATAAATACTTGTACAAAACCTCTGTAATGCAGAGGAGAGACGCAATCTCTTACTAAACCCAGACCTGCCTCACATTATAAACTGGGCCACTGCCAGCGGGAGCAGAACAGCGAGTCAGAGCCCTGCCTGTGGCTTTTATCCTAATGGCAGGATGCGACTCCTGCCAGGTCCAAGTTCACCTGAAACCTCCCCCATCGGAAAACCCCTCCCACCCCCAAATAACGACAGAGGATGACAGTTTTCAAATAATTTATTAGGAATTTAAAACTGAAATCTGGAAAAAGGGTTACAGGTGTGGAGAGAACAAACATTGGAGTGTAATAACTTACTGGCTTAAAAACACAGCTTTATTTTTCTTTTAAAAAAAATGCCCACCCTGAAACCGGAGCCCCAGCCTCCAGGCAGTGGCAGCAGTGGCCAGAGAGTGACTCACAGCCCAGCAGCAGCACAGCTGGCCCGGGATGTCTGGAGGGGGCACGGAAGCAGTTCAGCGCATATACCAAGAGGGAGGACAGCGCTGTCCGCAGACCCAAATTTGAAGTATATAGAATAAAAATAAACCCAATAAAATGCAGCTCTTCTTTAATTAGGAAATATTTAAAAAAACAGACATACAGACTCTTGTCTCAGTAACAAAAATTATTGCTTTGTGTTTTCAGTACTGATCTGTTAAGTACCTTCTTACCTAAACAGAACTCTCCAAACGCATCGCCCAGGTCAGGACAAGCTCTGGCAGACAGGGGAGAGATGGAAGAGAAAAAGGGCCCTGTGGGTGCCTTGACCCTCCCGGTCCTTTCTTAAATGCCCCTCTCCCTTACAGGGGCTCAGTTTGGGGGAAGAGAGGGAATGATTTTTAAAACTTAAGATGAAGCTGTTATTTCCCTGGGAAAAGAGTTTGGCTGCATCTTAATAAAAGGCTTAATCACCCCCCTTAACAAGGTCTTTGGTTCACTGAAATCCAGACCCAAACCTGCCCCGTGTATTCCTGCTGGAGGCCTCCCCTAGCAGAGTGCTGGTCAGCAGGGGCCTGGACCACACCAGGGGAAGCCCCGTCAGGTTCTGGAGAAGGGACCAGATCACCCCCACACAGGACAACGGACAAATTCCCACAGTCTTCAGAACACAGAGTAAAGCAAACGGGAAGCTGCAATTCTATAATTCATATAATCCCTGAGAAGCCCTTAACCCGCCCCCAAATCACCACCCTAATGCTTTTCTCCCCTGTTAACGAATCCCCATCCCAGCGCCCTGCCCTTCAGAGAACGACCACCCAAATCTCCCCCTGGCTGACACCCCTTCTGACACCCTCGCCTCCAGAGGAGGATCCCCTTTCCCAGGAAATCTTGACGCAAGCGATAATGTTTGGAGAGTGAATTCCTTTCAAAGTAACCAAGACAAGCAACAGCGGCAAAGCCCTTTCCCTAAGCCAGCCCAGAGCCGGCACTACGGAGCCCAGGGATGGAGTCTGTACATCGAGCAACTGGAAGCAGCTTTAACCCGCTCAGCAAAACAGCCGATGGCCGGTACATTTCACCCCCGCCCGCCCCCCCCGCCCCCCTTTCATCTCATCAGAGGTCTTAAAATCTTAAATCTTACAGTAAAAGGTGTACAAAAAAAGAACGGAGTCCTGTCAGGATTCTGCTGGAGAGTATTGCTCACGCTGAGGCTCCAAGTCCAGGACCTGGAGCTGCTCCTTGGAGCCAGGCTGCAGGCGGCAGCCAGGTTCAGCTCGCGATATTTACATATTATACAGGAGGAAAAAGAAAACCCCACGTAAAACTAAACCTAGGAAAAAAAATCTTTCAGCTGTAAGGATAGTGTTTTTCACTTAGCAAAATATACATTTGTTTTGTTCCATAGCGATGTCCAACGTTTTCAGATCCTTGGAGTTTCACACTTTTCAAAGCCTCACATTTACAAAACAGAAACAATTAAAAACAGTTTCTTTAAAAAAAATAGAAGTACAGCAGTTCCTCTCAGCCTTTGCTCTCTCTATGTCTCTTTCTTCCATTCAGAACTGCATTCTTGTTACATACCGTGCTTTAAAAACACTGACGACAACAACAACAGAGTTGAAAATATTCAAAACAGTTTCAAAGCCAAATAAAAATACTCCTCAATGAAACCTACCTAACACAATCACAAAGCCAATTCATAAAATATGTCTACTAGCTCGGGAAAGAGCAAACAACAAAAAGAAGGGGCAGCCCCCCAAAAAAAAGATAAAAAAATAAAATAAAAAAATAAAACTAACAGCTAATAAAATAAATAAAAGAAGAATCAGTGGGCTGGGGACAGGGAAGGGGGAAGCGTAAACCGTCGGTGGTTAGTAAGAAAGCGAGATGATCTCCTCGGGTTCAGTCCAGTGTGGTCTGGTCAAAGGGAGAGATCGGGGCAGGGCAGCAGGAGCCTGGCAGCCAGCCGGCAGTGTGCAGTTTGATTCAAGAGAAAGGTAACCTTGGCTCATCCCCCGAGGCTCACCAGATCCTCCAGCCGCTCGCTGTCCTCGGTTAGGTCACTGGGGAATCTGTGGGACAGCAGGGGAGGGAAGGGACAGGATCTGGAACAACCACAGCTTTTCCCATGCACCATGTGGCCTGTCACACTCCTGAGCCCTGGAAGGGCTGGGACATAGCAGGGTCCAGTCATTTCTCCAGCACCCATCTCAGTGTAGCCCCACCAGGCTGCCACAGGCTGCCTGGACACTCCTCCCTGCAAGTTTCTGCCCTCCTTTTTAAAAAGCTGGTTGGTTTTTTTTAAATTTTACTTTAAGCCAGCTCACTTCAGTCACATTTGCAAGGCAAACGACAACTACCCACCAGTTCCCCCTCTGGCCCACCTGAGGACCAGAAACAGATTAGATTTTCCTTCTACACTTCTCCCAGGCAGGAGATGAAAAACCTTACTCCTCAGAGACTGGTCTCAGTGGCAGTGAGAACAACCAGCTGCATGGCAGAGGCCTTCCCAGCTACACAGGTGAGCCGAGCTTATCTCTCAGGATCACCACTGGGTTGTGACTCTGGCAAACCCTTTCCTCTTTCTATCAGTGGTTCATTTCCTTCCTCTTTGTGCCCAGACACAAAGTCACCTCTCCACAACACTCCCAGTCAGGGGAGCATTAGGTAGGCACCCAATCTCTGGTGCAGAAGAGAGGCCCAGGCTGGCCACAGGATGGGCTGGTGAGCCTCACAGCAGCATCCACAGCTTCAGCCGAGAGCCCAAGTGCAGGGCCAGCTCAGAACCTCACTCCTCTCTCTTATTTCCCACTCCTGTTCAAAGCTCTCTTACCTCCTGCCTTCTTGGTCCCCAGCTTCAGTGATACCCATTGGTAAAAGCTGTTGCAATCAAGGGACCCTGTGAAGAAAGAGTTAAAACCCCACTCTTAAACAAAAGCAAAGTGAAGGAGAACTACTACCACAACAAATTCAGTCATGGCTCAGATGCTGGGAAACCTGGTTTCAGTTGGAGGTGGCAGGTCTAAAGAGCACATCACCCTGCACATCACAGTGTGTCAGGACCAAGATGGGCTCTTGGAAAGCCTGAGCCAGATCAAAGAAAGGTCTGGAGGTCCGGATCTTGAGTGGTGATCAGGAAGACCCAGCAGAGACCAGGGATGGGGGTTCCAAGTGAGCTGCTGCACTCTGCAGTGGCTGCCTGTGGTCTGGGGCTCAGCCAGTGCTGCAGTGGGTGGCATTTTTTAACCAGAAACCAGGCTGTGGGCTGAGGGGGCTGCCCGCTGCTGCTTACTTCCATCACCCCGTGAAGGCACAGCCCCTTGCCCTGGTCACGCCACTCTCCATCTCCCTCCCCCCACAGAGCCGACAGGGACCACTGACCCGGAGGGAGCACTCACCCCTAGGCTGTGCCCGAAGCCGGTGCTCGGGGCTGGACTGGCAGCGCTGATGTAACTGCTGACCCCTGAGTCCTGGTTGGCAGCTCCATAAAGCTCTGCCATCGGCCCGGGGCTGGTGGTGCCCAGGAATCCACCGGTGCGACTGGGGGTGGAACCTACAGCAGGCAGCAAAACTACGTAGTGAAGATCCTAAAAATGCAACCCCGTCCCACCCCCCTCCCGTGGCCCCTCGCAAAGCTCCGTGACAGGACCCTGCCCTGGGGAGGGCAGTGGCAGTTACCTGTCCCTCGCACCACGGCCGCCGCAGCCGCTGCTGCCGCCATCGGTCCATACGCGGTGAGGGGGATTGCTGGAAAAGAAGGAACAGGCATCTCAGGGGCACTGTGGCTACATGGGAAACTCCTCAACAGAAGCCTTCATTTCCCACTGCAAAATACTGGGCCCACATGGACATATGGCCTTAGTGCACCACAGGGGACAAAACAAAGGACGACAACAGGGAAGTGCACAGCCCTGCATTTATCTGTGTCCTTTTGCACAGCCAATGTCCAGGGGAGTGCACGAGCCGTGCTCTGCCAAGCCCACACCCCAGAGCAGCCAAGGGCATGACATGGAAGAGCTGAACCAGAAGTGGGCAATTTCAGATATATCCTGTCACTACTTAGCTTGCAAGATGCAGTTAATCTGAAGCTACAGATCCAGATTTTGGCAGTAAATGTGGAGAAACGCAGCAGCTCAGGGACAGCAGCTGAAGCTCAACGTCCTGAGGCTCAACTCCTCCTCTGTCTCTTGGTAGTATTCTTGAATAACAGTTTAATAGCCTCTTTCTCCCTGTGTCTCTGCTTAAGATGCACCATCCTCCACACGCTGAGTTTTGCTCCTGAATTGCTCAAACCCTCATTGTTCATTGTAGAAAAGCAGGAAACATATATCTAGGGAGCAGGAACTAGAAATGGCTTAATTAAAACAGTAAGTCTTAATTTATATGTAGCAGTTCTAATTCCCAACTCTACTGCCACAGGCATCCAGCCCTCAGGGCAGGAGGCATCTAGCCAGTATGTTTCTCTTTGCCCTTAAAATGACTGGGTCAGCATTTCATGCTTGAATGTGAAATTCGCTGTGATTCTGTTTAGAGCACCATAAAAAGAGGTCAGAACAAATCAATCGCGTTAAGGCTGAAACCCAGACTAGCTTATGAGGGAATATTTAGTAGCAGGCACCAGCCTGTTTCAAGCAAACGTCATATGAGGCTTCTATCTGGGTTAGCCGCTCATTACAGGCCCTGGGCCAACGTAGGCATGTTGCTGCTTCACATCACCCCGAAAGATGCTGTTCTGGGAAAGAGGCTGCTGGCAGCCACCCTCCTGCCCCATCACTGCTGCAAGTCCCTAACTCATGAATGAATGTGGTTTTACTGAGAAAGGAGGTGAGGTCTTCTTAAAATTCCATATTTTTTTCCAGGAAAAACCCTCCTTGCCTTTGCAATCTTATCTGCTGAGACACCCGGTTTGTGTTGCGGTGACAAAGCACCTGCCTGCCCACTCCCCGGGTGCTGGAGCAACCATCCCTGCCTGTGCCATCCCCTCCTCTCGGCTCCCCTTGCCAAGCCCATGGAGCGCAGCCCGTGTGCGCCGCAGCCACTCCAAGGCACAAGGGCCCTCAAGCGCTGCACAGCTCGCTGGGCCTTTGTGGGAGCGGAGGGGCCCTGCCCTCCACAGGGCCAACTCCAGCCTATACATGGGAATGGCAGCCTGTGGCCCAGCCAAGCGGCTGCACAGGGCCTGTTTAACAGGAGGTAAGCGTAGCAGGGAGGGAAGAATGCCACGATCCCCAGCTGGTACTTCAGTGAGACACTCGGGACTGGAAGCTAACGTGGCACCCAGCCAGGACACCAGCATTAATAACTTCTTGTTGTACAGAGCCCCGGCCACCGGTGACAGCCAGGCCCCAGGCAGGTCACCTCTGCTAGGAAAAGGCACAGGGCAGCCAGGGGTGGACACGGAGGGAAAAACACTTCTGCCAAATCACCAATGTTCCCCTACAAATTTTATGGGTTTTGCTGAAAAACACACATGTAAATAAACAACTGGACCCACATCTCCCTTTGTTTGGCAACCAGAAGGCTCAGAAGTGCTTATGCAGCTGCATACATGGTGTCAGGGAGGGGTTTTGTAAAGAGGGAGACAAGATTCAGTCTCCCCTTATCTCCCTCAGGGCAATTTGTTCATTGGTGGCTGCCAACCTGAGCGTCCCCAGGAACCTGAGGATCACGCAGTTCTGTGCCACAGAAACCCCCTTTCAAGCCTGTTTGTATTGCTAATTTCAGGAGAGCTTCCCAGGAAATTTTCCCACACCCTTTTACAGAGAAATTCAAACCCTGAAACAGGTGGGGGCAAGGAAGCGCTTGGGAGAAGGAACACCAGGGAAAAGAGATGGCACACAGGGAGCAGGGTGCTACACAAAGCTGCTTTTCTACGACAAAAACCACGGACAGGACAGAGCTGGGGAAAACATGGCTGTGGAAGGGAGAGTAGACAGAAGGAACATCATGTAGGGAGAACACACTGCACACAGCCCAGGGGCTGAGGATCCAGCGAGTATTTGCGCTGTGAGGACACTGGGAATGGTCCTCTGCTCTCACTTCGTTCCACAGCTTCCTGTGAGCACTGCAGGACTCTGCAGAGTCCCATCACACTCACTTCTACCTGGGAAGCCTACGTTAGAGTAGTTGGGGAGCTGCCCCACCCAGAGCAAGGAAAACATTCCCTGCAGCCCCTCCTGCCCAGGAAAATAGGATTGGAATAACTAGGAATAGCCCCCACACCCTCTCCCTTCTCCCAGCACTCCAAATCTCATCCTTGCAGCAGTTCAGGTTAAAGCAATTTGCAGACCTGTAGCAGTCACCCTGCTCTCTGCAGTTTTCCATATCTGGTTTGCACTCAGCCTGGGGCGAGGAACTAAAAACAAAGCAAGCAGCAGGAAAGGACCTGCATGGCCCTTTTTACAGGCAATACCCATGGCTCTGATTGCCCCTCCATCTTTCCAGCCCCAGCTTTGGACGGAGCTCATTCAGATGAAAGAGGAAATAAGGAACGCTTCCAGTCTGAACTGCACCAGGCTGTGGAGCAGCAACACCGCTGGAACAGCCCAAAGCCCCCTTCTCCCCTTCCAGCTTGTGAGTTTAGGAAATGAGCGGGACTGACCTGTGAGCTCGGGGAGGACGGGGGCACTCGGGAGAGGGGTCCGCTCTACACGGAACTCTAAAAACGAAATGCAAGACAGCTTAGGAACTCATCAAACCCCCGAGGGAGACCCCGCAGAGACACAGCAGCCGGGCTCTGCTGGGGGAGCAGCCTGCAGCCAGACTGCGACCAGGCCAGTGTCTTCTTTAAACTGATTTATAACTGGTGCTGAAAGGTGCTGCACTCCTGCCCTGAAAGGCTGAAAGGACCCATTTATTCTTAGAAGAAATGTGGCCAGGGCAGGGCGAGTGCAAGTTTCACTGTGCAGCCTCAGGTCTGCCCTGGAGCACTGCTCTGTGACCTGGCCAATCCGACCTCTTGGTGGCAATGCCGGCGGGTGCTCCGTACGTGCCACGCTCAGCCTGGCATGGGTTTACAATGAGGCACTTGAAGCCACTACAGCTGAATTCACAGAGAGCTTCCAGACATCCAGG
Organism: Pseudotriccus pelzelni; assembly: GCA_035584735.1. Lineage (NCBI taxonomy): Eukaryota > Metazoa > Chordata > Aves > Passeriformes > Tyrannidae > Pseudotriccus > Pseudotriccus pelzelni. The sequence continues at coordinate 3,360,697 of JAWMRA010000036.1, read as the reverse complement.
AGGCAACAGCAACTTTCAGCCATAGTCAGCCTGGGCTTGCCTCAGGCAAAGGGAAAACTTCCCATTCCCAGCCCCTAATATCAAACTTCATATATCAACCATCACACTTGAGGGACGGAGTAAGGAAGGGATGCTCAGAGTTGCCACTTCTCTAAAAAACAGCAATATGAGTCTATCCATTGAGTGTGCTCTGCCTCGCTCCCCTGCCTGGCAGAGAGCGGGAGGGAGGGGAGGCCCCACAAAGCTCTGAGCAGCTGTGGCACAGCAGGTTCCACCCACTGATCGTGGAGTCCATGTTCTGAGCACATGGCAGGGTTGGGAGCTTGAAACCACCCAGTTTGTGGGGGATCTGCAGCCCCCTGGCCCAGCAGATGCTTTGTGGAGGCTGTGAGTGGCCCAGGTGCTGTTCAGAACACAAGTGCAGTGCTGCAGGCGCCTGCGTTTCAGGTGCCCAGGAGTTCCCTGGCACGTGGGGTTTAACATTCTGTGCTACTTTCAGAGCGGTGGCAACTCTGGTAAAGAGAGACAGACACACACAAAGGCGGTGAGACAGGCAGAGCTGCGGGGCCCTTCTGTGTCACAGCAGCAGCCCTACAGAGGAGTTCAGCACAAAGGGCGTCAGAGCAGCCTTGGGCTTTTCCTGCCACTGCAGTGTGAGGATAATCCTAATGAAGGACAGGCTGTTCCCACCTATTCCAGGGCTTCTCCCCTCCCCCTTCCACATCCGTCTCCAATTTAAAGAAAGACCAAACAGGGGGAAGGGTGAAAGGGGCAGAGCCTAGGTCATGGATCATGCCAGGGACTCCCGTCACCTGAAGGCAGAACAAAAAAACAGCAGGGAGCTTCACTCACCAGGGAACTGGTAAGTGTAGCCAGGTGCAATGCCAGTGTAACTTCGACTCGCGTAGGTGGCGGCTTGGAAGCCTGGATAACCTGGGGAAGAGAAAAGGGCTCTGTTAGTGCAAGCTGGAAGGGTCCACGTCCTCAGTGCCTGGCTGCTCACGAGCAGCATGAGCATCCTTTGGCACTAGAAAGCAGAAATAGGAGGAACAGCAGAAACTCCAGGAGAGTGCTGGGCAGAGCACACAACGCGTGTGAGCCTGCAGAGGAGTTTTAGCAGGCCTGTTTAATTTTTCCTTGCTCCAAACATGTAAGGACATGGAGATTTCCTTCTCAAACTCCCAGCTCTGCAGGCTAAGGCTTTGTGATGCATCAGCTGGATTTGCAAACAGGAGATCAGGGAGGAAGGGGCATTTGAACGGCTGAATAGCTCTGAGTCACTTTTGCACCAGAAGTGCTGGGGAATGCAGGCAGAGCACTTCTGCCCAGCTCCAGGCAGGAGGGCAACTGCTGCTGTTCCCGGGAAAGCTGACCACCTATACAGAATAAGCCTTGGAGAACGCAGGGCACTGACTCAGAGATGAATATTTGATTTGAGATCTCCAAAGACATGAATATGTGGATTTCCCAGTGACTCAGCTTGGGCCTCGCTGCTTTAAAATTCAGATGGCTTAGAAATGGCAAAACCCAAAACCACAGGCTGGAGATTTATTTTGTTCAATAAGTCAAGTGAAAACACTGGGGAAAAAATGCCCTTTTGGGGGTTTTGTTTCAGTGACTAACTGCTACTCAGCAGGCTTAGTACTGAGAGCCAGGCTGAGTACACCCTGCCCAGCAACACCAGTGATGATCCTGAGCAAACAGTGCTCTTGGGTCAGCTCAGGCCTGGCTCAAATGAATGTGGGAAGAGAGAGAAGCCAGGAACAGAACCCATGCTGGAAGGATCATGCTGACTCTCAGATCCAAGCATGAGGGTTTGTAGACCTGGAAGTGCAGGCTACCAATGACTTTTTTTTTGTTTTTTAATCTTTTATCTGAACACATTTGCCTTGGAAGCATTGCTAGACATGAAACCCAGCCTTCTTATCACTAATTTCTCCTTACAAGATAGTCCCACAATAAATGTATAGTTTTCCCTGCAATACCAGATAATTCTTGTACCTGAGAGGGAGGGAATAGAGTGAGACGAAACTGAACTAGAACTTAAAGGGCATTTTCACAGTCCTTAAATGGCAGTGGAGACATTTATACAGACCACTGTTTCCAGCGGAAGTTCAGGGGCTCTTTAATCAACTAACTAATCAGAAAGCCTGCGTAAGAGTGGGAGTAAGATGCCTGGGCACAGATTACTCCACACTCAGCTCCGTGGTTACATCCTATTCCACGAGAGGCATTAAGGAATTACAGTCCATGTGCTACGGCACTGCAGGACCCTTGAGGAGCTGCCGAGGGGCAGAGCTGAGCCGGGCCGGGCCGGCTGTCGCAGGGCGGCGGTGACACGTTTGCAGTTTTTCCAGGTGCCACCAGAGGGCAAGTCGCGATCGCAAACAGGTCCCGGCGCCCCCGCAGCGCCCCCGGCCCCGCACGGGGAGCGCTGCCCTTGGCCGCCCCGCCGCTCCCGGAATAAACCGCTAAGCTGCTGCCTGGCATGGCCGGGAGCGGGGGGAGAGCTGGGGAGCTGTCCGGGGGCTTACCCAGCATGCCGATCCCCAGCATGAAGGCATCCATCCCGTAAGGCATGACTCGGGACCGCCCTCGTGCCGAGCCCGTTGGGGACATCACCTCCTTCGGCTGAGCTTTTTTACACTCCACCTGCCACAAGAAAGTAAGGATCAGGCTTGGCTGTCCTGGGCACAGGAAACTGCCACAGGCACAGGACACCGCCACAGAACATAGGCAGGCCAGGCAGAGCTGCCTGTGTGACAACACGTCCCGGCTCCAGTCACCACCGTCATCCCGCTCCGCTGCCCTTCCCTGGCATCCCTGTCTCCTACCTGCTCACTGCCAGCCTTCTCTCACCCTGCAGCCATGAGTGAGGAGCTCAAACACTGCTCTTCTTCTCCTGGTGCTGCCCCTGATGTTCTGCCTGGCTCTGCACCAGGGTCTCAAAGCCCAATTTTCTTAATTTCTGATTAAAGGTAAAACCTGACCCCTCCCAGTCCACCATGAAGTTTTGTGTGATTTCAGAACCTCCAAGCACAGCAAAATTCCTTGTTACAGTTAGCTCTCCTCCCTGAGAACTCACTACTGTGCTGGTTCACCCCCATATGACAAGTTTCTTTCCCACACTGACTGCTGTGATTTTGGGGAAAAGACTCAATCCAATTCCTCACTGCAGAGAAAAATGATTTGGGAGCCAAGTTCCTCACACCCTGCCCCTGTGCCACTGCCCTGCTCTCTCCAGTACCTGTGTTCCTCCTCCCCCAGGTTCTGCCCCAGACACTCACCATCTTGTTGTTAATCTCATGGAAGTGGATTTCACACACTTTTTCCACAATGTCTTCACTTTCAAATGTGACGAACCCAAACCCTGGAGAAAAGGCAAAACTCCTTGATCAGGTCAGAGCTCTCACAGTTTGCACCCACTACCCACAGCCTTTTATTGGCAGGAGAGAGGGACAGTACAATCAGCCCTTTCAAAAACATCTGTCACTCATCTTCCCTCTCCAGCAAATCCTGCTTTTATGCACAAGAACAGGACTATCCCCTTATAGATTCTCCTTTCTTCCTCATCCTGTACTTTCTACCCACTCTGAACCCAACAGCTCTCAAAACCAGATCTGGGTGTTTTTTAAACTGCTATTTGCAAGGCAAAGCACACGGCTGGTAACACAGGGGAGGATCGGGGCAGACGCTCACACAAAGAGTCGGTGGGGGAACCAACAGCTGCTTGCCAGGACATCACCATTCTTGCTCAATGCACCCCACCAGCAGCAACACCCTGCAGTTCCCTCGGCAAGCACTGGCCATAAAGCCTCGTGTGAGCAGGCACATCTCAGCAGTGCAGCTGCACAGAGCGAGGCAGACGCAGGCACAGCGATTTGCAAAGTTTCACCAAAGTGAGGTTCGTATCTGGGGTAAGGCAGGACAGCGTGTTCCTGGCCCCTGGCCCACGCTCACACCTCCTTTCTCTCACCAACCCCTCTGCTGACAGTTTTGGCAAAGCCCAGCTCGGGTGGGCAGACTGAACTCCTCTCAGCTGACTGCAGCCGTTTCCGGAAAACTGAGGCAGGTGGGAGGATGTCTAAGCTTGCTGTACAAGCAAGCTGGGATTAAGGAGAGTTTTCTGCTTTCCAGAACTGGCCAATTCCATGGTGCTTTAAAATAACCTTTGAAAGCAGATGGGGATCCACTGCCCAGAACCCAACCTTTTCTCCATACTGCCAGAAACATTTCTCCATAAACTCCTCTGTCTGTCTGTGCCCAGTTTCACACCATTTACCTCAAGACCTGTGAGCAGAGCAGCTCAGGAATTCAAGAGCAAAACCCTGATGCCAAAACCAGTCCTGAGCCCTGTCAGGCCCTCACTAGGCCTGCTGTGCCCTGGGCTGAGCCCCTCACTGCCAACACAGCGGCTGGCAGCTCTCCCTGCTCCTTCCCAAGCAACTCTTTAATTGGACCAGTGACTGGGAGGTACCCAGGGTACCTCCCAGCAGGAACAGGGGTTAACACTTCTTCCCCTTTAAGAGGAAGCTGGAACAACATCCGAGGCCTGGTAGTCGGAGTAGATTTAATGGCTTTAGAAAAAAGAAAAAACCTGAAGGGCACAGAGAGTGTTTCCTCACTGCTCTGGGGGCAGAGGTACTTGGAAGTGCTTCAAACACACACGGCAGCAGCCAGCACAGGGCTGTTACTGGCACTGGTTGGGAAGAGGCAGTTTGCAGGTTAAGTTGTGGCCAGTAAATCTCCGAGTTGGATGCAAGTGTCGAGTCCTGCCACGCCACCAGGTAGCCGGTCTGAGGACTCACCAGGAAGGCAGGAGGCAAGGATGGCCATGGGAGGGCTGGGTCCGGATGGCACAAATAGTACAGCCTTGCTCCCATCCTGTAACCAGACTCCACCAGCAGAACTCGGGTAAGAAAAGGTGACCTAGGAGCACAAGCGGGCTCCGGGCCGAGGAAGGGGCGAGGAGCAGGCACTCTTCAGGCTCTCGTGTCAGCTTTCCTGGAGCTCAGATTACTCGGGACAAGGTAAGACACACACTGCAGGCTGGAGCCACGGAGGTGAGCGGGCAGGGGAGGGGGCCATCTCCTCTCACATATCTGCAACTCGGCGAGTTTACAGCACAGGAAACGCACTGGACAAAAGCTCTCTGTGCTGCAAGGGCCGCTGGTAAAGGATGCAGATGCAAAAGAATGGGGCGACTGGAGGCAAGATAAAGAGCAGCTGCGACCTGCATCCCCTGCTGCTGGGATACCGACCCCTCCCTAGGCCAGGCAGGAGGCAGACCCTCTGCAGTTCCCTCTCCTAGGGCCAGAAGGCTGCTCTCACCTCGGTGTCGGTTGGTTGTTTTGTCAAACATCAGCATCGCATCGTCCACCTGCAAAGAGAAGGGCTGCGATCAGATTATTGCTGCTGCCGCAAGCGTTCTCCAACACAACTGTGCAGGGCTTCCTGGGCCTCCCCAAACCCGAGGGGATCAAGAGGAGACCTCCTGTCCCCTGTATGGAAACGGTGTGTAACACACACATGCACACACAGAGCAGTCACCACACCGGGCACTTCCTCGAGCCACAATCAGCATGGTCTACCCACCAGCCTGGGGCAGGTGCTGCCGAGCTGAGCCCCCTCGGCCCAGCCCTTGGCAGCAAGCGACCCCGATTGTTCGCCTGCGGCTCCAGCCGGGGGGCAAGGAGCAGGGAAGGCATTGTTCCCAAATCCCAGCCTCAAAGGAGAGGAGAATTAAAGGGGGGGGAGAGAAGCAAAGCTGGAGAGAGGAGAGGAATAAGGGGCCTCCCAGCGACAGGGGAAGCGGAGGCCTCAGACAACAGAGCCTGCCTGGGAAAGCTGGGAAGCGCCCCCGCCCCCACCCCAGAGGAGCCTTTCCTCTAAGTGAGGTTTCCCACTGCTGGAGGCTGTAATTAGAGCAAATTTACTGCAAGGCCTGAGCAGGGCTGCCTTCCCGGGGGGAGGGGCGGCCGGATCCCATCCCCCAGCCGGCCTGGGGCTTCTCTCCTCCCCTGCGAGCACATCACCGCCTGGTGCCACTTTTCCCCCATCTTCCCATGGGTGCTGCCTTCTAGGGCCGCATCCAAACCGCTCCATGGGTCAGGCCGAGCAGGGTTAAAAAATACACTTCAATCCCCTCCGTGTAAGCTCCAGTGTAAACCTGTCCCACTGACCCATCCCTCCTCTCTAATACCACTGCCTTAATCCGATTATGAAACTGGACGTGCAAGTGCTCAGGGGAGGTGGCAGCAGTCTCTGGCCAGCAGCTGCCCTGGCCCTCCTCCTCCTCCTCCTCCATTCGAGACAGCCACTCCCTGGGCAGCAAGTCCTGCACGCCCCCAACTCCACAGGATTGCTCCCTTGCCTCCTCCCAGGAAGCATCTGCATCGCTGCCTCCTCCAGAGCAGCCACCGGTGAGGGCAGAGCTGCCCCTACCCTGACACAGGCAACCATGAGCTTTGCCTGTGGAGAGCCCACAGCCCCTGTCAGGGAAGGGACATGCTCCTACCCTCAGCCCCTCAGGACAACATGGACATCTGGCTCCACCTCAGTTCCAGGGGGATGGAAGGAGCCCTTGCTAATGTTTTCCAATACCATCATAAACAGACAGAGATCATATTTGATGCCCTTGGCCTTGTCTAACACATCCACTCCAGGTGACAACAGACAACCTGGCTCCTGCTCATCTCACACTCTTCCTGTCCTGGCTCAGCCTCCCTCAGCCAAGTTAACTAACACCTGAGAAATGTGCCAGGCATCCAAGCTGGAGATACGGCGGACATAAGACTTCAGACAGATCTGAAACGACTCCTCAGCAACTTCCCAAGACACAGCCAGGGAGACGGGCACTGGGGGCAGCTCATCACGCTGCCAGTTCCCCATTGCCCCTTGCTCCTGCACCTGCCCCATTTCCCTTCGTGAGGAAACCTGATGTTTCAAAATTGTACAAGAGGTTTTATTGTCTGGGTTTGTTCATTTTTAAAATCTAGCTCCATTCCTCCACCCAGTTCACAAAAAGGCTGGGAAAAGAGCTGGCCCCTCCCCAGTAAACACTGGAAGGAAGCTGTGTCAGTGGCACTCTGAGGCACTGCCCCTCCCCAAGACTTCAACTCAGGTAGCTGGAGAACACAAACCCATCACAATGAGAGAAGGGCACAAGAAAAAAACCCACCAGCGGTGCTGAGCAGAGTCCTGCTGCTGACTTACTCTGCCTGCCCTGCCCTCCCCTCTTTTCAGAGCCTGGGAAGCAGGAGCAATTCCAAGTGGCAGAGCCCAGTGCACATCCACACAAACCAACGGCACAGCAATGTCCTGGGCAATGGCCAGGCACTGGACAGTGGGAGAGCTGGGAGATGTGTGACCACTTCATTCCAAACCACCGCACGCCACATGCAGAGAGAGCTGCAGCCTTCCTCCATCTAATATTCTATGACCTGAGCTTTTTTCCTAAGGTTCTGCTTTGAGATCAGGCGTCTAACAGGCACCCCAAAAACGTGCTCCCCTTGCGAAAACATATTTCCTATAATACATGTACTCTGAAAGCTGTTTCCTGCCTGTAAACTGCACATTAAGATACCTAGGTGTCTGTACACATAGTAAGGTGAAATAACCTCACCCTGCTCAACACCAGGGCTTCTGCCCCACGTGTGGCTACAACTGATGGGATTTTACTGCCGCTAAAACCCACCATGAGCATCTTTATGCCTCCTGCCAGGGGTGGCCTCAGCACGGAGCTCTTGCCATAGCTGGTGGGGGGTGGGGGGAGATACACATCTTATACCACGCACCCAGCGCCAAAGCCCCGCCTGACACCAAGCTTACCACCACCACAACCAGCAGCTATTGTGGCCGTGAACCAACCACCACCACCACCACCACACCCCCCTCCCCTCTTCCCACTCTCCCCTTCCCGGCTGGGCCGCGCCGGGCCCCAACAAAGGGCGGCCGCCGGCGGGGCCGTCGCGATGGCAACGCGGCCGCCATGGCAGCTGGGGCCCGGATTAGCAGCTCACAAAGCCGCCCTGCAGCGCTTCGATGCCCCGTGGCCTGGGATGGAGGTGCGGGAGGGCACCCAACGGGGGCCCTCCGGCCCCCGTTGGGTGCCCTCCCGCACCCCCATCCCAGGCGAGCCGTCGTGGCGGCACCAAACCTGTATGAAACTCAAGAGGAGTTTGGACAATGCTGTCAGGCACACGGTGGGATTCTCGGGGTGTTGGACTCGATGGTCTTTGTGGGTCCCTTCCAGCTCAGCGCATTCTGTGACGCTCTGAGAGTTCGACCACGTTCCACCCGAACAGGTTGCTCCAAGCCCTGCCCAACCTGGCCTCGGACACTTCCAGGGATGGGGCAGCCACAGCTTCTCCGGGAAAACTGTGTCAGGGGCCTCACCACCCTCACAGCAAAGAACTTCCTGCCAATATCCAGTCTAAACCTCCTCTCAGTCTGAAGGCATTCCCCCTTGTCCTGTCACTATGTGCTCTTGTAAATCATCGTTCCTGGGAACCTGGTACCCTGAGCCTGAGGAATCAAGATAGGATAACTTGGTGCTCCCTGCTCTCTACTCTCTAGAGCCTAAGTGTCCCCATGCCTCTCCTGGACAGGCAGGAGGAAAGAAGAGCGATTTTCTCCTGCTAGATCCTATAAAACTGTGGGGCCACTTGGAAGAAGAGTGAACAGAGTTACAAAGTCCTTTCCTGAGGCAGTAAGTCCTCCAAAGAAATGCTTTAAAAGTGCATCCTTAGCAATTCCTTTTCACACAGTCCCAGTCCAGTTCCAGAAGTAATACTGAACCCAAATGACTTGGAAAGTCTGTCTGAAAAAATGAGGATAGCACAACAAACTTCAGCACCTCTCACTTATAGATGCCATAATGGTAAATGATCCATCCAGCCTTGGCCAAAAGGCCTGGGTTTTTTTAAAAGGTTTAATCCCATCCTAATATCTTTCAATCTTCCTGTTTCAGTCCCAGGTGTCTGCAAAGAGGAAGCAAATGGCAGTCTCATGCAGATTTAAGAAAATAATAATTTCCAACACAAGTTCTATGCGAAATGTTGGATGCGCTTTCAAAAGGGTAGATTTTGAAAGTCGAAAATATTCAAGCAAAAGGTTTGAAGAGATGGGCATCTTCCACCTGAACAGCAAACAAATGGCTGGGCTGGTCCTAGAAGGACCCACGGCAACAAATTTGTAGAAAAGTCAGGCAGAAGAATAATAACTGCAGAGGCAGCTTCAATATGGAAAACACAAACCAAACTACCTAGAAACCACTCGCCCATCCTGTCAAGAGAGGGCATTAGCAACTCTGCAAGGTTCTCCCAGCTGCCAGGCTGATTCCAGGGAGAAGGATGCATGGGCACAGAGCCTGGATCCAGGGAGCAGGTCTGCTGCACCCACATGGCACCACGAGGACCCTCCTGACCCCACTCTGCAGACCTGCTCCCAAAACTCTGGGAATGAGACTCGTCCAAGGGAACAGAGCCTGCTCCGTGCCACAGGTGAGCAGCACAGCCTGTCCAGGTGTTCCTGCCCACTCCCACAGGGGCACCTGGCAAATATCAGATGAACCCCAGAAGACCTGAATGACCATTGCTGCTACAGTGTTTCTGGCTATGTGCCTACCAGATGCGGAGCACAGAGAACCCTTTGTTCCAGAGGCATTGTTACCACAGGCCAAACTGCCTCCTGCCGCAAGAGGGGTGATCAGATTCCCCTTCTCCTCCCCTCCCCATCTGTTCACTGCAACCATGTTACGCGTGAGAATTTGCATAAATTGCCCTCTGATCTGTGGAAGAAAATCCAAAATCCAGTTTGGAAATCCACAGCAGGTTGACAAGTAGCTTTGATCCCTGAAATTTCCAGAGAGCGGCAGATTAAGGATTAATTAATTAACATTCTCCCGATCCAAAGTGAGGGAAATCATGCCCATCATAAGCACAGAAACAAGTCTTCCATTACAGACATTCCCCACCAGTATCTGAAGGTTCTCCCATTAGTCAGCAGGGAAATTCACATACCCAAGTCAACCACACCATTCTTCTGGCCTGTGCACATGAATATGCATTTGTGACAGATACAAACCCTCATCAGATCCACACCCTTGGATACGGTGGTTTTCTCTGGTCGGGACAGTATCAGAGTCAGCGCCCGAGTGATTTCTCAGAACCTCTCAGGCAAAGGGTCCAGAATTTGGATGCAGTATTAGATGGCAGCCTAAAGGTCAGAACCCTCCTCAGACCTCAGCAGATCTTTTTTCTTGTTTGCTTCCAGGGTATTTTTAGAGAGCAGATCTCTCTCTGTGGGCACGAGCTGCCTCACAGCGAGGCTGAGCCCTCACGACCGACTCATCCACATACGCAGATCACCTGCAGGCCCAGGGAGATGCAGACTGGGTTTAAGCACTTTCCAAGCACCCTTGGTGCCACCACTGATTAGTGAGTCATGCAAAGACGTCATCGTGAATGTATTTCCTGCACTGCTGCTTCACGAAATGCACAAGCACACAACAGAACCGTGAGTTCAAACACCTGATTTGGGTCCAGGCCCCCATTTCTTCCAGGATCTTTGCACTTCTAGAGTCTGGAAGGATCAAATTCTCTCCTAATGACAAACAAAAGACTGGCTTCACCAAGCAGAGCAGAGCTCTGCCTTGCCCAACACCTCCCAAGATATCAACCAGCTACAGAAGACTTTGGAAGAACATAGGGACAAAGCAAGGATATTACCATGGACCCCAGAATACTCCATCTTCTTCCAAGCTATTTGTGATCTGGGCATTTCCTGAATTCAAAGGGGTGTCTGTGTATTTAAAAGACCTTCCAGGAATCTGCCTGATCATTTTGGAGACTATGCAAATTTTAGCAACAACATCCTGCAGCAAAGATTTCACAGCCTAGATAAGGCTTCCATGACAAAAAAACTTTATTTGTTCTAAGCCTCCTTCCATCTTGCAATTTATATGACTTTCTCTACCACAAAACTTCATCAGATCAACTCTTGAAATAGAAAGATGATCTGCATTCTTTCAGTTTTGATTTGACACAAATAGCCTTGCTTACAAGATCAGAGACCCAACGGCCCAAAGAAATTGCTCTGACGGACAACCCCTCTTCCTCCCCAAAAATGATACAGAACAACATGTTCCCACAGGTTGAAGTAGAAAAGGAGGAAGCTGTGACTTGAACTCCTCTGGCATTCTCATACACGTTGAACTAGACAGAGGACTAGCTGTGCCTGAGGTGGTAGTGCAAGATACCTTCCTCCTCTCTTTCTGTTTCAGGTTTCAGTGAGGGTGGTAGCCTGAATCTTGAGAGGCTGTTGAAATACTTCCTTGCGCTGTCTAGAGATCTCCAACACCATCCAGTTTAAGCCAAGACACTTAGCTACACATGCTGTGAATGGAAGTCTTTCCAGGACTTCTGTCCTACAGTTGAAAAAATAATCTCCTTTAGAAAGCATGTGCATGGCCTGAGCTTGAATCTCAGAGAGATTTGAGTTTTGGAACCAGAGAAGTGTTTCCTAGAGATCCCACTACGTACAAAGCCCCAGCAGCTGCACCTGACAAACCACAGCCAGCCTGAGATCCCTTCTCAGTCTCTCTCACGGTACTAAAAAAAAACCGTCTCTTTGTATTTTCTCCTTCAGGAAAACAGCAGCCCATATTTTTTAGTCACAATTTTGGAACAGAAAAGAAAATGAAGTGATCCCTCTTTGAAGCAGAGAAACTCACACTGTATTTGGGATCCTCTTTGAAGCTTCACCTTTTGTGCCTGTTAAAACCAAGTATTTTGATATGAAGAACTGGGGTGCCAGCCTCTCCCTTTCTTCCTTTATCCCTAAGTAATACTCATGGATTTCCTCTTCACACATTTCTACCTTTCTTTTGCCACTTCCATTTCACAAAGCTGAGAGAAGGTTTTAGACACAGCAAGGAAAGAAAACAAAACAAAACAAAAATAGGAGAGCGAACGGAAATGCCAAAATAGAAAAGTCAGACTTGGGAATTTTGTTTTGTGAACCAGAAAACCATTTCCTCTGCAGCCCAACTAAACCCCCTTTTTTTTCCCTGCTAATGGACATACGAGGTGTGTTGCTTCTGACCCGAGATGCACCAACATGAGCTACCTTGGTAGACTTGAGAGCTGCAGTTCACGGATTTGGACTGGAGAGAACATTATGCTAATCTAATTTGACCTCATCTGTTCTGCAGGCCATAGCACTTCCTCCTGTAATTCCTTCAGCATGTGCATGGCTTTTTGTCTGGGCTAAAATGTATTTTTCAAAGGCATCTATCTAATTTAAAGGCCTTAAGTGGTGGCAAATCTAACACACACTTAGGCTTGTGGCCTGGGGGTTACTTAGAAGATAACCTTCGTGCAAAACCTATTCAGCAGGACTCCCCTGCCCTCGGAAGCAGAGGATGATCTCCCCCTGAAGCCGAGACCCAAACTGAGCTTCCCACTGGATTCTCCAAGACTGAGTAAAAATTACCACTGGGAACCTGGTACCTTGAGTTTGAGGAATCAAGACAGATGTCTTGGTGCTCCCTGCTCTCTCCTCTCTAGATCCTAAGTGTTCCCATCCTCTCCTGGACAGGCAGGAGGAAAAAAGGACAGTTCTTCTCCTGCCAGGTCCTAGAAAACTGTGGGGCCACTTGGAAGAAAAGTGAACAGAGTTACAAAGCCTTTTCCTCAGAGGGTAAGTCCTCCAAAGAAATGCTTTAAAAGTGCATCCTTAACAATTCCTTTTCACACAGTCCCAATCCAGTTCCAGACGTAATACTGAACCCAAATGACTTGGAAAGTCTGTCTGAAAAAATATTTTCTAAGATGAGGATAACACGACTGAAACTTCAGCACCTCTCACTTACAGATGCCATAAACTGAGATGAAAACCAGTCAGCTGCCTGGAGCACCTCTAAAGAAGGGATCCTAGGAGACCTCTGAAACCTGGGAGGCCCGAAACAGTCACCAACAAAGCCTGTGTATCAAAATCATGTTCTCCAGGAGTCACATCTGAAACTGAACACAACAGGCCTTTCTTAGCCCTGCAAACCATCAGAGCACATTCAGAACTCAGAATCCCAGAGCTGAAGGCCACGGAGGCTTTCCTGTGAAACACACTTTCCCACTGATCCTGCCCATCAGCCACACTGAGCTATCTACTGGAGAGAATCTCAGGAAACAGTTCTCCTGGCTTTGGGTGGATTATTTGAGGCTTAGTCTGGAAGACGGTTAGAGTCCAGGAACGATGCTTTACACAAGAGCTCTGAGGAATCTCTCAGCTGAAGTGAACAGATGAGTCAGAAAACTGCCCCAAAAACCGCGAGTCAATCTGCCCAACCCTGACCTCTCCCCACGGACACTCCCCTGAGCCAGGAGTTCAGCTGCACCGGCCTCGTGCACACTGGGAGCTCCGGATGTTGACCGGGATGCTGGTATGAATCGCACCGAGCCGTGCAGAGCTCTCCCTTCTGCTCAGTCCAGAAAACAATCTGACACAACCAGTTCTTGCCAGTCTCTGACGTCAGGACACCTCTCAGCACACCAGTAAACAAGAGGAACGTAACAGCACAACACCCCAAAAGGACTGGGAAGGGCTGCTCAGAGCAGAGCAGCTCTAACTGCCTGCGAACCGAGTGCCCCACGACATGCTGCTGCTTCAAATTAACAGGGATACAGTGAGGTTAAAAGGGGACTACGCCCAAGACATTTTGTTTTCCTATCAAATACATCCATCAGCAGGGCAGGACAAACAACCTTCAGGTACATGAACACCACACCACCCTTAGTGGTGGCACCTTCAATGACACCATGTAAAACCTGGGGAGGTTTGAGTTTGTTCATTTCTAATAGAAAATTAAACCACACAGAGCCAACAACTGGCAATCAGGGGACATTTGACCGCTTTCTCTTTGGGACTCTATATTTCTGTTCAGTCCTTTCTGCACACCAGCACATGCAGATTTGACTTCAGAAGCTGAACAAAGGTTCTGAGCAAATACTTCTCCTAAACTTTCTGCCCAAAGTTTCAACAATATGGAAAAATTGGTTACAAAACTCCCCTTCTTTTCACCAATTAATGTACCTTAATATAACATCACCCTTTTGCAGGATCTTTCAAAAGAAAATTAAATTAATACCAAAGCCTTTATGCCCACACTCTGCAGTTCCCGTGCTACTTCCCTCCATATTCACGATGCTGTCAGCAGCATTCTGGCCATGTTACTGCCCACCAAACTGTATTTGCCCCAAGCTGGGCAGGAAGGTCCCAACAGATACAGAACCCAACACCGCCTGCCCCAAAGAGCAAATCCCTGCACACCAGCACCAAACAGCGAAACAGTCGCAGTGTCCTGCCACAGAGGTGACTGCATTCAGCACTTGGGTATGATGATCCCCTTCAGTTCCTAATCCCATTAAAAATATTGGAATCCTTCAGTCTAATACTGTTGAGATCACTCCTGAAGATGCTGACAACCTCCTGATGCAACTGAAAGGCCAAAACCAAGTCCCTTTCCACCCTCTGATTCGGTCCAGACTCACAGTTTGCACACCTGGATGTCATGGACCATGGCACAAGTGGCTTCCAGCCACAGAAGTTCACCCTCCCCTGAGCCACCACCTGCCACAGAAGAGCCAGACCAACATAAGGGACAATCAGAGTGCCAAACTTTCTTTACATTTCCAAAACTTACACCACCACTTGCCCAAGACTCAGCAGGAAAAGTTTCAGGACCAAAAGGCTTATTTTTCATAAAGGATTATTGAAATACCAATCACAAGAAACTGGCCAAAATCTGCGGTTTGATGCTGCAACCATTCTGTTAGGAGTGTCTACAAACTTTTCTCCAGTGTTTCAACCATCTGCAAATCTGTGAGCCACAGGAGGCTTCTGGATAGGGAAAAACTGGAAAACCATTCCCGTTAGACGAGGTACCAGCAACTCTGGGAACGAGCAGAAACTCTGTTTCAAATCACCACGGGGCAGGAGTCACTGGCTGTAGCCCCTACAAGGACATTACAGCCAGCCACGTCTGTAACTGACCTTCAATCTACTTAACCCTTGCAAAAGACTCACAAGCTCCTAATCCCGCCCCCACAGAAGTTCAAAAAACTCCTTTTGCCCCAGAAAGAACAGCTTTGATCCAACACCACTCAAGAGACTTACCTTTCCGAACTGCTCGAAATATTGTTTCACATCCTCCACAGTAGTGTTCACAGACAGACCACCCACAAATATCTTCTTCGTTCGGGTCACCATCTGGAAAAGGGGAGGACAGGAATTCACCAAATAAACCCAGAGCGAGCAGAGAATGAGACTCCAAAGGCCACTAACTCCCCTCTGCTGCCGGGAAGCGTCAGTCCCTTTGCTGCAGCTGAGCTTCCCCCTTCTCAAAGCCCTCTTGCCAAACACAACTGGCAAATCTGTCCCACGCCAGACTGATGCTCTCCCCCTCACACTACCCCATCCTATGAGCCGGCACCCAGCCACCACCTCCTCATCAGCCAGCACGTTACCAGCCTCTCCCCTCACTAAGCCACCACGTTACCAGCCTCTCCCCTCACTAAGCCACCACGGCTCCCTTGGCACTGTGACAGCACCCAAATGTGTGGGGCACAGCTGTCCCCTCCCCAGCCCCGCCACTCTGCACAGCCCCCCTGCTCCAGGCGACCCCAGAGGTGCCTGCTCTGCTCCCAGACAGCCCAGGTGGGCTCTCCAGACTTTACCCTCCCAGCCCACAGACCGCACAGCATCCAGTCTCGAATGGATTAAGCCTCATTTCACACTCACTCCCCAGACACTCAAGTGGAGCCCAGTCAACTCCCAGCTAAATGTCTTTTGCCTGTGCAAGAAGGCAAAGGGAAGATCCCTCTGCCACTTGTCACTGACACAGCTGGGACAAGGAAGAAAACTAACTACCCTGAGAGGGGCCATGGCTGCCAGGCTGAGGCACACCGACATCCTTTGAACTGGCTCTCCAGCTGCATCCTCCCCTTAGCTGCTTGGCTACACCCCTGCTCTCAGAGGAACACATGGTCCTAATTACCCCAAGGAGCATAGGGCTAATCCGCAGCAATTCCCTGGCTTGGAGAGCAGCCCGTTCTAACACTAAAGCACCTTCTGTCACCAAACTGCTTAATGGAATTAACCCAATTCCTACCATGTGCTTCCTGGCTCCAGTTACTCGGGATACCTGCTCACCAATTGTTCTCAGTGCCTGAACCCCTTACTCCCCTCCCAGCACCAGTCTCCCCTTCCCTCCCTGCTTCTTGACACAGCTTCTCCCCAGCTCTTTCACCCACAACAGCACTTGGAACAGAGATTCTAAACTTCAAAACTCACATCCAAGAGCCAAGTTAAAGGAAGAACCAAAGTCTGAAGGCAGTCTCCAGCCTGCTGCTGGCTCCTCAGTTAAAAGTTTCTAAGCTGCACACCTGGAAAAAGTTCTTGCCACTGCACATTTCAATGCCAGAGCCTTCTATAGATAAGGTCCAACACCAAACTCTTTCTGCCTTTTCCAGTGCTGAAGCATACAAGGGCACTTCACAAAGGGAAATCCTTCTCCCCTTCCCTGCCATACACCTATTCATACACACAGGTGCACACACACAGCACTCTTCCGACCTGTATCACAGCACAGCACGGAGATGTTCTGTATCTCCTAAGGCCTGGAACGTGCAAACACTTTCTGCAACCTTAGAAGGACTAAGTTCACCCTGGGCAGCATTTAATCCATCAGCTTTAACTAGTGTATCCTAAAGTACAATCGAGGGGCCTCCTGGTTCCTCCAGTGCCACGCAAACCCCCAGGACTGTGCTCCAGGTGAGTCCTGAGCAAACCCCAGCGAGTGGCTCTGTTGTGTGCACTGATAGCCTTGCACAGAGGGACAAGATTCACCACCACAGATTTCACCCTTTGGGGTGCAAGGGCTGCCTGCAGTGCTTACCTTGGGCTGTGCTCGGCGGGGGAACGCTACCTTCGGGTCAATCTGAAAGAGATGTGGGGAAGAACAGGTGAACATGCTTTTCCTGCCTATTTACAGGCACAGGGTTTCCTCCATGTGCACGGCTGTCTCTGCCCACATGGCACCTTGCTAAAAACCCAAGGAATTTACCTGAGGTGCACAAAATTAAGCTGGCTGCAGACATCTTTCCCTCTTGGTAAGGTGTTAGCCAGGGAGACTACAAGTCCCAGCATGCAGTGGTCCATCTCTGGCTGAGCGCTGGCCAGACGCACTGAGAGCCCATCACATGCTGGGATTAACAGGCTGGGCAGCGCCCTCCCGCTCGGCCTGCCCCTGGGTGCCCTACATCACCAGCCTCATGGTAAAAGTGCTTTCTTTTGCCTTTCTGCTCTTACCCTGCACCCTGACTACAAGTACAGAGTTCACCTGGGCAGTAACAGGACAGAAAAGAAGCAGCGCACAAAAAGCCCAACATTTCATCCCTTCAAACCCAGGGTGAAGCGGTACAAGAGCAGACAGGATGGCACAAATTAACCCGAGGAGCCCCGGCTGCGGAGGCCGCGGTCGCAGAGAACGTGCTGCCCCTCTCCCCAGGCTGCGCCGCACACAAAGCCGCGATGCCTCCCTCCCTCCCTCTGCGGGCTGAGCCTCCATTGTGCCTGTTCAGCTTCCCTGTAAACCTGCTGCCGGCCGGAGCTGCCGGCCCCGCGCCGCCATCCAGGTGCCACGCGTTCTGCTAGGCTCAGCACGGATGAGCCCGTGCCTGCACTGGCCTCACACCACCACCAGCACCACCACAAAAGCTGGGACAACACTAATGCAGCTGCAAGCCAAACACCCACAAAGCCTCCTCTCCTTCTCAGCCACCACCTCTTTCTTTATAGCCTATTTTTACAGCAACTCCTGAAAAGTTACATCACATCGGGGATGATCCAGACCTACAAATCAGCTTACAAAGACCTGTAGTAAAGGCAGGTCTGGCTCATCCCTGCACTTGGACAGGCTGCAGCTGCGAGGGCAGCCTGGAGCGTTGTCCCATCAGCCCGGCAGCTCCAGCAGCCCAAAAGGAAGCTGTGTTTCTCCAGCTCCTCTCGCTGCTTTGTTCAGCTTTCCAGCCTGGCTGCCCTCCCGTCCCGCATCCTTTCACTTGTCACACAGCCCCGGAGCTTGGCCCCCCTGTGCCCTTCCACCAGCTTCTCTCCCTGCCTTCCCCACCTCCATCCTGACTCACAGCTTACAACATAAATAAACCCAGCACGTAGGTAAACAGAGGCAAAAGTGAAGAGCACAAATAAACTCAAAAATAAACCTCCCTCCCCAAGCTCCAAGCACCAGCAGATTAGCAAACCCTTTGGTGCCTCCCTGGGGCATCGGAACCGTCCAGTCCCTGCCCTCCCCTCCCCGCACAAAACACACACCCCCACTGCTTCCTGGCTAGTG
Source organism: Pseudotriccus pelzelni (assembly GCA_035584735.1). Lineage (NCBI taxonomy): Eukaryota > Metazoa > Chordata > Aves > Passeriformes > Tyrannidae > Pseudotriccus > Pseudotriccus pelzelni. Next base: position 3,342,285 of record JAWMRA010000036.1, on the reverse strand, counting down.
CAGACACCCACAGCGAATTCTGAGGACAGAGGACGGCAGGAGACCAGGAGGTTGATGGCAGATAATAAGCAAAAACAATAATCTACTGTCTTTTACTTCTCAGCCAGTGTCATTCAGCTCCTGCCAATAAGATGCTTTCATACTCAGCAATGCTAAGCTCAGCCTCATTTTCTCATTACCCTGAGTGTGATCAACTGGGCAGAGATAACGTGTCCTCCTGGCTGGAGAGAGCAGGCAGTCATTTCACAAATTCTTCTGCACAACCAGCTATTGTTGCAGGTAGAGGGAGGCCGGGGTGCCCGACTGCAGGCGCAGCCCTGGGAACATGCGGAGGGGAGCGAGTTCAGTGCAGGATTCAAGTTACTCAAACTGGACTGCTCCTTGGTGGCTCGAGTCCTTCCTAATTAAAGCAAAAGCACTGGTACCTTATTCCCTCATTTCTAGTGTTAAAACAAATAGCTCTGGAGGAGTTGTGTTTCAGTGTCACCCACTGACGTAATAGATCCTTTCTACAAACCTAGATAGAAATCTGCTAAGAGTAAGAGCATTCAGAACTGCTCAGATTGTATCCAAAAAAACAAAACCCCAGATCAGGCTGCACTGAGTGGAAGTCACCTGAGTTCAAGCCACTTCCCCTTCACCCCAGAAGGCTTTGGGGACGAGGAATACCACTGATGTCGCAGGTGTACCAGCAGGCCGGCCAGGTCCTCAGTACAGCTCTTCAGGCCACCTACAGCACCATTTCATAGTTCAGGTCACATAACTCCTGTGTTAACCCAGCCGGTATCGGTGTCCCAAAGCATGGGGAGGGCTGGGAAGGACCCAGGAGACCTCAGGGTCTTCATTTGTTCGTTCATCACACCTCCACCACTACCTCTGCCCCACTGGTCTGCGCTGCCTGGGAGCTGCAGACTGTTCCCTCCACCATGAAAGACAAACCCAGTAAAAACTCAGTAATGGCAACAAAGAAACGACAGGGAGACCCAGCACTGCCAAGTGCTCTTCCCAGAGCATGTAAAGAAGCAGCTCAAGGCAGCAGCCAGCTGCAGCTTTACAAAGTCACGCAAATCTTTCACCTTGAGACTGTAAAGCCAATTCTCATACCAAGTATTTTCAAAAATAACCCTGTAGCCTGCTCCTATCTAGCTTACAGACAAAGAGGAGTCTGAAAAGGACAAGGTTTACCTGAAGAATCGGGCCAACCATCCTTTCTAGGGTAGGAAAAATCACAAAACAATGTAGCAACAAGTTGAGCAGACACTGATCAAATGCTGCTTGCCAGAAGACACCAAGCCTCAAGAGAAAGTTGTCCTTACAGGACACCAGGCCTTCTCCTGAAAAGTTTCATAAAACTCTAAATTAAGATTCAGATGAGTTTCTGTCATTTAACCCATGAGTCACAGCAGTGCCTTTCAGCTCAGCAAGGAAAAGGCATATGGAGGCTTCATGCACTACCACAAGACCAACCTCTCGCGAGCCGAAACTCCCCAAAACATCTGACCCAGCTGAAAACCACACTAAACAAAATGAAAAAGGAAGAGGGAAGAGGATCAAAGCTCCTAACAAAGGAAGGCCGTGGTAAAATTGCCCCCACTCTCTGTGCCGCGCCAGCGGGGCGAGCGGAGCAGATGCAGCAGAGAATTTCAATGGCTGGCCAGTCCCCACGCACCCTGCGCCATGAGGCCCTTCTGTTCTCCTGTGGAGCCCACCGTCCACCCCTGCCCTGCCCAGCCCTCACCACCCTTGTGGGCCACACTGTGGGCTGCAGTGTGGCTTCACACAGGCAGCAGTGGTGGTTTAGGGAGAAGAATGGAGACAGTGTGTTTCACCTCACTCTTAGCCCCAAAACACTCTCAGGGTGAGTGCTACAACAGACATCCATCACCAGCCTTTCCAAGATGGGTCTATGCCCACAGACTCATGACAGGGCTAGCTGAGCAGACACTGTGCTTACACAGGCTAGTAAAAAAAAAAAAGACAAAAAAAGAAAGCCCTGGGCCCACCCCAAAAGACTTTACTGTAACCCTCCCAATAGAGCAAAACTCACTTTACATCAAGCCTGAAAGGAAGAGGGCTGGGAGTCCTGGAGACCCAGACTCAGCCAGGAAGGCTGGGGTAGGTTTAACCGGGAGCTCCCGTGGGGAGGAAGGACCTGTGCACATCAAAGGGAGCGATCCAGGCAGTTAAACAGGAACAGACATAAATCTTGCTGCAACTCACGCCGTAAACCCTAAGAAAGAGGGTCTCGCTCTCCCGCCCTCTCCCTCTGCCAAGATAAAGGCTAGGACGCCTGAGCCACGCGCTGCAGGAAACAAAGTTCTGCATTTGGACTGCTTGGCAGCCCATGCCTGCAGCCAGAACATCTCCCCTCACCGTGCCAACCCTTCGTAGCCCCCACCGCTCCTCCATCCCTACCCTCACCTTCACCCCAGGGCAGCAATAAGGAATAGGAATTCAGGGGAAGGCAAGTCACTAAAATTAAAGAGAAGGGACCTCCCACTCAGACACCTCACCCCCACCCCTCAAAACAGCCTGCTCATCTCCCAAGCACCACAGATTCACAAGGCAGGACCTGCCACAATACTCCACCAGTCCAGGGAGCCACCAAAATCTTTCTGCTGGCCCAGCCAGGCTCCTCATCAGACCCCACTTGCAGAGTGAGGGCTGGAGCCGCAGCCGCTCCAAGAGGCCCGTGGTGGCCCACATGGGCGGGCACTGGCCACACTCAGAGACAATAAAGTCCTGAACCTCCATGACCGTTACAAAAACTTTGCCTGGGGAAACCACAGGAGGGTCTCCGAGGTGCACAGCACGAGGGCCCTCTTGCCGAGGGAGGGGGCACAGGCCACCATGGCCAGGAAAGCAGGGCCTGGGCGCTGAGGAACAGCACCCCTGGGGAGGGAGCGGGGTTCGGCAGCACACGGAGCAAAAGGGCGGCTTCCCTCTCCCCAAACGCAGCCGCATCCGTTCCCCGGGGCAAATCCTCACCCCAAACGCGTTCAGGTGTCCCACCTCCGACAGAGCCACGGTCACTCCTCAGAGGGGCCTTACAACCGATGGGCAGGAGGAAAACCATCACCAGGATCCATAGACCCACACCAGGAATCAGCCCCGGGTCAACGGCGAGCCCGGTGCTCGGGCAGCAGCTCAGCTACCCGCCGGCAAGTGGGATAGAGAAGAGGACGATCGATCCGTATCAGGAATCAATAGTTTACAACCTCTAACTGGAAATCAAACACCGCAATCGACGGCTGCTCCGAGCACAGCCGCTCCGCCGGCAAATGCACCCCTGAGATGAGAGAAGTCATCTCACCGTCTTGGAGTCCAGTTCATGTCTGGATTGGGCCAGGACCTTGTCGACGCCAGCCTGGTCCATGAACGTGACGAACCCGAAGCCCCTGAGGCCCGCAGCCCGGGCAGGAGAGGGGATGCGGAGAGAAGAGAGAAAGTTGGTTAAAGTGGCGGCCGGGCCGCGGCGGGGGCGAAGGGAGGCGCGGGCCCGGCCTCTCACCTGGATCTCTTTGTCAGCGGGTCCCGCATCACCAGGCACTCCTTCACCTCGCCGAACTGGCTGAAGTACTCCCGCAAGCCCTCTGCAAGCACAGCGCCCACCGTGGGTGTCCCGGCCCGTCCCAGCCCCGCCGCACCCCCCCGGGCTCGGCCCCGGTCCCGGCCCCGCCACCCACGGCCCCGGCGGCAGGTGCGGGGCCCCGCGGCGCTCACCTTGCGTGGTCTGCCAGCTCAGTCCCCCGATGAACATTTTGCTGCGGGAGGAAGGGGAGAGCCGTGAGCGGGGCCACGCCGAGGGGCTGCGCTGCCCCGCGGGGGTGGCGGCGGCGGCGGGGCCG
>JAWMRA010000036.1:3285406-3338020 GCA_035584735.1 Pseudotriccus pelzelni | reverse complement strand
GCCGGGAGCCGCGCCCGCACCGCGCCGGGGGAGCGCGCTCGATGCCGGGCGCGGCGGCGGCGGGAGCAGCCCGGGAACCCGCGGCCGCTTTGTCCCCGGCCGCGCCGCCCGCACCTGCCCCGGGGCGGCGGACAAAGGGCGGCGAAGCCAGGCCCGGCCCGCCGCGCTCGGGCTCACCGCGGCGGACCCCGGACGCCCCGGCCCGGGTCCCCCCGGTGTCTCAGCGCTGCCGAGCGGGCGGGTTAAAGCCGGCGTGGGGACGGCTCAGGACCGGCCCGCCGAGGGCGCTTCCAGGTGGGGACCGGAGCTGCCCTCCTCGGCCGGGCAGGAGGGAGCCGAGGCGCCTTCCCGGAGCCCTGGTGCCTTCTTGCCCCTCGGCAGCACGCGGTGACCCTGCGGGGGTCAGGGGCTGCCCGGCCCCGCACGGCAGTGCCCGGGCTGCAGGACCCCGGGCAGAGCTGCTGCCGGGCACCGCGGAGCCCCTCAGCACCAGGTACGCACAGCCCGGCCGCTCTCCTCTGCCCGCGGCTCACAGGAGAGGGGTCGGGCTGGCCCCTGAGGCACCGCGTAGTTTTCTTGCTCATTCAAGCTGACAGAAAGACTCGTGCCTAGCTCTACTGCCACACAAGTTCATCCACATGCTGCTTCTGGAGCAGGTCTGTGTACTCTGCCTCTGCTCTTGGGCAACCTGGCCCGAGTGGCTGGAGGAGCTCAGCAAGGAACAAGTGAAATACCTGTAAAGCTGAAGTCAGAGAAGAGCTGTAACCTCTCCTGACTGCACCGTGCATCGGTTTGGGAGAAAGTATTTATTTGCACCTGTGGCATATTGGAACAGAGCAGTGCCCAAAACCTCCGGTGACAGTGCTGTGAGCCCCTCTCATGGCAAGGGGTTATCACAGGGTCTCAGGCATGTGCCGTTGTGCTGCCAGATACTCCCTGCAGGTATCTCTGCCTCCTTCTAGCACAAGTCCCTGTACACTAGAGTGCCTAGAGTGGGGTATTGACAGCTTAGGTCAGTGCCATCATTTGACCTTTCTTCCCCTTCTCTCATGACTGCTCTTCCACATGCCAACATACCTTATTTCCCTACTGGAGAGGAACCAGGACACCTTTGTTTTAACAGTACTTTGCAATAGTATCTTTCATTACGTGGGCTCATCCTAAGGCTGCAACGTTGAGTTAAATTCATTCTCTGCCCACTAGCTCTGCCAAACCACCATTCACCCACTCCATTTCCTGGGCTGGGTCAGTGACACCATCCTGTCTCCTGGCCCTGTCCTTGGGCACAGCAACACACTCAACACCAGAGACTTGGTAGCCGCCCCTGGGAACTGAGCTACACAGCGTCCCAGCTCCTGCTGCCACTGGTCCAGGCTGAGCTGGTTCTCCAAAATAACCCACTCATCATTCCACAGGGCTGAAGTCACCACTTTGGGTGGAGATGCCCTGAGAGGCAGCTGGGCTGGTGCAGCAGGGAAATATAAATAACAACGTGCAGAGGTGGTACTGCAGCTGGCAGTGATGGAAGGGCTGCACGGCCAGTGGAAATAGGGGTGCTGAGGCAGCATCCCGGCCATCTCCCCTTGCATGTCCTGGGAATCCTGGACAAAGCTGGGCTGCCAGAAAGCCCTGCTGCTGTCTGCCATGCTGCCCAAGCTCACGGCTGCTGCGCTGCCTCCTGGCACCTGCTCTCTTCTATTTGGAGGGCAAATGTTCCAAGAGGAGGAACTAATATTTTCAAGTCACCTGGCATAGGTTTTATGCTCCATAATTGTCCAGCCTAGTCACACTACTAATGCTAACTAAACACAAGAAAGAAACAAAAGAAACAAGAGCCCAGTGTTGGACTCACTAAAGGATAACCTCTCTTGGTTTGCTACCAGTGCATTACTATAATTTTAAATGTGTGTTATTTCTAAGACAGTACAAGTAAGAGCACTCTGAGGGACACAGTGTTAAAATGCTGCATTGTGTCTTTTCTTTTTTTGCATTATGTTTATTATTTTATTTGCTTTTTCTTTCCCAAAATAACATCAGGGAAGGGAGAACAGGATCAATGTCAGCTAACATCTGTGAACATCAGAGGAAAAAAACTGAGCCTTCAGGAGTATTTGGATGGAGGATGTGGTTGGACTCGCATCACTGAGAATGACACCATACCATGCAACTTATTCCGAGGTCGTTTCCAAAACATACACACACTATTTTGTATTTCCACCTTAGGACCCCAAAGTGCTTTGTAAGTATCAATTCACTTATCTCCGTAACTCACAAGACAGTGGGTCTTGCAAAATCTGTTGATTAGTGACAGTAGGAAGCTTTCCTCACGGAGAAGTAAATATATAAAACGTTCCAGACCTTATGATTGGAAAGATGATCTGCTGAATATAAAATAATGCAGCATTGTATTCCTGGGGCTGCAGACAGACAGCTGTAGTGCCTCTGTGGCTGCTGCTGAGAGGTTGCCAAACACCAGCGAGATTAACAAAACTGCTCAGTTTTCTTGCTGCTATTCAGTGTCTCGTGTGTGGTAGAGTGACACTATCAAAATCATGTCCACTTCCTGCTGAGGAGGATGATTGGCAAAGCTCTGCCCAGCACCAGCGGCAGACACTGGAGTTATTCATGGAGAGAGGGAGGTTCCAAAAAGTGGAGGTTAGGGGAGGGGCAGGGCAGCAGCCGCCTCCTTTCCTCCCTCATCGTATAAGGCTTAAGGAGAGATTGTGTCTTGGAGACCTGTCTGTAGCCAGGAGGTTTTGGCAGCCAGCTACTAGGAGAAGTTTTGCTTTTCATTTAGTTTGGACAATTGATAAACAATTCTGAACTGGAATTCAAATCATTTTTGTAATACTTGCATTACAATGCCGACCATGCAAACCTGGACGATATTAACTATGGCTCCGTAGGCAGCCTGGGGGCAATGCCAGGCTCTGGCAGTGGCTTCCGGTGATGCTCTCGCCTGGTTTGGGAGGGATGCTGACCCTCTGGAAAAGCTGATGGCAAAGCACAAAGCAGCCAGGGGTGTCTACCTCGAGGGGAACCCATTGCTCTGCCACCTCCTGCCTGGCAGGAGCTGGCTTGGGGCAAGAGTCAGGCACACAGGGGAAGAGGAGCTATTTGAAGAAATTTAATTGTTTAGATTCCACTCAGGTCAGGGGGGAGAGACAGAGTCAGCAACAGGAAGAGACGAATGAGTGCAAAAGTACCAAGGGTTTTTTTGACTTCATGTAAGAAACTTCACAGAGCAAGATTCATAGGGGGAAAACCACCTACATGGTGCAGAGCACTGAGAACAGGGTGGGAAGAATACAGGAGAGGAACAGCCCTGCATGCAGGAGAAACATAGATGTGGGTGAATAAAGAGCAGGAGAAACAGCAATAAGAAGAGTAAATAAAGAAAACTGGGATAACTGGAAGACAGGAGTGAGGGAGAGGAGAGAAGGAGACCATCCCAATTATTACAAAACAGCAAGAGGGATTGGAGCCTTGGGGAAAAAAAAGGGTAAAGAAAGCTGCAGGTGATGGAAAATAAAACATCAAGAGAACTTGCAGCGTAGTGAATTCAGTGTAGGGATTCAGCATAAAACAGCCAAAAGGCGAGGTCTCTGAAGGACAGCAGGAGATTGCAAGCATCCACCCGCTGCCCTGGAAATGATGGCTAAGGGAAAAATCAGAAAGCCCTTGCTGCTATTCTCCCTCTCTCCAAGTTCTAAAAACTACTACATGGTGTCTAGTCTCCATGATCCTGTCTAAATCAGTCCAGTAAATGAGGGAGGAAGCCCTGACTGCCCAGCTCCAACACCAGGGCTGCTCTGAGCACCGAGCACACCCAGCATCACACCAGCCCGGCCCCACGCGCCACCTCTCTGCAGCAGCCTGCAAAGGATCTCCCCTCTCCAAAGAGGAACTGCAAACATCTTCACGTCTCTTAACACTCCAAGGATTGAATACAAAGTGACAGAAAGCAACAACAAATTTGAAAAATGAGAACTCTATCCTCTAAGGTGCCCTGAAGCTCCACCTTCCCTCTAGCCTTTTAGTTGCTATTTGTCCCAGACTTCCATCAGTCACTGCTTTCTGCTCTGTCCTTGCTCCTACCTAACTCCTTTTTGGTCTTCAGTGCAGCAACCCATGGAATGGGGACCTTTCTCAGAGCAGCCAATGTTAAGCAGCTCTTCCCCAGCCCAGAAGCAGAACATTGCCTCCCGCTCTTCCCTTCCTCACCGGGAAGCTCAGAGCTTCCCATGGTGGGGTACAGAGGGACCCATTTCCCTGCCATTAGAGAAAGAGAGATGAGAAGAGGTGCAACCAGAATCCTACCAGATGTGCCAGGCTATTTTAAAGAAGACTGATTAAATTGTTCCTTGTGCTCACTGAAGGTAAGGCAATTAGCTCAGTTGGCCCAGAAGGAGATGTTAGATATTAGGAGAAATTAGTAACTATAAAGATGGCTAAAGATGGGGGAGATCAGGCAGGAAGGCCAAGGAATCCCCATCCATGAAGATTTTTAAGAACAAATTAAGCAAATGTCAGTTTGGTGATCACATTCTGTTTTGTCCTTCCATGTTACAGAGGTGACCTCTTGGCACCACTCTGAATCCCCAGTTTGCACAGTTTCTTCATCACATGAGGTGAAAGAACAGAAAGAGTTTGGAGTAAAGGAGGCAAAAATGAAGGCTTGTCTAATGGAAAGGGGAGTTCTGAGTGTGTTCCAATGGGGGCTGGTGAATAGGAATAACAGAGAAATTTAAAGGCCGCGATCCAAAGGCACATATCAGGGCAAGTAGCAGTGCACCAAACACCACCAGGACTGGAGAAGAGGTCAGAGAATGAGTTGGGTGAATAGGAGTAACAGAGAAAAGTCTGGGTCAGGTTTGAGGGCATCAGCCAGTGCAATGCAGAGCATCAGTCAGATACCTTAGACCAAAGGGGTTTGTGTATTAACACTTTTTTAAAGTATTAAAGTTCTGAATTAAAAATAAAATCCTGTGTCCCAGGAAGAGGGGTGGGTAACCCCCAGCACACCACCACAGCCAACACAGTTTTTCCAGCCCAACCTGCTGGGCCAAGCAGAGCCCTGTGATGCTGCACTATCTGTGGATCTGCACATCCTCTGCAGGTCTGATGCATGCATGAATTATTAATCTGGGGCTGAAGTCAGCACCATGTCAAGGACCTCTAAAATCTGCCTTTAAGAAGGCAGAGTCCAAGGGAATGGAGGAACAAGGGAAGAATAGGGCTCAGGGGAAGGAAGGCTGGATTCCCTGCTGAGATGCTTGCAGGAGGCAGAAAATCTGGGTCCTGGCACTGTCCCAGAGCAGCACTAGAAGGAAGAGACACTCACAGGAGCAAACAGAACTTTTGACTCTACACATGAACAGGAGCTAAGCAAGCAGAAGCTGTTTCTTCATCCCCACTCTTTTAGGACATAATCGATTTTCTACCTCTGCTATAACAGTTGCAGTGGCTTTTAACTCTCCCATTTCTTCAAGACTGATTTTCTAATCTAAGCTGATGGGACTTTTGCTCTGCAAATCCCAACAGCACTTCTCAGAGGATGACATTATAGTATTCTGGTACTATGATGGTGTAAAGCATTGGGACTAAGTAACTGTTCAATTTAACAGCATAACATTGAGAAGGTTTGCAGATTATTTGGAGGAATGAACAGAAAAGAGCATCTTTGAAATCCAGGGTGCATGCTGGAGCTCCTGAGATGGGAAAGGTTCAGACCAAGGCAAGTGCACAGGACAGAAATACACACTGTAAATCTTCCTAAGCAGCTCAGCCTGTCCTGGTTCCTCAAGGTTTTGCCAAGGTATTTTGTTTGTACTTGTCACATGACTTACATCAGACATCACATCCTAATCAAGGCGGACACCAGTGTCTTCCCAGGCAAAGCTCCCATCCTCAGATTGCAGGAGCGGCTTAACTGCTCTGTGCACGTAACTCCTGCCTGAGCCTCCTCCCTGCTGAAGGGGAAGGGAGGTGAGAGGCTGCCAGGGACCAGGGGCACTTGGACATCTCTGGTTGTTCTTCTGCTTGCTGTAGAACAGTCTACAACATGGCACAAACTGGCTCAGTGTGTGTTGTACTCAGAGTTGCTTTTCTATAGTAGAAGAGACTCGGGGCCAGAAGTGGTATCCTCCAGAAAGGAAGGGCTTCCCCACCCCAGAGCATCCTCACTCACTCCTACAGGCTCCTGATCCTCCCAGGCCAGGGAATATGAAATGGGATGGCTGTTACTAAACACTCCAGTTTCAGCAACCTTCACCGGCTTTTAAATGTGTTGAACTTGGAACTGGAAAAGGCTCAGAATCTGTCCTTTGGTCCCAGGACACAGCGACTGCCCCTGCCCACACACCCAGTGAGCTGACCTCTAACAGAAGACAAGCTCTGATTCTGCACTGCTCACAGTCTAGTGGGAAATACTTTGCTCCTGCTGCTACTTGTCCATTCTTGCCCATATTTTTCTCACTTTTCACAGCCTTTAAGCATTTATCTTTTCACGCCTTTGCCTGCTCTGGATTTCCCTCAAGGCTGATTTTGCTACATTAGGGTCCTTGTGCCATTTTCTTTTTTTTTTTTTTTTGTTCCCAGGTAGAATTTTCCCCACCTACCTCATGCCCATGCAGTTCCATGAGCTGAAGTAAACTGAGTCCCTGACCCTTTTCCCAGCAGGAGCAAGAAGTGATTCACAAACTATATTCCTCAGAGCTCCCAGCTGGCTGATGGCCAAGTCAGTGCAACAGCTCCCAAAAGTAGCTGTCCAAGGCATTATTTAGCACAGGGCTGAGGCACAGGCAACATGGAGATACTCTGACAGAGGCAGGGAGAGGGAGGAGCAGCAGGAAACCTCTCTCATGGTGGAACTTTACTAAAAGTAGGAATGAAACAGTAACCTCTACAACCCAAAGTTTCTATCAGAGGTATCAAAACAGACAATAGTAACTTTAAAAAACACACTCAAGGTTCCTACAAAAGATTAATTAAATGTGTTTAACATTTCAGTTCCATCTCCCTGCCACATTCCTGATTTATCAATGAGCAGTTCTACTCCCTTGTTTGCAGGAATGATTGGTGCCTTTCTGGAGACACCAGAAGAGAGGGCTCTCACGAGTTACACGTGAAATAGAGGGATCATACTCTGGCTTAAAGACATCCTGACTCACTGGACTTGTAATCTGATTATACGGGTGTTTTTGGAAGCCCTGTGCAGTATGCCCTGCCGTGCTCCAGCCTTTCCCCTCTGGGGGTCACCACATTTGCCGCTTCACAGACACCCCTGGGGTTTGGAAACTGCCCACTTGTGACGGATGGAAACAGTGAGGTGTCTTCCTAAACTTCCCACTGATTTTAAACATTTGAGTCAAAGAGCTGAAGACGCAGTAAACATTCGTCATTCCAAAGTATGCCTGGGGAAGCTCCCAGCACACAGCATTTTTGGCAAAACAAGCTTGTGGTACCTCAAGGTGTGCACCCAAGATCTGAGTTAGTTTATTTGTAGTGGCACAGGTGACTGGTCAAAAATGTAATGCTCAGGTAATTTATACCTTCTCTATGCTTTTAGCTGCAATAGCACCTTGGCCTCTGCTTACTGGCACTCTGCTGGACACCCAGAAAGCTGGTAAAAGTGTTTTCCTATCCCAAATGCTATGATACTCCTGTACCAGAAGGTTTGTGAAAACAAACAAACAAACAAAAAACACAATAAAGTTTGTGATTTAAAACAAAACACATTTTGGAGGGTGAATCTAAAAGAGCCTCTATGATGTTTGAAGAAACATGGGAACAGAAGAGGCATTTTCTGGGAGAGCAGCTCTGAGGCCAAACAAGTTTTTGAAGTAGGAAAGCTGCTCTAACACACTTCTGCTGTCAGGCAAACTGTGCTCAAGCATGTTGGTCATTCTGGAGCCTTGAAAGCAATGCAGCGTCTGGCAAGTTCATTCCCAGATGCTGGAAGAACAAGGGATTGTGGGAGGCAGTGTAAGATGGGGAGGGATTTACTGCAGAACAGAGAAAAAGCAAATCAATGAAAGTTTGTTCAGCCTTCCTTCCCTTTTGGTTTGTTTTTAGTGAGCCTGCAGCAGGAAAAATTTTAAGATTTTTATGCTTGTGTTGCTTTAAGGATAGGAATGCTGGAAACGGAGGTATTTGATACCTTTGCTGCTAATTACAGTGCAAGCTCCCAGTGTCCTGACAATGCCCTTGTCCCTGACCTGGAGGGGCCTCACTGTCTCAGGGTCAGCTGTAATTTAGTTTTAGGTCAGACCTGGGACTCTCCTGCCAAACTAACTGCACTTTGTTTTGAAGTAGAAACCATTTACTAGCAAGTCTGAGACCATCAAACTCATTTCACTAACAAGAAACAGGAACAAAGAGCAGAGCCCCAGAGACGAAGGTCAGTGTTGGACACGGGGAGAGCTCAGCTGCGTCAGGAAGGCAGGGGCCGTTCTCCCACTGAGCCCCACAACCCCCTGAGCCCAGATCTTCTGCTCTCTTCAATTAAGCTTGTTTATTACAGAAAAGCCTAGGGACCAACTAAGCTGTGCCAGGCCCAGGCCCCAAACAGGCAAACAGCACTGGCAGCCCCCACCTTAGAGTGCTACTACACAGTTGCTGCATTTCGCAGGAGGCTCAAGAGGAGCGAGCTCTTCAGTAAAGCTTTTGAGTTGTTTGTTCTGCTCCAACCTCTTCTCACAGATTGGCTGGGTGATCAGGGCCAAGAAAGTTCTGTCTTACTACTTGAAAACCGAGGTTTTTCTTCCCTACCTCAAAAAAACCTCCAAAACCCAAAAATGCTTCGAGATCTTCAGAAAGAACATGTTGCAGAAAATAACACCAAGCTGTAAAGGGAAATACTTTTTAACTCCCTCCAAATAATCAGCACTCCCTAACTCACAGGGAATGAAGTATTTTTCCAAACCAACAGATTTTGATCCGATCTTCTTCCCCTTCACCATCCTGATGGACAGAGATTCCACTGTCACAGTGCCACACAGCATTACCTGAAATTAACTTGTCACCTAATGAAGGATTCTGTAGAATTTGTGGGTCAGCACGAGCATCCCGTGCATTTTGCATCTCGTCAGAGTCTCTGCTCTTTTGCATTTATGTAGACATAGGACTGGTTTTGCTGGGGGAAAACCTATTCACAGCAAAATTTTTTTTCAACTCTGCACATCATTGCAACAAGAGGCCAACTTGCACTTACAGGAAAAAAGCTGGGTGAAAAATGGGTGCCAATTTACTAAATAGCAAAAGTCTTTTGGCATCAAAGGAGCATTCCATGAATGAGACAGACAAGTATAGACTCAAATATGCTCTTTGGGAACAGTAAAACACATCCAGCTCTAGCTGCTGGCCAGAGCTGAGGTTGGTGAGAGGTTGGTTGTGAGAGACCACAGCTATAGCAAGGAACAGGACCGCTGAGGGATGTTCAAATCTTTCTATTATGAAAGTTGACTAGAAGACTGCAACACATCCTGAGGTGTGTTAACACTTGCTCCCTGCCATGCTGGACAGCCACAAGGCAGTGTGGTAGGAAGAATTACCAGCCCTACAGACTCTCAGATGAGTTTAAAATGTAATACCCTCACTGTCAGACACCACAGGTCCCTAACTACCTGCAAACCCAAACCGCTCCTCTCAGCATTGGTGCCTCTGCAAATATCAAACCAGCTTCCAAGAACTCATCTCAGTTGCCAGAGCTCTTTGTGGGACAGGTCCCAGCTACTCAAGGGCTGGATACCTCCTTCGTGGCTCCCGGAGAAACCCACGTGTTCCGGCAGCGATGCAATTGCCGTGTACCAGAGCAAGGCTCTGGAGCAGAGCAGATAGCTTCCTTGGCAGCTGGCCTGCAGTGCTGGAGCTCGCTCCCAGGAGAGATTAGAGGGAGGAAAAACCTCACTGCCACCAGAGCAAAGCGCTCAACCTGCTTCTACCAGAGATTTCTCACAAGAGCGAAAAAATCCAAAAGTGTCTCTACAAATAGGAGGCTGCAGGAACAGGGAAAAGATAACCCAGTTAATGTCAGGCACACAGATCAGGTACCACCGACCAGTAAAGCACAGGCAGAAGCTCTGAGCAGAGCCTGTTTTACACCTGGAAGATTACCTGACTAACATCTGGACAGAGAATTGCCTGCCTGCTTAAAGCTACCCAAACCCCAGATCTGCAGTTGCAAAGCTTTCAAGTAACGTTTTTAAATTTGGAAGTTGAATAGCATGAAATGTATTCTATTCCCCAGATGACCTTATCCAAGCTCATTTTCAAGGCACAATAGAAGACACAGCTACCCTCAGGTTCCCAGGTAGTGCAATTTATATCCCAAGGCAGATGAAAGTACAAACTACTTGGACTCAGAGTTTGTGTGCTTTTGGACTCCCCTGTTACTTCAGGTGTCACCATATCTGCATAACCCCTACATTGAAGAGAAAAGAAGAGGGTTTTCACCCGTTTCAAGGAAGGCTGCACTCTGCCCATAGACAAGGTAATTTTCTGTCTACACACAGAGGACTCCATCCAGGGGAGCTGATTCCCAAGGGCACAGCAGAGCCCCTTTGGAGACAGCTCCCAAGGCTGGAGCTCCTGCAGGGCATGATGCAGGCTCACCCCCAGCCCAGCAGGCTCCTGGGAACAGGGCCATAATGACCATGGACTGCCCAGTCAACCACACAGAGGTCATCTCCCATCCTCTGCTCCACTGCCGCCGAGGAGGGGCTGTGCAAGGTGGAGCACAGAGCTCTGGGCAGGGCTGTGCGGGTGGCAGCCCAGCCTGGGAACTCAGGAGCAGCAAGGAAGGAGAGGATGCTGGAGTGGAAGTGATTTGAATTAGAACAAACTGGCTGCTGAATAGAAGCTTTTATTCCAGCATGGAGAAGGCTTTGTTAGTCAAGCACATGTGATGCACAAAAGCCTCCACTTGAATTCATTGAGTTTTAATTGGTTCTCAGGTGGGGGAGGAGACGGGTGTTAGGAATTAGGGATTCCTTAAAGAGGCAATATCATTAAATCTTAACGCCTCTTCCCTCTCACCCCCAGCTTCGCTTAGGAGTCTGGCCTCATTCAATTGTCTCATGTTAGAGAATCAGAAAAACTGAGGGAGAGAAAGGGTGGGAGGGGGAGTCACTAATAAAGCCTAAAGGGAGATCAATGAACTAGGAGGGTGAGGGGCAGGAGGAAGACTGAGAAAAGAAAGAGGCTGCTTGGGAGAGGAGGGAGGTCACGCAGGCAGGGAAGGCAGGAGAACCTCAAAGGGATGAGGGAAAGAGAATGATGCCATTTGAGTCGGCGCTTTCTTTTCTCCCTGCATTCCTTCTTTTATTGAACACTTAAAACTTCCTTTGGAGATCCTCTAGCTTGGCTCTGTGAGCCTGTGCTCCAAAATAACAGTTGATCACCAGAAGGAAGGAAGCAAATCCTGGGATGGGCACGGAGGGCATGTGCATGGGGAATAATAGCAGTGAGAGAAACATGCTTGCAAGGACCTCACAGGAGATGGTGCTTATTTTGCCAGACACAGCACGTTTCAGACAGAAGTTTTGTTACTAAGAGTCTGCCACAGACATAGCTGAAACAAGGTCCTTGTGAGTGAACAAGAAAGGGAATCACTGGGATAAAGGAGATTTCCCAGTCGGTGTAATAGGAGGTTCACCACCCTGCCCAGGGACCCTGGGTACCTGTGAGCCAGACCCTGACAGACAACTGCTCCACTGTGATGTGGAACACACATCTCACAAATGTACAATGATCTCCATCAGTCCAGTACATCACAAGAGAATGAATTAATGTTGGTTTAACTACTGCATTTGGAATTTAGATAGGTAAGTGAATGACATACCAAACACACTGCCAAGCAAACACCAACTCAAACGCATTTTCTCTGGAGTTCCTGACAGAAAAACACTGCTTCTATATTTAAGCCAGACAGTTTATCCTGTACAAAGCCACACAGAGCAGATATTCTTTACAGGAAGCACTGCCTACTGTTTCATTATAATTCTTCATTACAAAATTAGACTGCACAATCTCTGCTTGTAGACACTGTGGCACTGATCTCCCCCAAAACAGGGGCAGTGCAGCCGATGACTACACAGACTCAAACAGGAGGTCTCTAACTTCTGTGTGAGGACAGTGTGGGATGTTGAAAACAGTATTCCCATGATGGCTTCTCTCTGAGAGACTGTCTGTTCAGAGTCACCTACTGTGGTGTGAAACCTAAAGGCAACACAAGATCCTCCACTGACACAGCTGTGGCACAGGGTAGCTCACACACACGTGGGTTATTCAAGTATTTCAGAGCACAGGGAAAAAAAGAGAGATTGGTGCATTCCCCCATTGAAAATGTCATAGGACCCAGTTTTCCAAACCTCCTCTTTGAAATAGGAGCCTAAGTGTCATTTAGAAGTGACATATAGACTGCAATCTCATTTGGTCCTTAACTCCAGCTCAAAGCAGACGTAGTTTCCACCTGGCAAAGGCATTCATGAGCAGTGGGCCGTGACAGTGCCTGGCACCAGCTACAGAGAAAGCATTTAACCACACATGGAGAAGAGATAACACCACTTGCTTGATTCCTGATACTGTAAAGTCTACACACAGGCTCTGCCAAGCTGCCCACTGTCACCACCTGACCAGTGACAACCTACAAGAGCCCTGCCCTATAGGAACAGCAGGGCTTTCCTCCAACAAGGGAGTCTCCCTTGGACAGCTCATACGGGAAAACACAAACAAAGAGCCCCCCAAATCCTATTAGGGAGACATTCTTTTTCCTTTCCAAGCAACGTTTACTGTGTGCTTCAGTTTGTGTCTTCTCATAGTCCACCTGCATTACAGGTAGCGTTGCACATTGCAGATAGATTTATTTAATTTTCTATCTTAAGAGTTTTAAATAATCCACAGGCATAATTTCAAATTACATCTGACTCACTTGAGGCACCCAGCTGCTCTTCATCATCAGCAGTAACCTTTGTGGGTTCATCTTACTGTGCACAGCTCTAAACACGATCCCTGCCCTGTCAGAAAGTCGCATCCCTCTGTATAGGACTAAGCAATTGCACTATTTCCTACAACCCTGCATTCCATATTAGAGAGAGAAAAACTCCTGTCTATCTTCCCAGTAACAAAATGAGGAAAAGGCTGTCATAGTAAGGATGGGCAAGGTCATGCCTCCAACACTGTTCCTTGTATTTATCCTAGACTTGTTGCCCAGGCTGCATTTGCCCTCTTCCCAGTAGTTTGCTAGTAACAACCTTTCCTGTAACTGTTTCCTTCTCTTTCAGATATGTTCAGTGTATACTTCAGTGCTGGAGTATTAGTTTTCCCAATTCCACCTTGTTTTCCAACAGTCCCCTATTTTGTAGCTTCCGACAGGATCAGATCATTTGTGCCTTTGGAAAGAAAAATAACTGGGGGGGAAAAAACCCCTCTCAGTATGCTCAAATATCTCGTTGCTCTCCTATGGTTTTCAGTGGATGCCTTTGGTGGTTGGGATCCTCTTGCAACATTTTTCCTAGCAAGTCCCATTTCCGCAACCTCTTGGTATGCGACAGCAGGCACTTCTGAACTGCTTCACTACACAAGCCACAGATTTGTCTGTCACAAACAGTGTCAGTTATCACAGCATCAAATTTGCTGTGTGCAGCAGGTCTCCAAGACTGCCATGAATTGAAAATTGTTTTGCTACCTCTTCTCAATGCCTGACGGAACAGGTATCTCAGCAATCAGCAGTGGCTTTGGGGCAAAGTGTGACTGACACATCTGCAGCAGCTATCCAGTTAATTTTATTCCTGGCCTGTTTCGTTACATTAAACCTCACGATGCTCACCATATTTCCTCCTTTCCCAGCAGCAGAGATAGCAAAACCATCCTTTCAGCTCCAGAAGCAGTTTAGCTACGGCTGCTCCATCGATTAGACTGGCTTCACCTCACAGGTCCTCCTGCATCCAGGAGATTGCCTCTTGCTTTGCAAGTACTAAAACCACAAAATGAAGCCAATCCTAAGCAAAACTCAGCCCTAACAAGAGATCACTGACAGTTTCAACAGCACCACAACAGATTTATCCTGTGCCAAGCTAGTGGTCAGGCACAAGCTTTTACTTTCTGCTATCCTCTGTGAAGAGGCAGATTTGTGTGGCTGCTGACATAGTTTCAAGAACTGTAATATGAAGACCACCTACAGCACAGGTCTGGTCAGAGCACTCATACAGAAACATGCCCTACCCTCCTTGGAAATCACTTGTTTCTGCTCCAATGGATAAGCCCTTGCAAGGACGCTGGGAACACCCATCCTTTGCTCTGTCAATGGCCACATCAGCATCCTGTGCTGAGCCCAAGGGTTTCCTGCAGATTGCAGCTTCCCATGCTGCTTCACCTGAAGCTGCAGCCCCCAGGCAGGTTCCACACACAAGCTCGTGCTCCAGCCCATGCCAGGCAGTAGTACCTGCAGGACCAGCCATCAGAGCACTCACAGCTTCTCTGGGCCCAAAGGCCACATCCAAATTTGTGCGGGAGGAGGCCAGAGCTGCGCTGGAGCCAGGCTCCCCGTGTTACAGACAGAATGAGGCTAGGATGACTAATGAGAGGAGCCAGCGCTGCGGAAGCTTTCCAGCCCGGTGCCCTCACAGGTTTCTGTGTGAGGTGGTAGCATTTGCACATTTATCAGTGTCATATTGCACACTTACTGTTCCTTAAATTTGCACAAACCCGCACCTCCGTGGGCCCGCTGGACAGTGGACCTTGCTTGGAAAGATCTTTACAAATGCACATCACTACTGATAACCACAGGTTCCTATTGAGAACTTCAGGGGAGAGCTCTGCACTTCAGTACGTTCACTCACTGTACCTAAACATGTTATTTCTCTGAATGATACCAGTGCTCTGTCTCCTGTGTTTTGACAGGTAAGTAGACGAGGGGCACTGTGGCTTTAAGAAGGTCATTTCCACTGTCCTGCCGCTGTAATTAGCCTGCTAAAGAAAGGGCAGAGGCTGGAAATTGGATTGAGCAAACCAGGCTTTAGCCGCAGGATGAAGGCAGAGCCTGGGGATTGTTATGTTAATCACCTGAGCTCAGCAGTCCCTGCCCTTCAAACCAGCACAAACCCAGTAACAAACCCAGGACCCCTCTGCAGAGCAAACCCGGGCTCCAGCTGCCCCAGGACATCTCCTTCCACCTCCTGGGATGCTGGGGCCACCCCTGAGGACAGATGTGGTGGCAGCCGCAGGGGATCCTGTGCCTGGCCACAGCCTCAGCCCGTGGCCACACAGCTCCTCTGATCCAGAGCGCTGGGACACAGCTGCCAGTGGGGCCAAGACTAAATGGGGGTCACGGGTGACTCCGTGAGCTGATGGGCCAGGCTGCTTTACACCAGCTGAGGATCCAGTCCCGTGCTGAGTCAAAAGCATGTCTGAAAGCACAGATTGCTCACTGCTATTTCACAGAAGAAAAATAGCATTAGGAACAATAGGCCAGATTCGTACTCGGCACGATAACGGCTGTAGGCAGCGGGCAGGTTCGGGTGGGTGCCACCCCTCTGCAGAAACAGCACAAGCCCCCGCAGTCCCAGGGCTGCCAGTCCAATGTCTTCAGCACCAGAGCCACCCCAAGTTAATTCCAAGGGCAAGTCCTGGGGGTACAACCCCTGGCCTGATCCTGAACTGTCTTCAGGAGTGCAGCCACCCTCTGTGCCAGAGCTGTCACCTGCACCAGACACTGGTGTCACCTCATCAAGAGGTGCTGCACAAGCCAGCAGCTTGGCGCAAGGTGCCCTGTGTGCTGCAGGGACACATTTGTGGCACAGGCAGTGAGAGCTGGCCACGAATCACTCCCAGTCACAGCCTGCTGCCTGCTGCCTCCTGTTTTGTCCTCGCCACCTCTCCCCTCCACGGGATACAAGGCTGGGGTTTACCTCACTGCGCTTTACTAGCTTGTATCCCCTGGAAACGTGCCTTTCTGTCTCCTCTCTGCTCAGAAACTTTGGGCTAACAGCCCTCACCACCACCCCCCACCTTCTTTTTAAGGCAGCGACCCAGGCTGGCCATTGTCCCCTCCTTGTTGCCCCTATTTTCTTAGGCCAAGCTCCCGCCTCTCCCCCACGTTGGGCCAGCTGGGACTCCGCGTTACCTCCCTTGTTCTTTGGCACATTTTTTCACTGCACCCCATCGCTGCTGGGGAGGGGGAGGGAGAGGAGGAGGAGGATGGGAGGGCAGTGTCTGGCTCCGTATCCAGCGTGCCGGATGGCATGGTTTTGGAGAGGCCTGGCTTAGTGAAGTTATTCAAGCCAACGGCAGCCTGGCAACCGGGCGGCCACAATGGGAGCGCAGGAGGAGGAATGTTTCCACATGCCTGATCAATGGGAGCAAGGGAGACAGCAAAGCAAACAGAAGCTGGGAAAGAGACACAAAGAGAAAGCAGCCTTTTCTCTGCTCAGTTCCTTTCATTTGTCACAGCTCTTTGTGCAGCTGATGACAACGGAGGCCCTTCGGAGGCTAGTTTTAGGGAGTTTGGGTTTTCTAATTAAATAAAATGCCGTGTCCTTTTTATTCACTTGTCACCTTCCCGCTCGCCAGAAAAACCCCAAGAGCAGCCCCATCAGCACTTGCGCCTCCTGCTCCACGCACCTCCCAGGAGCCCCAAGCACCTCTGTCTCCCTGGGAAGGTAGAAAGGCACAAGCACGCCCTCAAAACAGCTCCATGCTGGCCACGCTGTCCTTCCCGAGCACCGGCAGGGCCCTGCTTGGGGGCTGCAGCACAAGCCACCCGTGGCCCCCCGGCTGCTCATTATGGGAATAAAGAGCCCAGCGAAGAACAACTTCTCTGGAGGTGGCGTGGTCCCGCAGCAGCTGCTGACCAGACTAACGGGCAACTTTCTATGGGAACGAGGCAGCGGCAGCGTTCAAAACAGGGTTAGAGGAGAATTGCCTTGGAAACTTGGACCATTACTGCCGAGGGGCTACGATTTCCCTCGAAAGGTCCCAGACAGGATTTACCTGGGAGCCGACTGTGGGACAGAGACTCCTGCAATCTGCAAAGCAGCTGGGGGATGGAGGCAAGGGAGGGGTTTCAGGACAGAGGCACCAGCGTGCTGGTGCTGGGTTGCGTGGTGACAAACAACTCCAAATCCAGCCCTGTTGCATAAGCAGTGGTGGGAGCCCAAAGTTGTTTCCTCTAATTACTATGCAAGAGTTCACAGCAACAGGCCTCCTCTTGTGCAGGAGTTTACTGGAAAGGTCCTCCCTGGCTCAAAGGCAACACCAAGCAAAGCAACAGGAGAGAGAGTCTGGGGGTAAGCTTTCCTGCATTGAGGCCAGAGCAGAGGTTATTCTGTCTCTTTTTAAACAAATAAGTCTAGCTGGATGTATGAAGCCCTAACAGAACAGAGAAACCTTGGGGCTGCTGAAGAACAGCAGGCAGGACACCACACCTCCACCAAAACACAGGCTTCCCCTCCTGTGAACAACTATCACCAAGCAGCCAGCACTGCAGAAGCTCAGCTCCAGCCCTCCGAGCATCATGAGTGCAGCAAAAGGATTACTGATCCTGCATGTGCTTTAGGAGGAAGGAACTTCTGTTTTGAACATGGCAGTGTTTGGGATCTCACCAGGTTAGGGTCAGGATGCAATCAAACCATGCAAAGGAGCTCCAGCAACACCAGTCAGTGAACGGCAGCATGAGCTCAAGGATATAGAATGAACCTCGATCCTAACCATGGATGTAGCAGCACAGGAAAACTCCTGCCCACTTCTAACAGCCAAAGACACAAATAGCTCAATACAGGCTTCTCAGCCCTCATGGAGCTTCCAGGCTCCCCAGGTGGACAGCAAGTTCTTCTGACACACCTCTCTCCATTTCCAGGACTCACATTCAGCTTAGGATAAACCTGGTGGGTTCTCAGCAGTCCTGTGTGTAAGTCAATCAGTGGGGCTAATATTGCACCAGACATTTTGGCAGTCAGGCTCTGAAGTGATCGGGATGTGCAGTTCTACCAGCTTCTGATGTCCCTCCACCTGAATTGCACTTCACACCCCGCATTCTCCCCCTCCTTTGGGGATTCAGCCACACCTGTGTTAGCAGGTCAGGGTAAAAGCAGACACCCCCCCAAGCCATTTTTCACGAAGGCTGAATTCCAGCAGTGTTGGGATTTCCTCTGCCTCACTCTGGAGGCATGAGGGGGGTGACACACTGCCTCAGTTTCACTGTTTTGCCCACCTCCCTATAGTGTCACCCTGACATTTTGCTGGATAATAATGTTTGTGAGGTGTTCATCTAACAGTGTAATTGCACCTAAATAATAATAATTACAATTACTAAAAAAGAAGATTCTACTCTGCCCCTGAACACTGAGTTGTTTGTTGCCATATAATCAGCAAACTTGCCTTTGGGAAGCATCCCAATTTCCATATCGAGTATATCACTGCCATCCCAGTCCTGCCTGACTCTTCCACTGCCCCCAGACATGTGCTAAGGGCCAGCCTGCAGCTGAATGAAGATCAGGAGTCTCCCAGCTCCAACTTCAGAGAGAAAAAAACACACTCCACAGATACTACCTGCTCCTTCAAACTTATTCCAGACTTCCTTGAGCCTTCTTGTAAGAAAGGAGAAATCCACCTTCACTCCTGCTCAAAGGATTGCTTTCATTTAGGCCTCTACAGATTCGCAATGACAACTATTTGACCTGCTTCGAAAATATTCATGAGACTCTCACATGCGTTCACTAAGGGCAGACAAGCAAAATCCTCAGCTCACGTTCTCCTGAGGTCTCGGGGTGCTGATGGCAATATACATCCTAATTACAGTACATACCATATTGAGAATGAGACCTTGTCAGCTCTGGTGAGGCTTTCTTTGAGTCAAAGAATCTGGAAGTGATTGCGAGCATTTCTCAGTAGATCAGAAAAAAGTCTAACCACGTGCAAATATCTTTAAGTAATTGCCCTTTTCCCTGGCCCCAGTAAGAAGCTTCCAAGACAGGCCACAGGGAACATTTCAAGTGCACAAGGAAATTTAGATGCTCCCATAGCTTGGGTTGTGCAGAACAGCAAAAAAATAAAATTCTCAGGTATGAAGACTGCCCAGGCAGTCCATTATGGTATTCACTAAGCTCTGAAACAAAAAGATTGCTCTTCTTTACAGATAGTGCACAGTGTAACATGCATGGGACAAACCAAGCAGGAAAAGCAGCATTCACTCCCAACAGAATTCCAACCAGCCACTGCAGACTTCCAGAAATGTTGCAGAGCGGTGCAAAATGCAATGCAAGTGGTCCCTTGTGGGGAAGAAAAGCAAAGCGTATTCCTTCCTAACACAGTCACTGCAAGGCAGAGCACTTCTCACATAGCTGGTGCTGCTCTTTCGCTCTTGCACCTGCTGTGAAGACACCATCCCAGTAAGTACCAGCACTCTACAGCTCCCTGCTCCGCCTCCCTCAACAAGACCCTTCTGTGCTGCCTATGGATTCATCCCAAGATAACATTCTTTGGTAGAAGGACAACCTGCTGATGGACACATGCAATTAGTAGCCTGCTGACAGGTGCCCTTTCAGCCTGTCTGTGGCCCCTTTTACTCAGGTAAAGCTGGCACAGTGATCCAGCCACTCATCCTTTGTTACAGCTCTATAAAGTGGAGGAAATAATTCAAAAAGTCTTAAAGGGAACCTCAGGGTGGACAGAGAAAACGCGATAGGTATTTCATAACTGAGGGAGAGGCAGCATTTTATCACTGTTGAAACGGCTCCCACTACTGAATCAATAACTGCTTGAGCTTTTTATGATTCTCCTTGGCAAAGGTAATACCACAACAAGGCAAAGAGCTACCACCTGCAAACATATAAACAAGTAAATCTCAGAGGGGAGAAGAGGTGGGGCAGGAAGAGAGCATTTTTTTCACGAAATACTGCATTAATCCCAACTGAAAGGGGAATACTTGCTCTAATAGCCTCTCTTTCAGTCCTGTGACAATTTGACCCTGATGCAGACAGGGCACAGGTGATGCAGAGAGCACACAAAAGGCAACTGGGATGGCGGCACTGCCCCCACAGCCTGCTGGTGTCCTGCAGGTTACAGAGCACGCACCATACCCATGACCAGATCTCCCAGCAACCCAATTACACAACCCTGCTACAGGGGTCAGCCCCCAGGAAAGGCAATTCCTTCAGGCATATCACATCAGAGCTCCTTGAGATCACTCCCACGTCAGTCCCACCACAGCCTTGTACAGTCGCTTTCTGAACAAAACTGGAAGCAGAGTGATCCCAACTCATTTTGCTATGGCGCAAGCAAAACAACTTCACGTGGTTACAGGACAGACTGCAAATGTTTATTATAATGGCCTCTTCCGCCCACAGCCCTACAGCCCTGATGAAAATCGGAGAAACCCATCCCTTTGGGTACAGTCTGTTCTCGGCCACAGCACGTGTGGGTGCCAGAGACAAAGCACAGGGCAGATCCAACCCTGTTTACTTCGCCACTTGAGACTCTGACCTTGACCATGCACTTGGCAGAGGATGTATGTGGTGTTCAGAGGTTGCTCCCCCCAGTGTTTAGGCTTTTCCCCTTCCTCATGGATATGTTACACAAAACACAGCCCAAGGTTACCACAGGTACGTAGTTGTGAAAACCAGACATCCTTTCTTTAAAAACCCAGCAGTCTCCCCTTGGCCTGCCACAGCCTGCTCAGACATTCCTCCAAACCCAAGGAAAGTGGCTTTTAACCTGCTCCCATTTACAGAAAAACCTTTACAGGTTTTTCACCAGAAATATGGACCTATAGTAGTGACCTTCAGCCTGCTGAAAATACACCACAATTCTGTTGTCAAGCACATAGTAAGAATCCTTACAAGCAGAGACGGTGTTAAGCTGGGTCAACCAGCATAACAAGAAAAAATTACAATTCATTGTCTTTACCTAGGGAAGGAATGTTCCTTTGCTCCAGTGAAAAGCTGTGAATTGCAGAGAGCTCAGGCAGGCTGACTCGTGCAGCCCATGCTTCATTTTGCAATGATCAGCCAGGCTGTGCAGTGCAACAGAGAAAGCTCTTCTGGCTTGCTGTCTGACTTAGCATGGGGGACCAAAGAGTGCCAGCCATAACCACCACTGGAATTAAAAAGCCATTTGTACAAAGCCATCACTAACCTCCTACAGCCTGCCAAGGTCTATGACCAGGCACAGAAGTGCCCTCCTAAGAGCTCTGCAAATTCCCTCTCGGAAAGGCTGTGACAGTTGATCTCCCTTACGCCACTTAGCACCTGATGAGCAGCAACTGGGAAGGGGATGCTTACAGGTGGCCACCGTGATGTGCATCTCAATACTGGGGGCCTGCCAGAGGCAGAGTCCTGCACAGCTCTGGGGGAAGTGGATTTCATTACCCCAGAATTGTGCCAGTGCAGCAGGTCAGCCCTTGGCTGCATCTTCACTCTGTCCTGCTTGCTACAGAAAGTTGGCTCGTACTCCAGCAGCAGCAAAAGCTACTGTCTCATTTCCTCTGTCATCTGTATTGTCTTAGCATTAAAAGCCATGTGAATCCACAGAGATAAATCCACCCACCTCTGCAATTCCAGAAGTGTTTGCATCCTTCTATCATACTAAAACTGCCACGCTAATGGTGCCCAGCAGCAATTCTCCATCCCACCTCTTGGCCATGTCAGAATAGCTCTTAGTGATTTTCTGTCATGCTAGAAGAGTTTGTCAGCTTGTCTCACGCCTTGTCTCACCAGTTCTGGTGATACTGGAGTATCCAAAAGGCATCCCACAACAGACCATCACAAAAACAACCACAGGGCTGAGTAACGAAACCGGCCACTGTGTCTGCCAACAGCTCTGAGGAGCTAATTTGAACCAGGCCGAGCTGCATGGACTCAATAATTAAGAAAGAATGTATGTGAAGCCAGTATATTAAGGGGTGAGAACGCACTTCATGTCTAGAGAATTAAACCATTGTAATCAGAGGAGAAAAAAAAAATCTGAAGTAAAATCCTTGCATAGACCTTGACTATTCCCTCAGCAGGACAAACCTGATGACTAGTTGTTGTTTACAACGATAAGGTCAGAGGAAAGGCCATTTCCTCTCAACAATTGTCAGAAAGGATTAAAACCTGCATTCAGGCTCTCTTTGAACTAGCAGGTACTCCATTCCCCGATGGTATCAGGATCCATTCAGCGAGGTCTCCGGCAGCCCGCGGGGCATGTCTCCATAATGCCCCCATTGTGGGAGTATGCACAGCACCACTTCCTGCGGTCACTGCAGCTTTATGAAGCTTCACCCTTGTGGTCCCGTACCCAGGGCAGGAAGCAATCCTGCAATCACTGCTTAATTAGTCATTTCCCAAGTCTGCCTCGGATGAGAGCTGCTGCTGCCTGTCAGCTTCTGGAGAGGGAGGCTGAGAATCAGAAACATCACTATCAGACTAGGGAAGAGAAGTTGCTTGCAGGGTTTGAGGTGCATTACACTGAGCTCGACGGGCCACATTCTCCATTTCCAGTTTGGGTTTTTTTCCCTAAGTAGAAGGATTTAAAAGGATGAAGGGGCCATTGCACCTTCTGCAAGTCAAGACAAAAGCTGATTTATGACAGAAGTGGCTTTATTTTTGTTGACTTGTTGTTATGGGCTGGGCTTTGGTTGGTTATGGTTTTGATTTGGTTTTTGGTTTTGTTGTGGTTTTGTTTTTGGTTTTGTTTTTTTTCCCTTGAGAAATAGCATCTTTGATACAAAGCACATACTTCACTGGAAGAGGTACCTCTTACCATACAGTCACCAATTTGAAAAGCATGAGAGTTACATAGTATTAAAATACTTGTCTAGATAATGAGTGTTTGTGTGTGGAGGAAAGCTAAAGGAAAAAAAATGTTTGGTTTGAAGCCCAACTGTTTTGAAAAAACACGATGATTTTTCTGTTTAACAAAATAAAGTAGGTATTTCAATGATATCCAAAAGGCCTGTTTTGGCATTTTCAGTGTACTGGGCATTGTTGAGAAGCGCTTTTCTAAATAAATAAATAAATAAAACAATTATTTAAGAAGTTAAATGAAACTATATAAAATACCTTTTTTCACTTTAAAGACACTGAAATCAGAGGAACTGCTCTGATAAAAAACCCCACAATGTTCTCAGAGTTACTTTTTGTAGGAAAGTTTGATTTAGAATTACATACATTCTGGAATGGAAAAGGTCTTGAAAGCTCAACATTTTCACAAATAAAATGAGAACTTCTCTCTTTCTCTATTCCCTGTTTCCTTTGCTGTAATGAAATAATTAGAAAAGTGGTGTATGTGATAATTTCCTTGTGACAGTGGGATGGCCCTGCTTTTGATAAGTGTGTGTGAAGCAGGGGAAAAAAAATCAAAAGAAACCCCCTAACAGAACAGTGATCCCAATGAGAAATTTACATAAATTTCAAGAAACTGGAATCCACAGAAGATTGATATGAGAAGAACTGACTAAAACATGGAGTAGAAATGGTGAGGGAGTTATAACATGAATTATTGTAGATATCATATGAAAAGCTCTCTCCCCAGATCTAGCGTGTAACTTCTTATAACCTTGTTCAAATCATATCTTGCAGCCTGCTGGATCAGTCTCTGCACAGAGTTAATGCATGCAGCTTCCAGCAGCTCGGAGTGCAGGCAGAAAAAATATGGATTTGCCTCAAAAAATTGTGCAAATATGTCCTCAGAAGGGTTTTCCTCCCCCTCTCTTTCTCCCTCTAAGGCCATACTAACCCTAGCAACAGCCAAATCCAGAAGACATAGGGGTGAGATAATGCCACATGAGCATCCTTTCTCCTCAGCCACTCAAGGAGATGAGTGGCATCTTCTCCATGCTCCCTTTGCTCTTCTGTTACATGATCTTCCTCTCAAGCTGAGGTTTCTTCTGAAGTGTCAAAACACAGTAAGAAAAATTATTGTTAAGACTGACAGTGATGAGGGAAGGATGCAGGAGAGAGCTGTGAAGAGCTCAGGAACACCTGTGAGTTTATCAGCTCCATCCCCTCACCTGGGGGAACGAAGGCTCAGCATCCAGCATTTCCATAGCACCAACAGCCATCAATAAATTGCTCTCCTAAGAAAAGAACAGATGTGACAAAGATTGTTCCAGGGTCTGTAGCAGACCACAGCCAAAGCAGAAGAGTCTCAGTGTGCTGGGCTGGGATGGCAAGGGAAGTCACAACTGGGTTCCATCTAGGGGGAATTATTCTTACGCTCAATTCATCAATTTACGGGCAAGTGATTCCACAGGCAACGCTGACTTGATTAAACAGAGCCATAATGACAGTGAGTGTAGGGAAGCATCCAGCCAAGTATGCAAACTAGCCTTCTCAGCCTGGAATAAAAGCTTTCTAACCAATAATTTCATGCTTTTATCTATACGATCATTAATACAGATACTAAACAATGCCAGCTCGACGTGGTGTCAAAGGCTCTGACAACCTCTAATTGATAATAAATAATTCAATTTCTGTCCCAATCCAAAACTGCTGAATCTTGGGACACGTTCCAAACAAATGATTAAAAAGAACTTTGAATGTAATTATATCTAACACAATTGGGGATATTGCCCAGATGAAATTTACAGCAACTATTCAGAGCTGCGAAATTTCAATGACACTGGCAACTCCTTATGCCTACTAGAGAATGAAATGTGTTTTACCCAGGCAGTGGCATGGAGTGTATTTTTTATCAACAGCTGTATGCCAGCAACTCACCCAGGCCAACCATCCTTCCCACAGAGGTGCAGTCTTTCCCAAAAACTCTCAAGAAAATCTGGGAACAGGGTTTTGCCACTGTCAAGTCTCCATTGTTCTGTACATGCAGAACTGGATCTTCTTTCTAATATACAGCTGATTTTCCCCTCCCTCAAAACCGCTTGCATTACAATTAACAAAAGTTTCTTAAGAAATTAACACTGATAGTTCCTGGAAGGAAACTAGGGCAAGGTGTTTCAGCAAGGAAAGTGACTTATCAGCACAATCCTGCAGGGATGAATACAGCATCTCAGAGGCACACCAGTTGTTCCCAGTAATTCCTAAACTCCAAAGCCAGAAGGATCTCTGAACACTTACTAGTGAAAACACAGGATACATATTTCCAGAAACATCCTTATACAAGATCTGACTCCTATTTTTCCCTCTCTTGTGTAAATCTTTGCTGAAATCTTACTTTCTGAATCTGTGGTTGAATCTGTGATGAATCTAAATGAGTGATGATGACATTAACTGTGATTTCTTTGGACGCAAACTGTTTTGAATGCAAATTTTTAATTTTCCTAGGAGAATGATGTATGCCACTGACCTGAAGAAGTGATGACTTTCAAGAACCTTGTAGATGTGCAGCAGTTATTTTACTGAGCTCATATGGAAACAGTAGAAATGCACTTCCCCTGTAAAATCTGTCCCATTTCTTTATTCCCAGTTCCTTCTGGAAAACGAACATCAGCTGGAATACCCAGGCTCACAAGGCGGTGACAGCATCCAGTGTGAGGATGTGCCAAGAGATCTGTATTGTTTATCTTTAACTCTAATGACTCCCTGGACCTACTTAGGCTTATTTCTCAGTCTCTAACATACAACTTGCTATTTATGAAGACATAAAGCTACAGAAAAACCCAAGAGCTCTTCATTGTTCACAACACACGGTTCTGAACACTCATCTGTGTTTACCTGGCAGAGTGGTCAGAGGTAGCAGCCAGCCTGAAGCAAAGAAACCACCTGCAATGTCTGCAGGATCATGAGAACATCTGAGAAAATAAAACAGGTCCATAATTTGACTCAACTGCCACAATCAGGTGAGTCAGGCTTATTTCTTCAAGAAAAATTCCCTTACAGGTGAGAAACCAAGTGATTCTTTATTGTACATCTTCTTATACCAGATACATTCTCTGAAGTATCTACTACAGATCCCTATAATAAAGAAAATGTTATATAAACCTGTGCTCCAATCTAGTAGAATAATCTAATCTATGCTCCAATCTAGTAAGAATAATGAAACTTTGCTGCCTTCCTTTAAAAAGAAAGAAAACTTATAAACTACTATTAAAACCTAATATTTGAAATGACTGGATTTTCTTTCACAGCAATATTCAACATAAATTATAAGTTAAGTCATATAAAAGTGTGTGTGTGCAAGCAGATATAAAAAGGAGAGCAACTAAGAGAAGATTTGAATATCAGAAAATACAAGATGTTTTCCTTATGCAATCTCAATTGCACACACAAACTAGCCAAAGATCTCATATGTCTTCATAGCCTTGGTGATGTTAATGTTATTTTCCAGGATAATGGAACAGTGGAACCTAGGCACAAAATACTGTAATGTCAGAAATCACTCTGGAAGTTGCTGAGAGAATTGGATTGAGCTCTGTGACCTGGTAATATTTTCACTGCCAGGTCACAGGTACGGAGTGTTTGTTCACAGAGTAACTTAACAATCATTAATACTTTGTGGTTAGGCCATGTATCTATAGGAAATGTGTTCCTAACACTTTGTTATGCAAAGTTCATTAAACACAAGTTAGCAGCAGAGAGAAGCAGAAATGCAGATGTATTAAAAAGATGTCATCACCTCTTTAAAATGTTTTTGTCTTGTCTGCTGTAAACATTCATATCTACTCCATTTGCAGTGGTACAAAGATGGGAACAGGCTGAGCTTGTAGCAGCAGGCAAACTCCAAGGGCTCCAGCCCTCCTGAGCAGAGACAGGGTTAGTGCTGCTGAGGTGAACTCAGTTTAGTAGGTTGCTACTTACAGGCTTAGACTGATTTACAGGTGTTTGCCCTGAAATATGACCATCCGTGTCATCACTGCTAATCCTCTCCCATCTCTGCAATACTCCCACCTCAACAGACAGCTATTTTCGGAGGAGAAAACCCACATACATACCAAAAACCAAGAGTGCTCTCTAAATCTCCTCCCACAGGAAGGGCAGCCTGACTATCACACACCCGACAAGTTGTCTGGAACAGCACAACACCAAGCCCTCGGTTGCCTCTGTCACGGCGGGTGTCAGCCGCCTGCATGTGACAGTAATAACAGGGATGTCACGGGCAGAGCACACACAGACCTCGCATCCTCCTCCCTGGCAGCCTGGTAGAAAACCTCCTGTTGGCAATGCAAAGCCTGGGAAGCATAGCTGGCTGCTCCCACTGTGTCCAGGAGAGCAGCGTTTCCATCTTTCTCTGCTGAAGACTTCCTTTGCTTGCTCTCTCAGGCTTCTGATCTCTGGTCTGCAACGGACTGTCCCTCCAGCTTGCAGCCCAGTTTGGGGTCCTGACACACTGCTGGACACCCAGGCTGACAGATCCAATGGCGAGGGCACTGTGACACCCTGGACCCGGTGAATCAGTTCCTATTCCATGCACATACTGCTCCAGCACCGTGCTAATGATTTGCAGACATCCATGAGAACAAGGTTCATAGTCTAGGTATACTAAACAAAAAATTATCTTGGGATTGAATGTAAATTTACAAAAGTAGATAACCTTTTTCCCTTAAGTAATATATCACATAGGTACTGACTGTGTTGCATTCATCTGTCTCTAAGCTGAGCTTTCAGAGTGCTGGATATGGTTTCTAGAAACCTACCACTCACAGGAAAATGCAGCTCCTAGGAGCTCAAGGCCATGCCAAGTCTCACAGACTGAGCATAAGATCTGGTATCCTCGCTGCTGTTCTTTGCTCCATACTCACAGAACCTGCATTTTAGCTATTTTGAAGCACAGCAACCCTCCCTGTCACTTCAGGATTTTTACATGGCAGATATGTTGGTTTGGCAGGTCATGGAGAGCTTCACAGCTTTGCAGGGCACACTGAGGGACAAGTGCCTCATCCATGAACCAAAGTCAGGAGAACTGGTGTTAGAAGGAAAAGCCTGGTGTTGGGGACCCTTGCCCATCATGTGGCCCAACACATCCTCCTAGTGGGAGACACACAGAGCCCAAACAATGACTCCGAGATCAGGATCTCAGTCAATTCAGTGTATTCCACAGCTTAGAGAATCAGATGCATAGCACAGGTCTCCCACTCTTTACCCTAAAAAGAAGTCCAGAAAGCCCCTAGAAATTTTCACAGACTTTCCAAGGAGCCGAGCAGAAACCAAACATTAAGCCAAACCACACAAGTTAGAGACAGAGATAAAACTGGATGAAAGTGCACAGGGAATGTTTCACATCCAATCTATCAGAGAAAATTCATCTCTGTGCTGCTGTAAAAGTCACATTGGAGCTCACTGAACTGCAGGAGCAATCCTACCCAGATTCCCCTCTTCTTTCCAGTGCTGCAGAACCAATACCTCCAGCAGAAGCTGATGGTGCCTCTAAGTGCTGGCAGTGCAGGGATCCCACTCCCTGCAGCACCGAGTACAAGGGACCCCTCACGTGCTTCATGGTTCATCTCCATCCCTCCTATTCTAGGCCTTAAAAGTATGGCAGTATTTTGAGGTATCTGAGTGTGTGCCAGCAGACTGACACTGCCCTT
This sequence comes from Pseudotriccus pelzelni, assembly GCA_035584735.1. Lineage (NCBI taxonomy): Eukaryota > Metazoa > Chordata > Aves > Passeriformes > Tyrannidae > Pseudotriccus > Pseudotriccus pelzelni. The sequence goes on along the minus strand of JAWMRA010000036.1, from coordinate 3,309,561 downwards.
CGGCTTCTGTGGATGCTCCCAACTCTCCAAAAGTCTTCCTTGGGATAGACAGCTGCATGAGTGTATTTCTACCCTGTTCAGTTTTCCCAGTGGCTTCCTCTTTCTACGCTCTTTCCATCCCCTCCCAGTTTCTTCCAGTATATCCTGCTTCTGTTGTTCCTCTGCTATGTGAGCAGTTCTCTGTCTATTCTTCCTTTTTTTCTTTGGCTCTAGCTCTGCACAGCAGCTACTTGGTAGTTACTCAGAATCCCAATAATTTAGGTCAAAAAGCCCAGTGAATCTGATGTGGTTTGTTTCACATAAAAAGAGTGAAATTGAAAACCATCTTATTCTTCTCAACTGAAATGCTGCTTCCCTATTAATTCAGGTGTATAAATAACACTCTCTAATACTGCATCAAGGGCTCTGCTGTGTGATTAAACCTGCCTCCCTGACCTGTAATTAGAAACTTTGCCTCTGAAAGGCAGTTTGCAGAGAGAAAAGGAGAAAGAAAGAGAGAAGGAACCAGCTCTCAGACCCAACAATTTTGTTCTTAATAAATTATTCAGAGTTTTTGAAAGTTGAGATGGATTTCCATCTGCCAGCAGTAAAGACCCAAAAGGAAGAAGAATTGAAGGATTCTCACAGCAGAACACAACAGCACTGAGCGTGGGGCTGGAAACCAAAAGCCAGCTGAGAAGTTCACTGTGTCCTGTGCCTGTCCCTGCCCTGTTCACTGCTGCCTGCGCACACCTGGACTTGCAGCAGCTCTCAGGGCAGTGCAGAGTGACCCTCCAGCAGAGTCCCACCGAGCCAGAGTCCTGTGTTTGGGATATAACACTAGAAGAAAGCCCCCAAATTCCGTGGATGTTTTACAAAGGTCAGCATAATCAGATAATGAACACGCAAAATAGTGATGGTCATGGGTACAGAAACAATACAGGGATGAGGCTGCATGGTCCCACACCAGGAATATATAACCTTTCCAAGACATGTAATTTAAAGATGAATTATAAATTATTAAACTGATTTTTTTGCTCCAGGGGCAGTTAGACAGTACAGACCATTGTACTGTTAGTGATGGCAGTCACTGTTAGTTGCAACTCCAAGGCACACTTGGTGTTACAAGGTGAACTTCTCCCTTGGAAGTGTGGAGATAGTGTTTTTTTTTTCTCCTGGAATCATAGTAAGAAAAAATACTATTCCTTCAGCCAAATGTAGATGCATTTTAACAACAAAAAAAACCCAACAACAAATACAACACACAAATAAAGCTTTCCAACTTTTGCAGTGGATGTCAGTTATCTATTCTCTTTCCATAAACTGGGGATAGAACAGGCTTTAGAGCAACGGATAACACAGGTGATGAACTGGCCCCAGGATGAGAAGTCTCTGGCCTTGAGTATTTGGCAGCTGTTTCCAGAGCTCTGCTTGACTTCAGATCAGAGAGGTTTTGTGATGAACTCCTCCTCTGGTTACACCTATAATCTTTGTGTTGAGGGTGTGACTGACATCATAGTTTCAGTCTTTTATGTTTTCAGGCTCAAGTTTGCAAGGCCTCACACCAGGGGAATCCAGAGTCTGAAAATTTTCTACATAACTGTCTTTGTCTAGGAACTTCACAGGGTTGATCCAGGGTTTCAGGGAAGCCTTATGAACTGAGACACCAGGCTTAAGGAGACTTACATGAGAGAGGAGAAACCTAACTTTTACACATCAAGGACCCTTTGGTCAAAATACCAGACCTCACTGAATACTCCAGTGCTTCATATCTTCTAGTGTGTTTTTTAAAAGGCACAATTTTAACACAAAGAACAGGTTAAATCTACCAAAATATTAAACTGTCACTAGTGGAAATGCCTTCATTCCAGTCTGCCTAAATTCATAAATGTATGAGGTGCAGAGCCATTGAGGACCACAACCCTGGTAGGAGGGTGTGGATCCATGAAACAAAAGAGTCCTTCAAATTCAGTAACAACAATTTTAAGTAATCTTTTGTGTTTGCAATGCGGTAGAGTCCAAGTTTATCACAGAGCTGCCAGAACATAAATCTGATACAAACTACTTTGGATTAGATAGCACAGCAGAAAGAGCTTTACTGGGGTATTGTGACAACTTTCATGAACTTTTTAAAGAAACAGAACATGGAAATACTAGCAATGAAGTTATTGCCTTGTGGGCTTGAACACTCAGGACTAAGAAGGGAAGAAGAAAAAAGCTAACAAATTCAGAAAACAGAGCAGTGCTTGAACCTTGTATTAAGCCGTGTTTGTTTTTCAACTGGACGTTTAAGTCGGTTGTAGTTAAAGCTGAATCCTGTGAATCCAGAGTGCTGTACCTTCCTCAGATGCAACCATGGGCTCTCCTCCCCTGTTTTTACAAGTCCTCAGTGGCAACTGTGTCACCTCACCATGCCTGCCTTTGAGGGTCTCTCTCATCTTTCAACATTGGTATGCAGGTACATAAGCAAAAAGAGGTAAAAAAAACTAGGAATACACCAGCTTCCAGGGGCTGTCTGCCTCTGCATGGTACCTTCACCCACAGGGAGTGCCTGGTAGTCGCTGAGATGCCTCCCCCCTGCACCAGCACAGGGAGGAGCAGCATGTTCAGGGTGAGTACTTGTGTGGCTCTGCTCAGAGCTCTGTCCAGCCCTGGGCTCCACTCGCCTGCTCATCTTACTAACCAGTTTCTCTGGTTTTCAGGAAGTCATATATTGCCAGATTCAGCCCACCTGGCTTGACACTACCTTTCCCATCTGCTGCTATGGCCCCTCTTGCTCTCAGCAGCCATCAGAGCTGCTCAGAGTGAGGTGGCTGCCCGTCCTCTACTTCTTATTCCATATGGGCAGTTCCCCATCTACAGCCTTTCCTTTGAAGATTTTGCTCTCTCATGCAAGGATTTATTCTATAAGTCTCACTCCCCCCCTGCACAAATGCCTCATGTCACCTTTCCAGGCCTCTCAGGTCCCCCTCCAATGCCTGGGGCATGTGCATGCCCCTGAGCAGGTTGCTGTGATCCTGGCATTTTCTTCTTCAGGAATCCCTTATTCTCTCCTACAATAGGATTTTAATGCCCCATCTACCTCCATTCCCTGAATAAATGGGTTCTCTAAATATCACTACCAGGGTTCCTGTGCACGCTTACAATACTGTTCTAGCAGGGTGATCTCAGCTCCCTCACACTGGGGTTTCTAGGTGTTCCTCATCCTTTTTCCTTCTAACTTTGGATTCGGTTCTGCAAAGGTTGCATACAAGCCCTGTATTTATCTGGTGACAGATCTTTGAGTGTGCTCACATGATAACTTTTCTAGAGTGATAGACAGAGATGAGATAAAGGTATTGGTATGCAAGAGCTATCACCCAGTTGCTTCATCTACAAATGCAGCGGTATCTGCTTCCCAATTTCCCCTTTTGATTTCCTAGTATTTTCACAAATTAGTGGTGTTGTCTCTCACATGAATAATAGGAAGTGCCTGAAATTTTTGCAGTTGATCAGATGGAGCATTTAGAAGTTGTGCTGTTCCATGAAGTGAGACAGAAGTGATGTCCGAATGAGTACACAGCTTCACAAGTTTAGCCTAAGACATTATGAAAACCAAAGGGAAACGTTCATCATTCCAACCTTGAGCTGAATGAACCACAGTGGGATAACCTCCAGTTGATCTTGGGAAAAACAGGGGTTATGTGAGGTGTCCTTGGTGACATCCCAAGTGATTCCCAGATCCCTGAATAAAAGATGGATCTGATGGTTTGCATGATTCCTAACCTCCAGACTGAAATATGGTACTACACTGAAAAAAAAAATAGGAGGAAATGCTCTGCATTTATTAAACACCTTCCCTGTTCCTCAGTACAAATATTTTTCTAGTCCTCAGAATGCAGAGAGAGTTCTGAAAATCAGGCTGGGTTTCTGTGGATCAACAGAGGTGCCATTCCTACATCACAGCTTTGCAGATATGATTAAAGCCTGAAGCACAATGCTGTGCTCCATGGGACACAGCTGACCCACACACTGCCTTTTCAACTCTCCTTCTTCTAAATCATGTACATTACGAGTGAATAGGAAGAAAACGTGTAAAACAAGAACAGAAAGGGTCGCTGCAAGTTCATTAATTCTGATCACTTAATAAGCTGTAAATTGAAGTGCATGAATTCCATTCTCTTGAACACCAGGATAAATTTGAAGAATCTCTATTGACTTAATTTACGCTGATATGCATTAGAATAGTTTCTGGCACAGTAAGAATCAAAATAATTATTACAGCCACATTCAGGACCAGAAGGCACCTAGTTTCCACTTAGTAGCTAAATGAGGGCCAGACTTACAAAAGTAAAGAATGCACCCATTAAAAAAATTAATCTTCATTATTTCTTAAAGGTGGTGCAAAGGTATGGCCATGGAGCCTGTGAAATTTAGGACTGCAGTACCAGCCTGAAGAAGCAGGGTGACACTTTGCACCTACCTGATGAGAACACTGTGCTGTGCAAAAGAGTGACTACTGTCCTCTGTATCTGCTTCTCACAGAAGACAAGGATGAACTGCGTACAAGGAAGCAGAGCTGTTTGAATAACTTTGTCAGGCCTGTATTCAAAGTGGTGCTGATACATTTCAGAGCTCTTTGCTTGCCCTCAGAGGTCATGCGGACTCCAGGAAGATATCTTCCTGTGCAAAGACAAACATTGTTTTGGAATTCTTTACTCTGTGGTTTGGATGCCGTCCATAGAATCTTACACTAGCTTTCCTGGAAGATAAAACAATTGGCCACTGCCAGGGACCAAAAGGCATCCCGAACATCTTCGTGAATACCTTAAGTTTCTGAAATAATGACAAAGGCATTGCAGCGGGAAAAACAGCCTGAGAAGTCTAAAAAAAACAAAAATAAATTACTGAGGCTGCTCGGTAGCAATACCACGACGTTTCCTCTGTCTTCTGCTGCTGCTGGTTTATCTGCAAGGAAGTTCCAAGAAGGCAGATCTAAAGCGATGCCCTTGAAACATGCGGCTGTGACTGTCCGGGAATGATCCATGACGTGTCTGGCGAGCTCCTCCTGCCGGCTGCTCTCCCGGCGGCCGGGCTCGTGCCGATAGACCCGGATTTCGGTTTGGCTTCTCGGGAAGCTGAAGGAATGCAAAGCTAATGCCACATCTTCCTGACTGTCATAGCAGTAACGCCTCTCATATCACTGCTCATGCCCTCTCAGACAGACGGAGGTGCTGCGGTCCATGCCAGGAACCGGGCAGAGCAGCAGCTGTGGAGGAGCCTGGGGAGCCCGAGGAGCGGGGCTGGCAGCAAGGACAGCACGGACAGGACCTCGGTGCAAACGGGCACAGGGCACAGTGACCAAGCAAGACCAGCAGAGAACTCTGGTGACAGTGATCACATATAGCCAAGAGCTCAGTGAGCCCAGGTCTGAGACCAAGCCAGGGAGTCAAGTCAGGATCAGCAAGGTCCACAGCCAGGCACAGATACCCCTACAGCCAACCCCAGATGAGGACCAAGGACAAGGGCAGCTCTGTGCCATGGCTCAGAGGCCTCAGAAGGCTCCTCCCAGCTCTTTGGCACACACCTCTTTTCCCAGCACTCTGATCCCAAATTACACTCTACCATATCATGACAGACCTTGAGCACAGGCAGCCAAACCTGTAGGACAGGGAGAAGAGGCTGCAAAGTCAGCTGGTGCACCCAGGGCCCTGTCAACACACTGCCCAGCAGAGCCAGTGGAGAACATAAAAATTATTGGAAGTGCTGACAAAAGAACCTAGGTACAAATATGTCACACAGGTTGTCAGTGTGAAATATTGGCAATCTGTACTTCAGCTGTTTCAGGGTCTGATCAGGAATGACCTTTGCAGGGCACTGGATGTGTGCTTTTGTTTTGCCAGTCTGTTGGGAAACCCTCCTTTCTAATCCTGAGTAAATTTAAAACTGCCACTGGGATGTAACAACAAAGCCCCTCCAAATTTTTCACCTAAATTTTAAACTGGAAAAACCCCAAATGTACACTAATCCTGGCTTCCCTTAAAAAATAAATCCATCCACACCACATACTCCTCTGTGACATTTCAACTGCTCAGTTCTTCGGTGGAGCTATGTCCCAGAAGAAGAAAACAGATGAGACACACTGATACCCATTTCCTACCTCCTCTCTGGTGACATATCTGGTGCACTGGCAGGTCTCACAGGTGTGGGTGCCTGCATGGGGAGGTGAAACATCCCGAGGCAACAAAGCCCATGCGGCAGATAACAACTGTCTTAAAAAGAGAGTTTGTTGAATCAACAGGGAAAGACTAACCCTTTGGAAAAGGGTACCCCTGATTATCCTATTGAATTACAACAGGAAAAATCAAAGACAGACAGAGAGGGGAAGGGGAAAAACAGGAGGTGAGCATCCCAATAGTGTTCTCAGCTGGACTGACACTGATACACTGCTTAGATAAAGCCAGTCTGCCCTGGAAAGGCTGAGTAGATAAAGTAGAGAGCAATGGTCTGCTGAAAAAAACCAACATCTTTTATCAATATTGATTAAAAAAATTCTCCAGATTACGTAAGCTATTTTGGAAAGAAGTCACCTTTCCAAAAAGCAACCTGTAATTTTGCTGAGGTGGCCAGGGACATATTGTGTCTCCTTCCATACAGAGCACTGAATGCATACAGGACTGCTACTAAATGTGGCTTCTCTGCCAAGCAATTGTATTCCTGTACTTTATGTTTCCAGTGTGAAAACTCTAATGAAACATTTTAAACCAAAGCCATTTCCTTGGAGCTGCCTCTGACCTTCTTTTCCTTCTCCCTCAGCCAAATCTCCCTGCCAGGATGAATTCAGACCTAATGTCTGCTCCTCCCACCAGGCTTTTGGATATGTGACAATATCCTAGTCACTGGGAGCTGTGCCTGCTGGTGTCCATTGTCTTGTGTCCAGTTTGGGAGAGGGCTTTTAAGGAAAAGCCCAGAATTAAATTCATGAAGAGTCCAATGATTTACTGGAATGACCAACCATGTAGCTACTTTCTGCACATATCTATCAACAACTTGTGAGTCCTTAGTAATTAATTCACAAGGCTCCAGCACAGGAACGGTTCAAGGCTCAAGAAGAGGCTTTTGAAAGTTTAAAAAACAAAACGAATAGACAAAACTGAACTTGAAATAACGGTCCCATCTAAAAATACTACAAGGCTGTGCATCAGCTAGAGCTGTGGCAGGGGGACTGCCTACCAACCTGTCACATTCCCTAACAGAGTTCCAACAGGCACAGAAAGGGGTTACACGCTGCCCAGACAGAGCTGCTGGCTGGCTCTGTGGAATGCATCTGTCCCAGCAGTTTGGTGACGGGCACAGCACAAACGGGCAGCCTGGTCACAGCCACTGCTGATACAGCCAAGGCACTGCAGCGTGACACTGAGGCCCCAGTGCAGTGACAGGAGATGACACAGGTGAAAGAAAGGAGCTGCTCATAATGGAAATGCCAGGTGCCTTGCCCAGGTAAAACAGGAGGCTCTGTGGGATAGGGGATACAGAACAACAGCCACAGTGCAGCCGACGAGAGGCCCTGGGTAATCCAACAGTGGTGCTCATGGTATGGTGGGGCACTGTCAGAAGGAAAGCAAGTTACAGGCCTTATCTACAGTCAGTCACAATCTGTGGAAACGCTATATGTATCATGTGTGTCTCACTTCTTGTGATGTCATCTACACTGCCTGCCCTATATATTTTAGGTACATGAACAAATACATACCTTGGGAGAAAGTAAAACTTCTTTCTTTCTTAAATCTCCTGTAATCACACTGCAGACAGGGTGCAAAAACCTTTGCAGATATCTATCCAATTCCCACATTAAATCAGTGAGTTACTTGACAAATGCTTTTATTTTAAAGACCAGCTACCCGCTTGGAATTCACAACTAGGCTTGAGCCCTTTGTCTTCAAACTCTTAACTTTTCTTCCTCAGCCCCCTGCCCCCACTTCCATCAGTGTTCTGCAATTTGCCAGCCTCCTTTATGTCTCAGTTATGTCTGCACAATGTGAGGCAGGCAGACCCATGTGCCCACAAACAGAAAAGCTCCACCAGCTCACAATAACTCAGCAGGCTCCTGCGATTTTCAGAGCCTGCATTACTGTGTGCCCATGTCTGCTGTCAAATTACTGCCTGGACACGGGCTCCAGGGCTAACCTCAGCTTTACCCCAAACATGAGCCCTCAGGAACATTCATCTCCTCCTGCAGCTCTTCCTACACAGTGGTGTAAACCTGGCTGATGCTTCTAGGGAATAAAGAACAAGCTCACCCCTCCAAAGAAGTGTTATGGTTTGATGGCCTCTTTCTGCAACCTACTGAGAGTGGCTGTGCTCCATGTCATGCATTTAAAACACATCAAAACAGATTTCAAGGGTGGACAGTTCTCCTGAGGTTTCTAAAGGAAAACAGAGATGAAAGCCACAAAAAACAATCCTCCACACACAGCAGAGGTTGAAAAGTAAAATCTAAACATAAGTTCATTTTCCCTTCAGTGTAAGTTCTGGCAGTCCCAGGACTGTTCTAACTTCTAGCTGCTTGGCATGGCTGCAACACCACAGCAGCGAGGGGAAACCCTGAGTACATTTATTACCACCTTACCTGCCTTTCCTTAAACCCCCCACCCTGCCCTACTCTATCTGAGGCTGTGAAAACACAATAATACAAAGCTGCTCCTAAAGTTCCTACAAGGGAAACAGTTATTTTCATGTCCTGACTCACTGTAAATACCCGCACATAGGAAAGATGGCATGCACAGATCACACAAACCTGTAATTGAGGCAAGTCAGAGATGTTACTGACTATAATTGCTGTTGCCTGTCTCGACCTTCTCCTCGAGGTGTCTCCACCTCCCATTACAATGTCACAGCTAAAGGAGTTCCCTGGTGGTCTGTAAAGAAGCAAAAGAGCAAGTGGTTAAGAGAGAACTGACATTGTTTACATAACATTAAAATTAATTCCAAATCAACAATTCAGAGAAAGTAACATTCTTGCATAAAAGCAGACTAAAAGAGATTTCACTGATAGAGGGTGCTAACAGCAACATTTTGTATATATAAAGTATTCTGTACCCAATATCCTCAAAATGTTTTAGAAATAAGAATATACTACCTTTTTCCAGTGTTTGGCAGAAAAAGTGAGGCATAGGCATTCATACCATTTTGTCAAAGTAACTGACAGTTTACCACCAGAAAGAAGAACACAATCCAGGCTTTTCAATCCCTTACTCAGTTATGTGCATTATTTTAAAGCAGCCCTTGGATTTACTCATTTTAGTGTAGGTTGAGTAAAAGGGAGCACTAAAGCAGAAATATACATGTGTTCTACATCTTAAATAAAGATTTTCCTCCTGGAATGGCAATAAGGATACTTTGCAGCCCAAGGTTTTCTAGGCAGACATAAAGCCTTCAACCTCTTGACTGTGCTGGTAGCCAGGATAACCCCCAATCCATATTCTATGCCCAGTGCTTGCTGCAGGAGGGAAAGATAACAAAGGCTGTGATAGTACTCCATCAGGGAAGTCCTTTTGGGCCCCATTTCCATCAGCTCATAAAAGGAACAGCCTGGACCCACATGCTGGGCTCTGCTAAGGCTGCTCAGGCTTCGGCTCTTCATTTGCAAGAGAAACAGCCCATTCGTTTCCCTCTGACCTCTGCAGACACTTCAGACTGCTGACCTCATCTGCCCATGGCTCCCACCACTGCTGGCCATCCTCAAACAGGTGCTCCCGGACTAAACCCTCTGCCTTCCTGGGCAAGCTGAACTAACACAGCTCCAAGAATCCCAAAGCAGAGCTCCCAGGAGGCTGTTGGTGCATGGGTTGGGAATGTTCAGCCCTCGACACATTTATTTTCTGTACAAAAAAGCAGAGGCCGAATGAAAAGAAGGTAAAGATGAGAGGGTGCAAGTTTAGCTTTGTCAGCCGAAGTTAAAAAACACACTTGCCTGTGTGTGAGTGTGCACTTGACAACATAGATCTCTTTGCTGAAACCACTGACAACTACACCTCCTGTTAGTGTGCAGGTGTTCAAGAAGGTCCTGCAGTCCCTGTAGACAAATTTTTGGCTGGTGACTGGCCACTGTCATCTCTGCAGTAGACTTCCAGACTCAGTTTTGTGTCCAGGGATGAAAGGTGATAATGCTACTTCAGCTGGGAATCCCCGTGCTTGCATTGAATCCCAGGAGAAAGACACATCTCTCTAGACACGCTCATCACCCACCTTTACCCTGGCAACGGCAACGTTATTACCAAGAGGATCACAATCCAAAGACTTCTGCTCTTAAGAGCCCCGTTCTAGAGAGGAGATTACTCTGTTCCACTGCTAAGGACACAAAGGCATTCAGTGGCTGAACTGGGAATTCAGTGCTGGTTTTAAGTCCAAGTTCAGAGTCCTGCTCACTGGACTAATCTCTACACAACAACATTTTTGTTCTTGGCTGAGAGGTGGGAGCCTTCAGGTCTGAAAGAAGACTGAGGTCCTCAGGTGGAGTCACAGATAGATGTATCACTAATATCCTTTTCAATAAAAGTGGCATAAAACCAAAGCAGGCTAGGTCAGTTCTTCTGCTGGTCTCCAAAGAACACCCAATTATCAGAGTGAACATAACCATCTTTAATAAGTAAGCTGTTTTGGAAGCTGAACTGTTTGTTCCAAGTGCCACATAGACACCAGCTCTTGCTACTGGCAGAAGAGGCCTGTGAATCAGAGCCTGAAGTCTGATGCAAGAGAAGTTTGGGCGTCTCAAGCTGCTTTCCCCAGCAGAGAACAACCCTATTAGTTTGAGAAAGTCCCCTGCCTGCTTTCTCTCTGAGTAATTAAGAGTGAAATCCTCCTCTCAGTGACCCCAATGCTCTCAGCCTAGGCTGATTTACACATGAAAGGAACCCTCTGAGGGGCTCTCTCCCTTTCACATTCACAACCGGGCAGGACCTATAAATAAAACCTTTCTGAAAACAGGAGCTTTCATAAAGGTCTGTGTATGTGCACAAATGTGTATGAGAGAAAGGCAATGGCTGTGTGCACTCTGAGGATGTGTGTTTGCATGTGTATGCGAGGCGGGTGAGAAAAATGTGCATTCAGACACCGGCCCCTCTGCAAACAAGTGTCCTCAGAAAAGTATCTGCAGGAGTGTGCACAGGTACTGGGAGCACTCACAGGAGCCAGAGGGCATGTCCAGGCTGGTTTCCAGCTAGCACAGTTCCAGGGGTTCACCCAAGTCAGCTGAGTCACTCTGGAGTTACACAGGGAAAAAAAGGGAGCCGATGAGAGCATGATTGTGATGTACTTTCCCTCCACAAAGCAGTAAAGTACTTGCAGAACAAACACCAGTGGTTTGCACTAATTTGGCTATAATGTGGGAGGTAAGAGAGAATCAGGTCTCAGGACATGTGTTCCTATGGTTTTGACAGAAGGTGAGATTTTTAAATGGCTGCATCTTCTCAGCTGCCCGGAGAGAGAGAAAAGTGCTGCATTTTCCAGGGCTGTCATTGTTCAAAAGTAAATTTTCATTTTCTGGACCACAAAACCCCTCAAAGTTTGAAAGATAAACACTGAGACTGACACCATGAAAATGAAGGTCAGAAAATCAAAAGAACTGTAACTGCCTTTACATAAGTAGTTATAAACACAGAAATGCCTAGATATGGATCTGTAACTGTCCCTCCCCCGCTGTCCTCTTCATCCATGTGGCTGCACAGTCAGAATGTCTCCCCTTCCATGAGGCCTAAGGAGGACCCTACACAACTTCCAGGAAGCTGGCAGTTAGTGTGACCCTGCCCTAATAAAAACCAGGTGACACAGAGCCAACTAGGACAGACCACAGGGTTTCACAAAGCAGGTTCTGCTCTGTGGGTCTTTGCCTCTGTAAGAGGCAGTTTTTTAAGACCTGGCTACAACGTGATAATTTGAGAACTGCAAACTGTTCCACTCCACTCCTTCTGACCAGCTGAATCACTTGCTTTACTGAAACTGTGCCCATGCCCTGTGCTAACACCAGCAGTCAGGATGTACATGTGCTAGAACCACTGGAGCTGCTCCACTGCTTGGTGGGACTCCCGTGGTGAGAGAGAGGCAGGAGGGGTGCTGCACCCTGCACCCTTCCAACTTCATCCCTGCTAATTGCAGCTCTCAGGTCTCTCCCCTCCCCAATTCTTATGCAAACATTTAGAAAAATCAGGCAGAAAAAAAAAGGCACAAAGCAGGAGACATAAGGAGTGCAAAGCCTCACAGGAGTGCACAAAGCACAAAATGTCTCTTCTGCCCGTTCAAAAGACTCTTCCCAGCTCCTTGCGCCGGGCAGGAGTGTGTGAGCAGGGATGCAGAGCTCCCCTCCCACTGAGATCGCAGCTAAAGCCCTCCCCCAGTTCCCAGGGTCTTCAAATAGAGATTTGCATAGTAGTTCCAGATCATTCCCGAGAGAAGGGACAATGGCTCTCTCAGCGCCCTCTTTCCCCCCTCCCTCCCTCGCAAAGCTGATAAAGCCCTGGTGAAAAGGGGAACAAAGGATTTACAGATGTCAGAATATTGATTTCTGCTGTTCCAGGACTACAGGGAGGAGATGAAGGAAACTTTTGCCCCCAGAAACTCTGTGAAGTTTGAGACACAGGCGCTATCTCTGCAGCACTTCTATCTCAGCGTTTGTTAAGACAGTATCTGATGGAGGGAACGTTTCTATTGGAGAGGGATGAGCTGGGCCCTGAAAACTTGAAAACGCAGAGGCATAAGATTACAGTCTCCAATCCCAGCGAGCGCATTTGTTGTTCCCAGACCTGCTGAACGGAGAGGCGCTTCCAGTGAAAGCAGTTTGCCACCAGGCGGGCCGGGCCGGCATTGCTCCAAGCGGCTGCGATCCATCCCATCTCATCCGTGGCTCACGCTGTTATCCGTGCCCTCCTCTCTGCTACCCACCACTTCAGCTGGGAAAAGAAAAAAAAAAAGGAAGGTGAAAAACGAGTCTTTGGAAAGTGGCCTTTGATTCTGAATCACAGTGGAACCTCCCTGTCCGAAAACTCAACACAGGGCCATTACCTGAAAGCTAAAGCCTCCTACTTGCACAAGCATTTCTGTGCCCAGTCCATACAAACCCGAGCTTGCCTTTGTGCCACAAACATTCTTTTTCAGCGTAGTGAGTCAACTTCACCTCTGCTGAACTCCACCTCTACCAGCTCACTGCAGTCATTCAAATTCTGCTAAACTGAACAGTGACATGATCCAAAGTGTCACATGTCACTGCTGCACATCCAGCAGGAGACAGATACTGGGCAGCCAGGTCAGGTTAAGGGTGTTCTGGTCTGACCTTCACCTGTCCCACCACCACACTGAAATTGCTTCCTCTAAGTGTCTGGCTACCAGCACTTTATAGACATATCTATACATATTATTTATTTATTTATTTATTTATTTTCTTTCTCAGGGCTAATTCTGTAGCATTTATGCACTCAAAGGGCTCCCAGGATACTGAATCTTTTGGGAAAATGTACCTGTTGAAACTTGCTCAAAATGCTGGATTTAGGCCCAGATTTTTAAAGAGTTTTTAAAGTGAGTGTCTAAATCAAGCCCAAGGCCCTCAGACAGGTCGGTTTTGGGAAAACACCCCCTTTCTGTGAGGCAGCAGGGCACAGCAGTGAGTACAAGAGAGGGTTCTCATGCCATGGGTCAATAATCCAGACAGAGCTGCAGAGCCAGAGCTGACTTTTCACTTGTTTTCCCCACACTTTTGTAAAAACACGTGCTGTCAGGAGGACTGCAATCATCATGTGATAATACCCATCACATATTGCACTGTTAAACTTACTTCATACAACCACGTCAAAACATTATTCACAATACTCTTCTTAAAATATCCAGGTTTCCTCAAATACCTGCCTCTCTTCCCTCAGCTAGAAGAAATTATTCACATGGAATCTTTTGTGTCTCCCAGCAGCCACTCCTCATTTACACTAAAATTGAATAAGATGTGAATCAGACACAGTGGAGTCCTGACACACCTCATACAGAGATTAATCACAGCTGTTGGGATGATAAAGACTAAGACACACCCATTTTAAACCAGTGTCAAACTATAACGAAACTGCCACCACACTCAGGTTCAGGACAGACCAAAGCCCATTTTCAGTCGGTCTCCATGAGCCTTTTGCAGCTCTGTGGGTAGAAGTGCTCACAAAGGGGCATCTTGGGCAGCTGTGCTAAGAGAACTTCTCCTCATCCTAGACAGAAGTTTGCTTGCTTTGCTGATCCTTTGTTTTCTCTCATTTGTAAACACTAGTGTCTGATGGTTACTTAAAAGTTTTTTGCTACACACAAAAGTAGTTTTGTTTACGTAGCTCCTGCTACAAGTTTGCTTTAGGATACAAACTTAATCTTGGTTTCATCACTGAAAAATTGTACAAAATAATTCTGTTCCCTTCAAAAAACCACATGCAAATTCCTTTTAAATTAAAAGTCTGATATTAGACATCTCATAAACCCGAATCCAAAGGATGAAGGTGGGGAAAGGCAAAATCTACCTCCAAGGTGGATTTAGCAAAGCAGGTGTGTGCACGCATTGTGAACTGCAGTGGTTTGAGGGCTGTCCTGTACAAAATGTATCGTATCAGTGAAGACAGTTCTGTAGGTACACACAGTGCTACCTGGAAATAACTTCTCTTTTCAGTATGGAAGCAAAACTGTTCTTAAAATTACTTATTAAATAAAATAATATGAAAGCAAATTATTGGAAGAGATAATTGTAATTTAAAAAACCAAAGACAATAACAAAGAAACCAAAGCACTTTTAGCAGTTTAAACTGCCAAGATACAGCAAACTGCTGAGCAGTGGTTGTGCATCAAGCCGTGTTTCACAGCAGCCCTCCGACATCCTGGCCATCTTACCATTCCTATATGCGGCACAGTAAATCGGACACAAGGCCTGCTCCAAGTGCTAAGATCCGGTCTGAGAAGTCCCTTTTCCCTAAAGCCCAGTTTCTCTGCTTTCCCACTGTCACAATCTTTACTACTCACTGTGGGAATCCTCTCGTTTTACTGTGGGGTTTTAAGCGCTGGAAAGTGTTCTCTCCGTCTACGTGGCTTCTGCCAAAGGTCACCCAGCCAGCCACCAAGCTCCAATGACGAACTAAAATAGGATCTAGAGATTTGTAAATTAATTATGATGCCTTTTTCCATCGAAGTCTTGTGTTTATTCAAGTGATTTTATTATTTCTGTGGAATCATCCCAGGAACACAAATAATCAAAAACACGGTAGTGGTAACAGAACTGCTCCGTTCCAGGGGCCCTTTGATCCCTTCACGCCTGGGACATCCCTACAGGGCCAGAACTTTTCACTCGAAACTATTTATTGCTCTCTACAATTACCTGGGGGGGTCGGTCTCTTCTCCCAGGAAACTCAAGACAAGAAGACACAGTCTCAAGCTGTGCCAGGGGAGGTTTAGGTTGGGCATTACGGAGAGTTTCTTCACAGGAAGGACGATTAGACATTGGAACGGGCTGCCCAGGGAGGCGGTGGGGTCACCGTCCCTGAGGTGCTAAGACTGGACGCGGCACTGAGCGCCACGGCACGGTGCTGTTGCGTCGCAGTACCGATTCGATGACCCCAGAGCCTATTTCCGACCCGAACGATTCCGTCACTCTCTGTCTCTCCGTGTCCGAATGACGCCGGCACTCCGGCCCCGCGGCCCGCTCACCGGCCCCGCCCTCAGCACCGAAATGGCGCCGGCCCCGCCCTCAGGACAGCCCGCCCTCAGTGCCATGCCCGACTCAAGGTCGGCGGGGCCGGGCCGGGGCCCCGTTCCGGTTCCGGTGCCGGGGAGCGGTCGCGGAGGACATGGCGGCGCTGGCGAGGGTGTCCCGGGCGCTGCTCGGCGCCGCCGGCCCGCGCTGCCCGCCGGCGCGGGGCATGGCGGCCGCGGCACACGAGGGCGGCGGAGGTAACGGGGGCCGTGCGGGGCGAGGGCGGGGACGGGGCCGCGCTGCCCTTGACCGGCCGCTGCCCTTCGCTGCGGGAGCGGGAGCGGGAGCGGGAGCGGGGCCGGGCGGGCGCTCGGTGCGAGCCCCGCCGAGCGAGGGCAGCCTCGGGACCCTCCGCTAGCGCCTCGTTCGCCCGCTGATGGCGTTCGAGGCGCTCTGGGGTGGCTAAGGCTGATGGCAGCGGTGGTTGTTCTCCCGCCCAGCTAAGCTCTGGAGGATGTTGACCTTCGTGGTGGCGCTGCCCGGTGTGGGCGTGTGTATGTTGAACTGCTATCTGAAGGCGCAGGAAAAGCACGAGAGGCCCGAGTTCGTGCCCTACACCCACCTCCGGATCAGGACCAAGGTACCTCTGCGCTGTTTGAAAGCCCCCTTTCCCTCGTGGCTGCTGTATCTGAGCTCACTGCAGCACCTCTTGCTTTCCCATCTGCTCAGCGAGGCGCAGTGCACACACAGCCGCGACCTCGCCCCAGGGCTTTGTTTCTGAGGCAGTAAGACAGTTTCTCATAGCTCTTCCCACCCCCGAGTGATCCTCCTAATAATGTCCTGCTGAAAAACGTTTCAGTCCTAAAGCTGCCGTACCTAAACTGATACACAGGTAAAAGCTAACAGAGGACATCCCAGATTCTCAAAACTGGAGTCTTCATATTTTCCCACAGGACACAGTGCAGGAGGAAAAGGGTTTGACTGCCTGAGTGTTAATACCTGTTTCTGTGTCTGATAACACAACAGTGTTATCAAGCAAGAGGAAAGATCTTGCTGTTCAAAGAGACTGTGGCTCCCAAAGGAGACAGTTTTCCAACCCTTGCTTCCTACAGCCTGGGAACAGGTGCCAGCTTGCTTAATTCACCAGCCTGTCAAGCTGTGTGATCACAGAATCATGTAGGTTGGAAAAGACTTCCAAGATCATCAAGTCCACCCTGTGGCCCAGCACCACCTTGTCAGCTAGACCACAGCCCTGAGTACTGTGTCCAGTCTATCCTTAGACACATGCAGGGACAGGAACTCCATCTCCCTAGGTAGTCTATCCCAATGTTTAACAACCCTTTCCATGAAGAAATTTCTCCTGATGTGCAGTCTGAACCTCCTCTGGCACAGCTTGAGGCTGTGTCCCCTCATCCTGTCACTGATGTTGTGATGCTGTTTATTTCTGATGATGTATAGATTGTTCAGGAGCTGCTGCTGGCTTATTTTCTCTCTTCTTTCAACAGCCTTTCCCCTGGGGTGATGGGAACAAGACTCTGTTTCACAACCCCCATGTTAATGCTCTCCCAACCGGTTATGAAGATTAAAGGTCCTGACTCCAGCCAGAACTTTGGCTCTCCCCGTCTTGAAGCAGCATGTTGAGTGGGAACCATCGTATCTGGGGTCATAATTTCAGAAACTCTGTATTTGAGGTGAAGCTGAACGGTGTTAGTGGCTTCTGTGTACTTGTGATGAGGTCCTTTAAATAAACAACTCTGAACGTGAATTTAGGATTTGACTTTTTAAAAATCTGAATCCTTAGAAGTTCTCCATAACTAGCTATTGCAATATTTTTTCACAGTCACGAAGGCGATTTTTCTCTTGGTCCCTTCTGGCAGAGGGAGTGGCAGCAAAAGATGTTGAGCTAAGCTGTGTGTGCCTTCACAGCGTTCCCCCTCAGCTCTCAAATTTTCAGGTGTACCTGTACATATCTTGCTCACAACTCCGCTTTCCATAAAGCCGCAGTCTGGTTGGTTAAAGTCACTCACACTGTTTTCTTGCAAAAGAAAACACAGTTTTGACCCCACTGCACATACTTGTATAATGTGTATTATGTCATGCAAAAACTGCTTAACCTACAGGGGATTAATGACCTTCCACAGCCAACAGCCTGACTCTGTGCCAGCACATTCTTTTTGAAGTTTCTCCTTCCTGCAAGTCAACTGTTTTCCAATTCTTTCTGTAACTTCTGTATTTTTTGCACGGTACAAAACCGAGCTCATCTCAGCTATCGTTTATCCTGTTCTTCCCAAAAGGAAGAATGCAGCAACTGCCTTGGCATCTTGCTGTTGAAAGGAGTGACGGATGGCAAGAGAGAGTCTCGAGGTGGGTGCTGCAGGACACCCTTCCCCATGTTTCCATGCAATTTATTTCATCTGGTTACTGGCAAAACAACTGCTGAGACAAGTTTTTCTGTTTTGAAAGCACAGAACAAGGCACTGATGGGCACAGTTGTTTTAAAGCTGACAAAAATCACACTATGTTTAGCCCTACGTGAAAGATCATAGAAAAAACAAACTGGTTGTATGTGTTATTCCTTAAAAAATAAAAGCTACATACCTAACAGTCCCCAAAATGCTATTTATAGATCTTTCCCTTAGCTCACTGTTTTTTATTTATACCTGAGTGACCCAGCAGTTTGTCAACAGCTTGTTTTTTCAGTGCTACATATAACCCCTGTGCTGACACTGTAGGAGCTCCTGTGCACCTGGGAACAGCAGTGTGGCTCACCCAGGTATGTGACTGACAGGCTGCAGCAGTCCCTGATCTGCACAAGGCCCAGACGACTCAGTATCTGGGCCAGGTTTAAAGTTTGAGAACTGGACCTTTTAAAAGTTTTTTTAAAGTAAAAACTCTGAATAATCCACCAGGTAGCAATATAAGCAAAGAAAGTGAAGCTCTGTTTTTCCTCACTGTAATTCCAGAATAATTAGGAAGTTGACTTCTCTTTTGTCCCCAGGCCGTAATATTCTTTACTCTTTCACTTCTGTTGGTGTAAGGATAGGGGTCAGCTTTTCCCCATCCCTGTGTGAAGATCATGCCATGGGAATGTGTAATGCTAAAGGAGAGAGAATTCAAGTTCATGCTTGGGTCACTACCTCAGAAAAGGCTTCTCGTCAGCTTCTGAGCAGGCCACCTCCATCCCTCCTAGAGGCCACAATCAGATTCTACTGAACAGTTCTGAACTTCAACAAAATATAACCTGGTTATATTTATTTTAGCCAAGCTGTTGAAGGCCCATTAGTGCTTTTAGACCATCTCTGTTGCTGACAGGAAATAATGCTTTAGCCCCTCAACATTCAGGATGACATGAAACAAACTTCTTCCCCCAAAATTCAGCAGCATAGAGAGGGGACAAAGTAAATCAACCCTCTTCATAATTTTAAACACTTTCAAGTGTTATATAAATAAAAAAAGAAACCAATCATAAAGAAATTAGCTCTCTCCAATCAGCATTGCCCCACTACAGAGTACATTCAACAGGAAGTTAGGTCACATGGATTTTTAAGCTGTTAGGTGCTGAACCACCACCAAATTCACTGGCAAAGAGGCAGCAGTTACCACATTATTCAGTCTTTTTGGTTTTTTCTTTTAGCTGTTTGTTTTCACAAGCAGAGAAGATTCCTCGCTTCCTAGAAAGCAGTTAATGAAGATCTAAAGGTCTTATCCAGGTAGCACCTAGTGGTACACCTGGTGATGGTGCCTAGTCCAAAGGCTCATATCAGTGATTCCACCCACACAGCCAAGGTCAAGAGGAGTTTTCAGTTTTTCCTTTGCTCGGCCCCATGAACTCCAGGCCCTCGATGGGTATGTCCTTTTCCTTGATTGCTTTCTGAAAAGGAAGAAAAACAAAACCAAAAAATTAAACTTGACATGTCTTTAAATAGTGCTACATGATGTAATCTTTGGTGCAAAATATAGAATCACAGAATTAGTGAGGTTGGAAAAGACCTCCGAGATCATCGAGGCCAACCTGTGGCCCAACACCACTGTGTCAATCAGACCACAGCACTGAGTGTGTCCAGTCTCTCCTTAAACGCCTCCAGGGGCGGGGACTCCACCACTTCCCTGTGCAGTCCATGCCTATGTCCAATCACCCTTTCTGTGAAGAAATCTGAACTGATGTCCAACCTAATCCTTCCCCGGCACAGTTTAAGACTACGTCCTCTCATCCTATTACTGCCTGCCTGGGAGAAGAGAAGTGATCTAGAAAAAGCGATCCAGAAAAAAACCCAACAATAATGAGGCTAGTTTGGATAAAGCTGCACTGTTAAGAATTGGTCAAGTATGCACCGAGAATTCACTGACAGCACAGATCGTATCACGGAAACGAGCCGCAGCCTTTACACCAGCAGGATGAAGATGTTACAACAACAACAAAAACACAGCGAGAGAACACCCTGTAAAACACTCCATGCCACGACCGAGAGGCACACGGCGAGGCCAAGCCGGCGGGGCGCGGAGCTGAGGCTGCTCCGGGGGCCGCGGTGCGCTCGGGGAGCGGAGCTCGGGGAGCGGAGCTCGGGGAGCGGAGCTCGGGGAGCGGAGCTCGGGGAGCGGAGCTCGGGGGCGGCTCCGCGGGTGTCTCGGGGGCCGGACCCACCTGCACGCAGAGCTGGTACCGCTTGAAGAGCTGCCCGCAGGGGTCGCCGGCGCTGTCGCCCTTGAGGAACTTCTCGGCGAACCATCGGTTGAAGCACTGGTCGTACTCGCGCTTGAGCTCCGTGCACGCCTCGCCCACGCTGTTCATGGCGGCGGCCCCGCCGGGCCCGCCCGGCCCGCACCCGCGCGCGCCGCCCCGTGACCCGCGTCCGGCGCGCGCGCCCCGGTGACGTCAGGCGCGGTGCGTGACGTCACGGCCCCGGGAGGGCAGCGGGGAGATGCGGGCGCTGTCGCTGTCGCGGTCGCTGTCGCTGTCGCTGTCGCGGTCGCTGTCGCTGTCGCTGTCGCGGTGGGTCCGCGCCTGGAGGGTCCCGCCGCGGCGGCACAGCGGGCACGGCGCGCACCGGCCCCCGCCGCAGGTACCGCGACGCCTCGCAGGGCGGGAGGGACAAACACCGAGCCCACTTCACTAAATTCCCCGAGCGAGCAGCGCAAGCCGGCGTGTCCCGGCCGCTGTCTGTAGGGACGGTTGGGTCTGATGGGGTCAGAGGGCTTTTCCAGCCTTAACGGTTCTGCGGTTCTTTGTGAACACGGGTTTTGCCGCAGAAGGGGTTTTTAGTTAAAAACAAGTAGCACTATTGAAGATTGAAGTTGCTCACCTTTGCCTTTTCTTGTCCGGATTTGACAGCAAAAAGTGTCGGTGGAAGTGCTGGACCACCTGGAGCACCTGGCCCTGGTGGATTTCCGTGACTCGGAGGGTGTGGAGCGGCTGCAGAAGGCGATCCAGTTTGCTGATCAGCTTCATGAAGTGAACACTGATGGCGTGGAACCCATGGATTCAGTCCTGGAGGACAGGTGATGGATCACAGCAGCCTCCTTTTATCTCTTAATGCATCAAACTGTTTGCTTTTGTGACCTTTTTTCCCTGGGAATCACACTTTGCTTACAGAAATGGCACTTTGGTCACAGACATGTCTTATCATGGTTGTGTGTGGGAGAAAGATGCCACTGGCCCACGTGATCCTTACCAGTGACCACAGCAAAGGTGAACTTCAGTTCCTCAGTCTGTGTTGTCATGATTGGTCTGCACACGCTGCTCCCCAGACATCTGTCAGTGGCATTCTTGGGTGCTTCAAAATGTTCCAGTACTTGCCTCAGTGCTTACTCAGGACCAAAAGCAGATAAGATACCCTTCCTACTTCATAAAATAGGCCTAAACACAACTAGTAATCTGTGTTCTTCAGGTGTCTGTACCTCAGAGAAGATGATGTGACAGAAGGCAACTGCACCAAAGAGCTGCTGGAAAACGCCAGAGAGAAAGTAGAGGAGTATTTTGTAGCCCCACCAGGTATTGACTTGTTTTTAAGAACCTCTTAATCTTGCTTGAATTAACCAGAGGAATATAACCTGCCATAGCTGCATTTACTTTCAGAAATCCTAGCTAATAATAGGGAAGTACTAAAATAGATGTAGCCACCTGTGTAAAACTGTACAATTTATTGGTCCAAAAGCAGTACAGAGGCTGGTCTGGCTGAAGTTAGTCCACATGTTGAGCAATTCTCTACAGGAAGTCAGACAGGGTTTACTTTCCTGACTTGGTCAGGGAATTTAAGCTACCTGAACATGCTTAGAATAAAGCAGAGAAGCACTTTAGTGCCAAGCTGTAGAACCCAGAAGGTAACCTACTGCTGGTCTCATAAAACTTCCTTGTTGTTTTCCCTCAGGTAACATCCCTTTACCAAAGCTGGAGGAACGAGACACTTACCTGCAGGGCTCTTAGTGACAGCCCAGAGCCCAAATACCCTTTCACTGTTTTATCTGGGAGAATGTCACAACTGAAATACACTGGCCTGTATCTTGGTCTAAAGAAGAGCACTTGCAAGACAACTTACAGAAGAGAGAAGGTGTAAATGTTTAGTAATGCTGCTGAAATACTCAATGTCTGTGAGCTGGAAGGCAGGTGACCTTAAGTGCTTTTGTTTAGCAAAATTAATTTCACGTTATTCTTGAAGATACCAAATGGCTTAAAGGCTTCAAAGAGAACATTAAAAGGTAATGACTAAAAAAAACCAACATTTTTCCTCAGCAACTTTGTTGGGGAAACGAGAGGTTGGAAGGCTCTATTTTTGTATTTCCCATCTGTAGCTCAACTCCGGCTCTGACCTGTCAGAAGTAACGAGGTCGGGTGTGGAGGAGGAGTCTGTAACATTGCTATGTATCTCTGTGACGCATGGACAGAACTCAGGGTTGCATTATTGAAGAAAAGGCACTTTGAGAAGATGAATCAAATATTTTGCTTGTACTGAATTATTTCCATTTTATCTCTGTTCTCCATGTGTGTCTGGGTTACCTTCTATTTCCTACTTTGTATTTTTATCCTCATAAATTAAATAACTGGAATTGTACATAATTTGAGAAAGTACTTTTCAAACACAAAAGTATGTGTTCTGAAATAGAAAGTAGTTGTAAAGAAGTATCACAGCTCCAAGAACAAAATGATTCCCCCTGACTCTGACTGGAGAGGCCAGGAGACCTTCACAGGAGGAGGTGCTGTGTAACGTAACACTGGCACTGTCTCATCCTGGCTGAGGATTCTGAGGCTTCCTCATGGAATCTCCAACACTCGGAAGAAAGATAAGCCAAGGCTCACTGAGAGAAACCAGAGACCTGCTAAAAGCAGAACACTGCAGCAACTAGAACCAGATAGTCCAGACCACTCACTTTCAGGCCATGAGGGGCACAGCAAAAGGCTGAAAAACAAACGTTTTTTCCTGGGTGGTGCCCTGTCCACACACAGACTTAATAATCCATAATTATTTATTCCAGTTGTAACTCCATGCATGAAAAGAGACCATGTGCAATTGTCTTTAGAAGTGCTGGAAAAGGCTGAAAAATCAGCAGTTCTGAGTCTGCTCTTGTGGCTCTTTCTCAAGAGCCTGACAGGAGAAGGAAAGTGGCTCCTCCATGGCTGTGCAGGAACATGTTTCCCCTGGGGGCAGAAACTCATAAGTTGATGTCATCCAGCTTACACAGTGCATGTTCTGTGCCTTTTTGCAGAGAAAAGCCATTAGTCCCATTCCATCTCGCTGTACATCTGCATAACAAACCCCAGCAGCTCGGTGCTGTGTGTCCCTTCAACTCCCGCCAGCTGTGACAGGGGAAGTCCTGAGCAGGGACCTGTGAACTGTGTCTTCCACATCCCTGCACAGAGCAGACAATATATAGAGAGATTAATGATACACGTGCCTTGTTTCTTAACATCTCAGGAGTCCACCATGCATAATACAAGCATCATAATTTGAAAAACACTAAAAAAAAAAATACTAAGGCCTTTGAATAATGCTGGTACTAGGTTGAGCCATGGGTGGCTTGTTCATAATAACATGATCAAACTGCTTTGCTCTTTGTTATGTGCCATTTATTTAATGGAAAAACTTGGCTGAGCTGGCTTTGCTGGTGTAAGAAATCACAGCTACTGGGTAGGATCCACTTTCACTCACTGCCCTCAAAAGTTGCACGTCTGGTAAGGTTTGAACTGTTCTTTTTCTGAAACTGATTTTTCCCCCCCAGATTTCTCTGTCACGAAGTGAGAGCAAACACTTGTCCCACTCTTACTTGTGCAGTTATTTCATTATTTAAGCTTCCATAATATACACACAAACACGTATTTGCATATGCATAAAACATGTAATTACTATGATACCTGAATTCTTTCAAGGGTATTGAAGTAAAGCCTGTATTTAACCCCACTAATCAAATCCTCTGCAAAGCTGTAATGCTGTATTAGTGTGTGCTGGTTTAAAAGTTAACCAGCAGGGGAATTGAACTCAACTCAAAAGAGAGATTATAAGTCAGAATAACA
>JAWMRA010000036.1:3271329-3285306 GCA_035584735.1 Pseudotriccus pelzelni | reverse complement strand
AATGGCATGGAGGGCTATAGAATACATAGATTGGGTTACACCCATGAATTGGTCCCAGTTGTTCTAACTAGGACATAGTGTTTTAGTCTTGGGCTTTTCAAGGTTCAGACTCTGCAAATGCCGAAGTTTTAAAAATGTACAAGCTCAGCCTAAAAGTCATTTAGGATGCATATGTAAATCATGACAAGGAAAGACATACTACAATCACGTTAGCAGATAATTCCAGTTTGAGAAATTCCACCTTGTTCTATCCATTTTGGTGTTCTCCTTTTGACCATCAGAGAGAATGGGGACAATATTATTTACCTAGAAAAAGGAAGAGGAATTTGAGAGTGAACTGCATGGCTCCAGGAGCTTCCAACCCAAAATAGCATCGGGTAACTATTTAAAAGCAACAACCAAACCAACAGTTGGATAACATGATCTCACATTCCCAATGCTAAGCTTAAAACTGCCAGTTCAGTGCTGCTCCCACACACTCCAGTGAGAGAACAGACTGCCTGCTGCTTCTTCCTCACAGCCCAAACTGCATCTAAAGTGGAAAACACACATTTCCCTAATGAAGGGGTTTGCTGCAACTTCACCACTAATGAGGGAATTACAGCCCTGACTCAGACACCTGCAACCACCAAAACAGAAACGCTGGCAGGGACTGGATGAGCTACCTGTGGGGCAGAACACGGCAGTGCCTCAGCCTGCCCTTGGCAGGTCTGACATGGTGGGTGCTGAGTCCCCCAGGATGCTGCTGAGCCCCACTAGGCCCTGGTTCCACTCTGAAGGGGAGGCAAGGCACCCATCATGTGCTGGTTCACCTGCTGTCAACTGCAAGACCCCAACCTGCAAGTGGAGCAAATGTTTCCTCTGGAGACCACGGAGAGAACTTGACTCAGACCTGCCAAGATTTTTCCACCCCTATAAATCTGTAGATAAAAAATTGGATTAGAAGCTCTCACATATGAATTCCAAGTTTACAAAGAAAATGTCAATGTGGAGACTTCTTCGGTTCTACAGAAAGAAGATGATAGTTGTTTTATTGCTAATAATGATTATTCTATGTTTTGATAGTAACTGGAAGCCCTGGAAAAAATCCCTATTAATACAGTGGTATGGTGTGCAATAAAGAGCAAACAAATACCTCTCCTGCTAAGTGCTTACAATCTAACCTCCATCTGCAAGAGGAATCCCATGATATGCCTTATCCAGTTTCCTTCAGCACCTCCTCTACCCCAGCTATCATCTCCTGTGTGTATTTGTTCTGCCTTCCCCTGGAGCTCTGTCCTGGGAGAAATGATACTTTTATATTCCTGATTACACAAGTAGGGCTCTCTTTAACAAGTAATGCCTCTCTTTAAAGCCCTGTATCCTGGGCTTTAATGTTCCTCATTAACGATGTGTATCTCACCCACACTGACATTCCTGCAGTCGTCATCACATCTGTTCCCTCAGCCAACCATTTCTTAATAAATGCACAGAGATTTGCCTGCAGCTACCAAACACAAGCGCCTCCTCAGAGACTCAGGGGTGTTTCTGAAGTTTAGTGTAAGCACTGGGAAGATTGTTAAATGGTTCAGTTCTGTCAGCACAAAATTGTCCAGTACTCGAAGAACCCCTGCTGGTGCTGCAGATAGTAAAGACTGATCTGTAAATTAATTACTTGCTGTGGCCCCAAGACCATTCAGAGCTTCTTCACGTTGCTAGCACACAAGCAAAGCTGTGAACTGCATCTCTCCTAATTGGAATGCTAAAACCTGGGAGCCAGAAGTTATTCCTGAGATACTGTAGAGTGACAAAAGTATTACATTATCCAGTTTCCATATTTTTGGGAGTGGTATACCTTTCTGAAGTTGTCTCAGAGCTGGGAAAAGCAAAGGGTTGCTTGCAGTTATGCTGCTTTTGCTCTGAATGACACTGAGCCAGCAACTATACTGTACTAATATGAAAAAATATTTGCATTTCAGGTGAGGTGGATGACTGCTCTTGAGGGTACAAGGAAATGGGAGTCCTACCAACCAGTATGTGAAAACCTCTTCTAAGTCATCCTGTGCTGTTTGCTATAGACGTGGTTCCTCTTGTTAACAGATCACAAGCTCTGGAAGACTCAACAGCGATGTTTTATCTGCTGACAAGAGCAAAAGCAGAAAGTGCCCCAGGGAGAGCGAAACTGACTAAACAGAGCACCCAGGATCTCCCAAAACATCTTACTTCATTTAAACAAACGAACAAAAAAATCCCCAAAACCAACCAAGCAAAACACAAAAACCGAACACAAACAAACAAAATATGGCAAGAGTCACAAGAAACATCGAGGTCTGCAAAAGATGCCACAGAAGAGACTTGAGAAGTCTGATAGGTTCCGTTCACTGCAGGAACAAAGTCTGGAGCTGACTTTACTCAGTAAACATAGGTAAGAGGTTTCTCTCAGAGATCACTTAGTCTGGACTGAAAACAGCTGAAAACAGACACATGATCAGGACATGGTCAGAACAGGACAGATGGTCAAGTGCCATTTACAAGCTATGGAACTCCTTCCTTTGACAGGAGTGGGCTTTGCTCTCAGTAAAGGGCAGATTACTGAAAAAGCTATCCCAGATAATATCCCAGTATTATTTCAGTAATATCCCATTTTACTGAAAGAGCTTTTCCCAACAAGAGCTTGTTTCAAAGAGAAACAAAGTCTGTTGCAGAGATTACTAGGTTAAACTCAGTGTCTCTCTGACCCAGGCTGGGGAAGTAATAAAATGGCGTTTGGGGGTGCACATACCAACTATGGAAAGGTGCTTTATAGAAGCTGGTGGACACATTACAATGCTTTGGGGGCTGCGGGTACTTCAAGGAACAAGTTTTTTGCACAGAATCACCACACGATGCCAGACAGAATCACAGAATCAATGAGGTTGGAAAAGACCTCTGAGGTCATCGAGTCCAACCTGTGACCCAACACCACGGCGTCAACCAGACCAGGGCGCTCAGTGCCGCGTCCAGTCTTTCCTTGAACACCTCCAGGCACGGCGACTCCACCACCTCCCAGTGCAGCGGTCTCCAGTGTTTAATCACCCTTTCTGTGAAGAAACGTCCAACCTCGCCGTGCCGTGGCGCAGCAGACGAGTAGCACGGGAGGCAGGACTAGAGCCTTTCCGTGCAGAGCCCAAAGAGCCCATGCAGCGGGTGCCGGCCGTGCGGGGCTGCTCCCGCTCCCCCCGCATCCTGCGGTCGCCATGGGAACGGACGCGGCGCGGGGCATCCCGGGCCGCAAGACAACGCCGGGGTAAAGCCCTGCCGGGCGCCGCATGGCGGCCAATGGGAGCTCGGGGGCCGGCGGCGGTGGCCAATGGGCGCTCGGGGGCTGGCGGCGTGGCCCCAAGGGCTGGCCAATTGGGGTGGAAGGGGCGGGGCCGGGGCGCTCTGAGGCGCGCACGGCCCAGAGCGCAGCGCTGCCTGCCCCGCACCTGCCCCGCATCGCCCAACGGTGAGCGACGGGCTGCGGGCTCCCCGGGGACCCTCGGCCATCCCGGTACACCAGCGGCTCCCCCGTGCCCGGGCTCTTCTCCGTTCGCCGTCTCCGCTTTCCACGCACCCCCGGCTCTGCCGGAGGGACCCTTCCCTTGCAGTCGCGCGCGGCTCCGAGCCCTCCGAGCCGGGCTTGGGTCGCCTCCCTCGGCGGGGAAAGGCCGTCGGGGCCGGGCGATGGAGCGGCCACGCTGGGCTGGGGAAGGGCTGGAGCGGGGCTGGGGACGGCCAGGAGGGCGGCGGGGCTTGTGTGGGTCCCGCTGGAGAAGGGGTTCTGAACGGGACCCGGCATTTCAGCCGCCGCTGCTCGGGCTGTGCCCGGGCATGTGCCCGTGCCCGACACAGCCGGCAAAGCGCTGCCCGGCCCCGGGAGCTCGCTGGGAGTGACGGCACAGGTGACTCTGGCAGGTGCTCCTGCAACTTTGAATTCTCCTTCTCTTCTCCCAAAGCAGGCAATCATGAGCGATCGGAAGGCAGTGATCAAAAATGCGGACATGTCAGAGGAGATGCAACAGGACTCGGTGGAATGTGCTACTCAGGCCTTGGAGAAATACAACATCGAGAAGGACATCGCTGCTCACATCAAGAAGGTAAATGTTGGCTTGTAATGTGTTCATGAAAAATCAATCAGGGAGAAAGCTGCTGGGCAAGTCACTCTAGAGAAACAAGCTCCAGACACAGTAGATAATCAAGTTGGACTTTCTCTCTTTATGTTCCTTCCCCTACCCTTTATGTGGACATTTTAGGTCCTTCTGCATTTCTCTGGTAGTACCTTATGCCTTTTCTGCCACTCTGCTATTGTCCAGGTGAGCAGATGGGCTGACTGTCCCTGCGCCTGATGAGCTGGTACAAAACACAGGTTCTATATGGAGCCTGTTTGAGGAGGGGTGGTTTGCCGACCGTGTAATAAGTGGTTTTGTTTTTTGCTCTTTCCCCCCACATGTAAGACAAGCTGTTCGTGCGAGCGCTGAACAGATGGTTCATAGCTTACAGTTTGTCACATTTTTTTTCTCTTGACTCCTACTGGGAGCCTGACTGAGCTGCAAGTAGTTGAAGGGTTTGTTTGAGCAGAACAGCAACCTCTTCCATGTTCTCAGAAAAACCTCTTAGCTGATGGCTGTTAGGTACTGCACTATATAACCACCGACTGTATGGGATTACTCACAGTACACCTGTACACAGGAGTTTATGTGTAACTTGTAGCAGGCTCTTGATGACAGAGTGTCGGGAAGAATATGGTCTCATGACCAGCTATCAAGGATGTGGCAGAGAATTTCCCAGCAAGTGTCCTTTCAGCATCCTTATTGTAAACAGCTGATGAAGTCAAAATACTGGTTTAATCTGAGCAGTGAAGCTCTTAGAAGTTATGGTTTGAGATGATGGTGTGACTTTGGGGGAAAAGTTACTTCCCCAAACATATGTTTTAAGCTTATTCCTGCTCTGCTTGGAAGCAGGTTTTTTTTTTTTGTATGACTAAGCAGCAGATGAGTTATGAAGTGACAGATGATCCTTGTGCTTGGGAGCATATGCTGCTCCTTAATTGCCTCCTTCCAAAAGTGATACTTGTTAACAAGTGACATATCATTGCAAGAAAAAAAAAAACAACAAGAAAACCTGTTAGACAATATTAGTATAATTACCACGAAAATGCTGACTTTCTAGTTCTCTCTTCTGTAGGAATTTGACAAGAAATACAATCCCACGTGGCACTGCATCGTGGGAAGGAACTTTGGCAGCTACGTGACTCACGAGACCAAGCACTTCATCTACTTCTACCTCGGCCAAGTTGCTATTCTTCTTTTCAAGTCTGGTTAGAACCACAGACTGTTACTGAAACTTGCACCTGGGTACAGGATCTGCACAGTGACTCCCACCTTCAGCCTTCCTGGGGAAACAGGCCTTGATCTCCAGGTCTTTTGTTGTATTGTTAATGGTCAGGGATTTTGCTGTAGCAGCTGGTATTTTCATTGTCGCTATATAAAAAAGCAAAAATGCCTTCCTTGTATTTATTTTCTTTCAAAAGATTGCTTCTTTGCTAATAAAACTGTTGGATCTAGTTTATCCTTTGTTTTCTTTACCCTCTGCCCTCTTGCATTACCCTCTTTATTGCAGTGTGAATGAAGGATGAACATCCCCACCCCTATTCCCACCTCCCCCAGATCCATAATTTCTTAGGCAACCTTCTTACAAAAGATTGATTTAAGTGGAAAAGAGTTGATGCAGAGCCCTTTTATTTCCCAAGCCTTTCATTTGCCTTTGAAAGAAGTAAAGGAGTCATGGGAAAACATCCTTAAACTCCACATGACAAAGATAACAGCTTCATAAAAATCCACAGTTACTTCATAAATCCAGGTTCTCATGGGTATATCCTCCTTGAAGGTTAGTAAAAAAAAAAAAGGCATCTTCTTGGAAGACTAGTCAGCCTATTTCTGTGTCCAACACCCAGTGGCAACTGATGCTGCTTCACTGGTTAGCACTGCTCAGTTTTGGCCGTGTCCTTTACATTGCACTTGAAGGGAAATGCAAGTGTAAGTAATGCCACAGGAGTCGCTCCTTCCACGTGTTTCTTGAAGGAAAAAAGGTAGTTGGTGTTCAAGGTCTGCGTGCTGAGCAAGTATCTGATGCACAAGTTAACACTCCTTTTCAATCCTCATACTTATTAAAATTCCACAGCTTTCACATTCTCCATGAAAATTACACCCCCTCTGTTTTGCTACATAGTAGACTCACAGTTTGAAACCTGAGTGAATGGCGACAATGCCAAAGTTTAAATTCTCATAATCCACTTTGAAAAAACCTGCGTCTTCTATCATTGCCTTCAGCTCCTCCTGAAAAAGAAGTGCCATAATTTTAACAACTCGAAGGCCTGTGAGCCAGTGGCTGCACGGCTGTGCAGGGATCGTGTTTTGTGTGTGACTGAGTTCAGGGAAATCCTGTCTCACCTGTGGGGGAAACTGCCGGATGCTCTCCACCAGATACTGGTATGACTTCCAGTCACCAGCAATGACCTCACCCAGAACAGGGATAACCTGGAAACTGTAGAGATCATAGAGCCTGCACAGACAGACAACAAATGCAAACGAATACAAACAAGTTTAAGAACCAACCCTCTCCAACGCAAGCTGGTCTCTACGCTATGCAGTCTGTATCTGATTTTAAAAGTGCACTAAGAAGTGGCCTCAAAGTGTCTTCATCTCTTATTGTGGCTGAGTACAAACAAGAGAGCCTTGTGACGTGGCATGAAGTCCCATCATGTTCTTACCTGGAAAGAAGAGGGTTGCTGACATGACTAAATTCAAGGCAGAGAAATCTTCCTCCTGGTTTCAGCACACGATAGGCCTCTTGAAGAGCCTGAGACAAAGCAGATGTGGTAAGTTTGTTTCTGCCTATTATCATGGCATGTGATATTATCATGCAACTCTGATGACCTGAGGGAAGTAAAGAGTACCCTGACTGGCAATCTGCAGTATTTAATGTGAAGAACCATCTCAAGACAAGTAAAAAAAAACCAAACCCAAACATACAACAAACACAAAGCACAAACGGTCTCAATGGCACATAAATAGATTTATACAAGGTTTTGTGTCAAAACTTGATGTTGGGTTGCCAATTTTTCTTTTTCCCTACTCCCAGTTGACGAATGTTTGTTGGCAGAGCTCTTGTAATTACAGGCCAAATCCAAAAGGGAGAAGGTGACTCACCTACAAGAAATTGAAAGAGAAAAAAAGGCACGATAGATTTTTTTTTTTTTAAATCAAAAGAAAAGATTTTACTGAGGCACACCCAAAAGATCAAAGAAGGAATGATACCGGGTTTCGGATGAGCATTGTGTAAGAACAGGAAGGAAGGAGAAGGAAGAAGAAAATCTTTGTCTACTTTGAAAATTCCACCCTATATCCAAAACAAAATGCCTAAGAAGAATCAAGAAAAAATTTTCTTTACACCTATATGTTCCTTCTTGAGGGAGCAGAGCAGAGCTGTATTCCAGAAGCTCTGCAGGTTGCTTGGCTTCAACTGTCCTGTTCCTAAGGAGGGGGACACAAACAGTACCCATACAGGACAGGAGCTCTGCAAAAGAATTGGCAGCTTGGATGTGTTTTGTATCAGGTCTCCAGGGAGCTCTGCCACCAGACTCCTGTATCCATGAAGGCAAAGAGCCTGTGCTTTGGAAAGGTGCAGACAAAGTCCCAGGACAAGCCATCCACATTAGCTTCCAAGGCATATGGTCCAAGGTGGTTACATCTTCCACAGAAGGAGCTTTGCCAAGGCTGTAACACACTCCTCCAAAACACACACAACTAGTCCACCCAGACAGGTGATCTAACCTATCTTCACCCCCATGACAGCTTGTCCCTCTCAAAGGACAGATATTGTTTACAACAAAGGGCACTACTTATCCTAATTAAAATCATACTTGTTCTGCACAGGAAGCTTTACCACCAGCCAGTGTAAAGACACTGAGCAGAGGTGAGCAGAACAGGTTAGCTAACAGCAGTGGGGGCAGCAGCCAGCTGCTTCCCACTCTGCTCAGGAAGCTCTGCGGGCTCGGGGGGGAAACAGAGAACAGGATTTGTTGGATCCACAGTGGGTGGGACGTCGATCAGGTGCTTCAGAAGATTTGAGACATGCAGACTGACTGCACTGTGCACGTGGAGGTCCAGTCACGCCACAGGTCAGGAGGAGGTGGGGAATGGCTGCAGCATCCAGCCCCTTTGCCTTAGGAAGAGACCGTGTGGCTTGTCAAGCTGGAAGGATTGGGTGCAACTGGTCTAAATCTATTTTTTTATGGCAAAGGTGGGGCATTTAATTGCATTCTCCATTCAAACAAGTTGCACACCACATGCCACTTCTTTTAAATGTTTCAAGAGTAGACTATGATCTTCCTTTATACAAAGGACTTCCTCTTTTTCTTCCTCTGCTCAATAAAACCCCCTCAGATCAATGGTAAGGACCCCACGTGAGGATACACTACAGCAACTTACCAAATCAATGCGAGTTACATTTCGGATTCCAAAGGCAATTGTGTAAACATCAAACTTATCATCATCAAAGGGCAACTCTTCAGCATTTCCAAGTACCCAGGACAAGCCTGTAGTAAAAGACAAGTTACAGAACTGAACTCAAGACTGCTCCAGAAAGAACTTACCTATCCTAGAAAAAATTGATTCTTTTAAAGGTGATTTTTAAAACAAATGTTTCCATTTTGCATTTTCGTTGGAGGAAAGACACCTTGTCCTATACTCAGGAACCTTTCAAGAACCTGTACTATACCACTCACTGTCTTTCAAGACAGAGTAGTTAATTTTTCAGGTGAGCTAAAACATTGTTCTGCATATACATACATGTTGTGCTCACTGTGCCTTAGCATGCAAAAAAAAATTTCACCAACACTTGCATCATAGTGGAAACCATTGTTGGCTGCCGTTTGTTTGTAGCAAAGTTGTAAAAAGACAATCTCTGCTTTAAAAGTAACTACCAACGAATATTAATATCTTGCCACGCAACAATGGCCAAAACACTCAACACATTTTGCTAGAAAGCCTCTGGAGACTGAGGAACATGAAAAGCCAAACTCCCTCCACCAGCACCATCACAATGTGATCCTGTTGCAGCTCTGCTCATTTCCAGCCCCTAAGGAATCAAACAAAAAAAAAACAATAGAAGAAAACCCAGAAGTCTTCTGCAACAGTTTCAAAGGGCACTATGCTAGAAAGCAACACAGGGGAAGGCAAAACACAACAGAAAATGATGGTTGTTGCCAGGAGACAATAAAATTTCAGTTTTACAAAACACATATATTTATAGTTGTAATAGGTATTGTATGAAAAGAAGCATGCAACATTACTAAAGCAGCAACTATTAATGTTATTAAAACCTGGACAGGTTGAAAAAAACATCTAAAAAGTGAGCAGCAAGAAAAGGTCTTGTGCAACAGGATACAGTCCCTCAGAATACACTGTAGTAAAATCACAGGCCAGCAGTTTGTAGGACACATAAAAGGAGCTGTCGGTGTCCAACAAGAGGAGCTGGGGGACCACTCCTGTGGCAAAATGCACAATCGACAACCTCTGTCTCTCCCTTACAGTTTTAAGAATAGCAAGTTTTAGACCTCAGACAATCAAGAGATAAGCAAGCTCAGCAGTGAGATTATTGCATCAGGGAGGAATTGCCTGAAAACCATCAGGTAGGACATATCAAATGGGTATGTGCTGAATAAGGGAGTAAAAGGGAGAAAGAAGTCAGAATTGTGGCACACTGAGCCACAAGCAGTACTTTTTTCTCTCTGTCTTATTTCTTAAAATCAGGCTTTTCAATCAGGATTGGCCTGGTCCCCAGCAAGTTACAAGTATCAGTGAATTAATCCATTCACCTGCAAACTAAGATTTAATATAATTCAGTTTCTCTAAGCATTACTTGCATGTGCTCTAACTGTGGAAAGTTTTATAGGTTCACAATATCCTTTAGTTCTTGCATTTTTTTTATTTGCTACCTTGATTCTCAAAATACACATTATAAGATCTTTAATCATTCTAGGGCTGAGCTCTTTTGCAGTTTAGTAATACCAGATTTGTTAGCACAGACGTTAACAGCAGGTTTTGATTATTTAATTTTGAAGGACAGCTGGGTGTCAGACCTCATGGACACTTCCACATTCGTTCTGAAAGGTAAAGTATTATTCAGAGAATCACTGCACACCTGAAAAACACATTACACACATACTCACTGGAAAAGTGACTCAGCAGTGGCAAATACGCAAGCGCAGCAATATACACCATGGCTGTTTATGGTATTTGTAATCCTGAAGTGGTGATTACCTGATGTATCAAATTCTTGCTGTCAGGGACACTGCTGACATGGTACAAGGCATGACTTACCTTCAGAGTAGCCAAGGTGCTGAGCTTTCTGCTTCCCAACTTTTAACATTTCTCTGTTAATGTCACAGACCACCACCTGGGAATCCCCTAGAGAGTTAAATTTGTCTTCCTGGTAATTCTCAAAAATCTCCTGCCATGACAAATTCTGATGGTGCTTGAGCTTCCTCTGGAGCTGCCGCTCTCGTACAGAGCGAACATAATTAATGAATCGAAAGGCAATGTCACCTGCAGTTGGTTTAAAAAGAAAGGTTCACATTTTGGAATGTTTTCTGACTCCAGAAAATTGAAACATAAGCCTTTGATCATCAAACTGAGTTAATATTTATTTTGAGTCATATATATTAATAAAAACAACCCCCACACACACTGTATATACACAGAGAGTGTGTGTGTACACACATATATATACACATATATAAATATATAAAGGAATTATATTCAAAGCAAAGAGTTAGTGACTTTCTATAAATTTAAACAGTTTTCCACAACATATCATGGCAGTACTATAACACTGTCAGACCCCTGGAGCAAGATATTACAAAACACAAAGAAGCTAAGTCTTAACCCTTCTGTGGGAAAGTCAAGTAGATGTCTTACTGGTTTTAAAGACAGGGAACTGAGGGAGGGAAGAAAAAAAGCCTGGGCAACTTAATTCTGAGCACTTAAACAGCTGAAAAACAGCGTGGCATTGTTATATGGAACTCACCAAAATTATTTACCTGTTCCTCCAGCAACATCAAGAAGAAGTGTTCCCGGGAAAGGGTTCATTTTATGAACCAGGATATCCTTCCACACCCGATGAATTCCTAGAGTCATGGAATCATTCATCACATCGTACTTCTTGGCCACGCTTTCAAACACCTGGTAAACTGCAAAATAAAAAAGGACATGACAATGAGATGGGACGCAATTTACTTCAAAACGCTCGTGTCGATGTAAACTGTGTCTTTTATTGCCTCGTGGAGGTCTGTCGCCACGTGGAGGTGAAAAGAAAAACCAACCTGAAAACTCATCACACACACACACACACAATTTAAAAAAAAAAATCGAATCCTGCTGTGCCCGTTGCCTGACAAAGGTCTCTTGGGAGACGCAGCCTCCCCGAACCGAGGGAAGCAGAGAGGAGGTGATATTATTCACAGGGATATTCACAGGGATGCTCTGCACGGAGACTCCCGGTAACGGCGCAGCCCCGAACACACCCCCGCCCCCCGGAGACCCATCACCGCTCGGCTGCGGGCCCAGCCCGCCCTCTGCCGCCGCCGCCGCCGCCGCCGCCCTCACTCTTCTCCCTCCTCTCCTCCTCCGTGACGCTCTGGAAGCCGAAGTGCATGTCCGGCCCCCCGGCCAGACCGCGGAGCGCCCGCGGGGCCCCGCGCACACGGCAGAGGAGCGCCCGGCCCCGGCACAGCCGCAGCGCCGCCATCTTCCCCCGGCCCGGGGCGGGCCCGGGGCTGCGGCATCCCGGCATTCCGGGCTCCGGGAGCGCCGCGCCGCGCTCTGCCC
The DNA here is from genome assembly GCA_035584735.1 of Pseudotriccus pelzelni. Classification (NCBI taxonomy): domain Eukaryota; kingdom Metazoa; phylum Chordata; class Aves; order Passeriformes; family Tyrannidae; genus Pseudotriccus; species Pseudotriccus pelzelni. Next base: position 3,273,418 of record JAWMRA010000036.1, on the reverse strand, counting down.
GCCGGCCACGAACCGCCGCTCCCGGGCTCTGCCGGCCGCCCTCACCGAACCCCCGCGGGCCAGCGGGTGCTTCGCTGGGAGGGTGAATGTGACTGGGATAAAAAAAACAAACCAAAAAACTCAAATAAAAACTGAGAAAAGTTGTGGCTGGAGAAGGGAAGGTTGCTGGAGTACTCAGAGCACCTTTCAGTGTGGGAAGGGACCGCCAGGGAAGCCGGAGAGGGACTGGAGTGGGAGGACAAGGGGGAGTGGATACAAACTGAAAGAGGAGGAATTTAGGCTAGATGTTAGTAAATCTTTACTGTGAGGTTGGAAAACACTGGAACAGGTTGCCCAGAGAAGCTGTTGCTGCCCCACCCCTGGCAGTGTTCAAAGGCCTTGAGCAACCTGGTCTAGTGGGAGGTGTCCCTGTCCATGGCACAGGGAGTTGGGACTAAGTGATCTTCAAGGTCCATTCCAAAAACATTCTATGAACCCTAAACCCACCACAGCCCTCATAGCTTGCTTAGGTAATTTTGCAAATAGTTTAACTTTTTTTATTTTTCCTTTAGATTTTTTATTTTTCAGTTTCCTAGGTTAAAGTAAAGCCTCGTGGCGAGCAGGAGGCAGGGTTTGTGGGTTCTGATGACCTGCAGGGAGAAGTGAAAGGTGCCTCGATTCCTGTCAGGAGTGTTAGGACACATTAGGGACCTTTTCTGTCTTTTTTTTTTTTTTCCTAAAACCTGTCTTGCTTATCACTTTATTTGAATCATCCAGGAATTCTGCCAGCTTTGTAGATACAATGAAGTTACCTAACCTATTCTCAGGAGAGATGACATCATGCTATTAAAACCAGCTCAGAGACTGCATTCCCTGGGCATGAGCTGGGCTCCCTTGCCAGGACCTCCCTGCCACGGTAGGACTTTTAGCTCTGTCATCAGACACCACCATGATTTTATATCTTTGCCATATCACATTTTTTAACTCTACACTCTTTGTGGCAGGATGCCCTGCAAAGCATCATGTCTGTTTTTCACAGTTGGTTTTGCCGGGTGTTTTTCTCAGCTATATGGAGAGGTGATCTTTGCTTACCAGAGCCATGGCTGGGAGAGCCCCTCTCACGCTGCAGTCACAGCTGCTGCTGTCCAGCCACGTGCACAGAACCACAGAATGGGTCAGGATGGAAGGGACCACAGTGGGTCATCTGGTCCCACATCCCTGCTCAAGCAGGGTGATCCCAGAGCACGTGGCACAGGACTGTGCCCAGATGGCCCTAGAATATCTCCAGTGAGGGAAACTCCACACACTCTCTGGGCAGCCTGTTCTAGTGCTCGGTCACTGCACAGTAAAAAAGTTCTTCCTCATGTTCAGGTGGAACTTCCTGGGCATCAGTTCCTGCCCATTTCCTCTTGTCCTATATCTGGGCACCACTGAGCAGAGCCTGGTCCATCCTCTTGGCACCCCCTGTTAGATATTTACACACATGAATGAGGTCCCCTCTCAGTTGTCTCAAGGTTCAACATGCACAGCTCCCTCAGCCCCTCCTTGTAAGAAAGATGCTCCAGTCCCCCAATCATCCTAGTTGCTGTCCACTGGACCTGCTCCAGGAGCTCCGTGTCTCTTGTCCTGAGGAGCCCAGAATTAGACACAGAACTGCAGATGTGCCTCCCCAGGGCTGAGCAGAGGGGCAGGATCCCCTCCCTGACCTATTGGCAATACTCTTCCCAATGCATCGCAGGATTCCGTTGGCCTTCTTGGCCCCCAGGACACACTGCTGGCTCAGGGACGGCCTGCTGTCCACCAGGACCCCCCAGATCCATCTCTGCAGCGATGCTCTCCCGGTCGGCCCCCAGGCTGTACCGGTGCTCGGGGTTATTCCTTCCTCTCTTTCCTTCAGGCAGCTCGGCCGTGAAGAAAGAAACAAGGCGATGGGGAAGGGCTGCGCAGGACCTGAGAGCCACCAGCCCTGGCCTGCCCTGGGCTGTGCTGTCGCGGCGGGGCTCCGGGACGCCCCCAAGGCCGGGCCTGCCCCAGGGCCGGGCCTAACCCAAAGCCAGGCCCTCCGCGCAGCGTCGCGACCGCCCGTCGCCATGGGAACCGGGCGCGGCCG
>JAWMRA010000036.1:3216877-3270854 GCA_035584735.1 Pseudotriccus pelzelni | reverse complement strand
TCGGCGGGGAAAGGCCGTCGGGGCCGGGCGATGGAGCGGCCACGCTGGGCTGGGGAAGGGCTGGAGCGGGGCTGGGGGGAGCTGGGGCTTGTGTGGGTTCGGCTGGAGAGCGGGTGCTGAACGAGACCCGGCATTTCAGCCGCCGCTGCTCCGGCTGTGCCCGTGCCCAGCAGAGCTGTGCCCGGCCCCGGGAGCTCGCTGGGAGCGACGGTACAGGTGGCTCTGGCAGGTGCTCCTCCAACTTTGAATTCTCGTCTTGTTCGCCCAGAGCAGGCAATCATGAGCGATCGAAAGGCAGTGATCAAAAATGCGGACATGTCAGAGGAGATGCAGCAAGATGCTGTGGAATGTGCTACTCAGGCCTTGGAGAAATACAACATCGAGAAGGACATTGCTGCTCACATCAAGAAGGTAAACGTTTGCATGTAATGTGCTCATGAAATCTCTATGCACATGAAAAATCAATCAGGGAGAATGCTGCTGGGCAAGTCGCTCAAGAGAAACAAGTTCTAGACACACTAGATAATCGAGTTGAACTTTTTCTGTAGGTTGGTATCTGTATGTTTCTTCCCCCCACCCCTGTACGTGGACCTTTCCAGGTCGTGCTTTTATCTTGCAGTATTTTCTGCTTAGGCCCTTTCTGCCACTGTCCCATTGTCCACGTGAGCAGAGTGGCAGCTGACTGTCCCTGTGACTGATGAGCTGGTACAAAACACAGGGGCTCTATTGAGCTCTCCTACGGTTTTCCTGAGAGCAAGCCAGTTTTCCTTGGTTTCGGTTGTACTGAACTTAATCTTAAGGATCTGTTTACAGTTCTTGCCAGCTGGGTCAAAAAATTGCAGGGAAAAGTAGTTTTCTGCAAATCTACTGTAATCACACCTCTTGTTTTTTAGTGATATAAGTAAAAAAGAAAACCACAAAAAAAATCCTGGGGGTGTGGATTATCTGTTGTTTGCAACATCTGTGTCATCCTTTATGTAGGATTAACAATACAGGAGAAAGATCTAGTTCAGATTATATTTCCTGCTTCGTCAGCTCGGGGGAACGGAGAAATTGAAGTGCGTCAGTAGAAGTTAAACTGATCCGAGTGGAAGAGTTGTTGAAATGTTGAGGCTTATTGGACTGAAACTGTCTGGAGTGAACTGCTTGGCATTAGAAGCTAAATTTGCTCAAGTCTTAGTCTGCAAGCTGTGAATTTTCACACAGATATGTTGAACTTTTACCAAACGCTGGAAGAGGGCCTCAGGAGCTGGGTCAGGCTGGAAGATAAGGAAGTTATAACTGTCAGCAGAAATCACAACATTGGAGATAGGAAACAGGCTGCCCAGAGACAGCGAAAAGAATCCAGACCCTAATGTTATTATTGGTTCAAACTGTTGTGTGAAGGGTGGGAAACTGGGAGAGTGTAGTTGCCTGGGGACTGCTGTGTTTGGGGTCCTTCTGTGAAGGCACCCAGCTCGAGCTGTTCTACTGTTCTACCTCACTGGACTTAAAGCCTGAGGCTCTGCTCCAGTGCACCAGGGGTGGAGATACCTTGAAAATACGGGATACCTGGGGTGGAGGAGCTGTTCAACTAAGCAGAATGATTACTTCCACTAGACAAATACTCATTTGCTGTGACCACAATACAGAAAGGCATTTTTTTCTCTAGGTGCAGGAACTATCTGTGAGAGTAGAAAAGAGAGAGTTTAATACTTTTCAGATATGCTTTGTAGCAATTACTGGGAATTCATACAGGATTTGTTTGAAATGTGTGTAAAGCACAACTTTTTAGACTTGTTGATCATACTGGTGTTCCAGAGTGTGTGGCAGAGAATTTTCCCTTTAGCACAATGAACTCTAAATTACAGCTTTGTCTCTGTGGGTACAAAATTAGCAGTGAAGCTTTTATTTGAGGGCAGTAGATTACGATCATGGTATGAATTATTGGGGGAAAAAAGACTAATTTCCTTGAACAAAAGTAATGTTTTAAACTTACTACTGCTCAGATGAGAAGTTCTGTGGGGTTATTGTGTGTCTAAGCAGCAGGTGAACAATAAGATGTAAATAAGATAATCCCATTACTTAAGAGCAGCTGTTCTTCCTCGATTGCCATGCTCAGAAAGTGAATTACCTGTTAGAAGAGTTCTTAATTTGTAGCAATCTTTTTTTGCAGGAGTTTGACAAGAAATACAATCCCACTTGGCACTGCATCGTGGGAAGGAACTTTGGCAGCTACGTGACTCACGAGACCAAGCACTTCATCTACTTCTACCTCGGCCAAGTCGCTATTCTTCTTTTCAAGTCTGGTTAGAACCATGGACTGTTACTGAAACTTGCATCCAGTTACAGGACTCTCTGACTAGTTACTGCAGCCTTCCTGAGGACACAGGCCTTGATTTTCAAGGGCAATGGCAGGGATTGTTATAGCAGATGTTACATCGTGGATATAAAAAGGAAAAGTACCAAAAAGTCTTCCTTATATTTATTTTTTTTCAGAAGGCTCCTCCTTTGCTAATAGAGCTGTTGGAGCCGTTTTTCTTTTGAGAGTTCTATAGCCATCTACTGTATTTCCCCATTACTGCTAGTGCTATGCAAGTACTGACAGTGTTTAGTTCTTTATGTTCCAAGGCTCTCTTATTTTACTTTTTTAAAATAATTTTCCCCCTCTTGTTTTGCTGGATGTGCTGCCCCAAAGCCTGAACTGTTTCTTTTCCTGCTGTCTCTGGAGAAGTGCTTTGGAGAATAAAAGACAAGATCTAGTCCAGCCAGGTCGCTCTTTCTGGCTTATTTGTGCTGTCGTTGCAGTGGTGGGTGACTGGGGCTGGGTGAGGAGCGGGTTCTGGGCTCGGTGTGTGGGGCCTTGGTGTCCCGGGTCCCACAGCTCTTGAGGACTACGAGTCCCATGGTGCCCGCAGGACCGGCTCCATCCGCGTCCGGCCACTGCTGCAGGCAACTCGTCGCCATTACCAGGCACCGGTGCTGATCCTGGACACAGACCGGAGCCGCCCCCGGCAGAGCTGGGCGGGGGCAGCGGGGCTTGGAAGGGCTCAGGTGGGGCGGTCCTGGCTGGAAAGCAGAGGTTTAACATGACCCGGAATTTCAACCGCTCTTCGGGCTGTGATTCTGCGAGCTGCTCCTGTAACTTGAATCCTCTGCTGCTCAATACAGCCATCCATGGGCGATCAGGCAGCTGTGCTGAAGGATACACACACATGTCCAAGGAGCAGCAGTGCTGGGCAATGGGCTCTTTTGGCCACAGAAAAATAGAATATTGAAACAGAAATCAGAGCACTTCTAAAGAGAATGAATGTTTGATTGTAATTATGCTTTTGTTGAACATGACCCACACCAGAAGTCAAGTAAAGCTGGTTGCTATGACAGTTGTAAAAGCTAAATTCCACTGTCACAAGATACTTTGGACTTTTCCTGTGTGCTGGTGTCATGTCTCAAAAGAAATCTCTTCCCAAATCCAGAATATCTGAATGCTGAGCTAAATACACGAGTAAGGCAATAACCCAAAGCTGCAGAGAGGGTCGCTGTGGTTGGGATTGGGCTCTGTCAGGGTCAAGTGGGGAGCCCTTGGCCTGAGTTGAAGGCAGTCTGTGTGTGCTATAGCCAACTCACAGTGACTTGCTGCAGGCAAGGACTGTGTGGGAAGATGTGTGGAGCCTTGAAGGTAAGCTCAGTGTTCTCTCTGTTTGCAGTAACCGCAGTCCCAGCTGACAGCAGCTGTCTTACTGAGAAGCAGCTCAAAGACTCCTCCCCACATCCAGGGTAGGATCAAAGCTTTTACTTGGGCTGGAGGTAAGGGAGGGCGTCCAGCTGGGCTCTGCTTGTACAGCAAATCGCTCGGCCGGTGAGCACCGGGAGCATTTTAGCCGAGTCCCCTTCCTGTTCATTGCAGCGTCCTCAGTATTACAGCTGTTTTAGGCGGAGCTCCTGCCGCAGCCGGTACCCCCGGTGGTGTTCCCGGTACCCCCGGTGGTGTTCCCGGTACCCCCGGTGGTGTTCCCGGTATCCCCAGTGGTGTTCCCGGTATCCCCGGTGGTGTTCCCGGTACCCCCGGTTACCGCGGCCGCTCGGCCGGTGGCGTCTCTGTCGCCATGGCAACTGGAGGGCGGCACGCCGGGCTCGGGCAACGCCCTGCCCACCGCCGCTTCTGGCCAATGAGCGCCGGAGGTGCTGGTGATGGTGGCCAATGGCTGTCGGGCGGCGCGGAGGGGGCGTGGCCGGGGCGTGAGGGGAGCTTGGGGCGCTTTGGGCCCTTCCCCAGCTCCGCTTTTGCCGCATCCCCGGCCCTGCCGGCAGCACCCTCACTTGGCAGAGGGGCCGCGCTTGGGCCGCCTCCCTCGGCGGGGAAAGGCTGTCGAGACCGGGCGGTGGAGAAGCCGCGCTGGGCTGGGGAAGGGCTGGAGGGTGGCGGGGCTTGCGTGGATCCGGCTGGAGAGCGGGTGCTGAACGGGACCCGGCATTTCAGCCGCCGCTGCTCGGGCTGTGCCCGGGGCTGTGCCCGTGCCCGACAGAGCCGGCAAAGCGCTGCCCGGCCCCGGGAGCTCGCTGGGAGTGACGGTATAGATGACTCTGGCAGGTGCTCCTGCATCTTGGAATGCTTTATTGTTTAATACAGGGAGCCATGTGTGATCAGATGGCTGTGATAAAGGATACAGATGCATCAGAAAAGATGCAGCAGGTTGTCGTGGAGTGTGCCAGTCGGTCTCTGGAAGAGTGCAGTACCGAGCATAACACTGAAGCTCATTTAAACGGGATGAGTGTTTGTTCATAATGTTTTCCTATTGAACGTTATTTTGGACTTAAGGAAAATTTAGCAAAAATGTTGGTGTGCAAGTAGTTCTATAGGATCAAGTTCTGTGGACTCTGTTTAAGTCCTTTCCTCTTTGCTCCAGAAAGAGAACTGGAATAGTAAAGGTAAGTTCTTAGTGGTCTGTCTCGCAGGATTTTGACAGGGAATATATTTAATGTATTCCTACCTGGCAGTGCACCGTGGGAAGGAATTTTGCAGCTGTGTGACTCAAGATCAGTCTCTTTGTCCTTTTCTCCTCAAGAGTGCTCAGAACCATGGACTGTTTCTCAGACTCTCATCTTGTGATTCAGTTGTGTGTGCTAATGGCACAAAGCCTGGTGCCTTCAGCCTTCCTGAGGAAGCAGACCTTGGCCTCCAAGGGCAGTGGCATTTCATTTTGTTGGCATGGTTGTTTTTACTGGGGGGTGTGTGGGGGGGAACTTCCTTGTATTTATTTTCTTCCCACAGCCATCTTATTTGCAAATAAAAATGTTCTGGTTTGCCTGTAAAAGTTTTGTGGTTCTCTACCCTTTCTAGTAGTGCTCGTGCTATTTCCAGTTTCCTTGCAAATGAGGATGACCAATTTTGTTAGAAAGGTTTTTTTCTCTCAAATCCAGATCTAAACACTGTCATAACCATACTCATAATGTGTTCAGTAATTCTAAGAGTAATAGACCTAAAAAGGGAACAAACAGAAATTTAAATAAGGCCTTTCATGAGGCTTTTCTTAAAATAATTTTAATAGAGGATTTATTGAAATGTGTAAAGCACAAATTCTTAGATTTGTTGATCTGGTGTTACAGGGCATGGAGCAGAGAATTTTTCCTTTAGCAGGTGCAGCACATGAGCAAAGAAATCCAAATTATGGCTTTGCCTCTGAGTACAAAACTAGTGTTGAAGCTTTTACTTGAGAGCTGTAGATTCAGATCATAGTATGAATTGTGGGGGCAGAGATGTCCTTATGTGCTCCACCCCTATTGTTTTTGAAGAAATTGGGAACTGCATTCCCACTGAACTTGAAGCTCTCACCCCTAAAATAATGGGAGGGGGTCAGGAGCTGTATTCAAGACCGGTGTTATTTTAAAGTTTTTTTAAAAATGCCTTTAAGATCTCTCTTGCCTTGTGGGGTCTTTTTCCCGGTTTGCTTTGAAGGACGAGCTAAAAACTATCGCTTCAATTAGTCACGATGGGGTTCTTTATTTTTTTTTTTCCCCTACTTTTACTGTTGTTTGCTGCAGGTCGGCGGCAGCGATTTGACGCCAGCCGGTTTTACACCCTCTCGGGGGTGCCGGAGGAGGGCCGGGCAGGGCTCGGTGTGCGGGGCTCCCGCCGCTCCCGGCGCTCCGCGCGGCCGAGGACTACGAGTCCCGTCGTGCCCGCGGGCCCGCCCGGCACGGGCTCCATCCGGGTCCGGCCACTGCTGCGGGCGGCTCGTCGCCATTACGGGGCAGCGGCGGCCGAGCCGGGGCCGGTGCGGCGCCGAGCAGCCGGTGGGTGCCGGGGTGGTGCCGACCCCCTCGGGCGGAGGCAGCGCCGGGCCCCGCGGGGCTCCGTGAGCAGCTCGTCCCTTCCCCCCCCCCTTCCCCTTCGCCCGGAGCCCCGCAGGCCCGGCCCGGCCTCCCGCGGCCCTCCCCGGTTCGAGCGGAGCAGCGAGAAGATGTCGCCATGAAGGAGGCCGAGGCCGCGCTGCGCCGCCCCCGCCGGTCGCCCCCGCGGGCCATGAGCCTGGGCCCCCGCCGGCTCCGCCAGCGCCCGTCGTGCCCCCCCGCCCTGGGCCGCCGCTCGCCCGCCGGGGCGCCCGTTGATGCTGCAGAGCCCGCCCGGCGCCACCCCCGCCACAGCCACAGCCCCCGCCATGGACAAGAGCAGCCCCTGCGGCTCCGGAGCAACCGGACCCTCGGCCGGCAGCAAAGGGCAGCAGCCGCGGTCCGCCTCGGCCGGGCCCGCCGCGGGGGAGTCTAAGCCCAAAGGCGGTGAGAGCCGGGAAGGGGCTCCGGGCAGAGGGATGGACGAGGAAGGAGGGGATAACCGTGGGGCAGCGGGGGCTCTCGGCCTGTGCCGCGGTTGGGTTCGTGGTGAAGCTGAACTTCGCCTTGTCGGTTTGTTTGTCTCTCAGCTGGGCTTTTAATAGGCGGCGTTTCAGGTCACGGCTTGTTTTTGGTTTCTTTTCCTTCCTCTTCCGGCTCTACTCGCTGTTCGCAGAGGTGGGATTCCCACTCTCCTCTTCCTTTAAGGATTAGTACTTTATCTTCATTACTATTGGAGTAATCAGCTTTAGAGCTAAAGCTTTGATTCTATAGTAAGAACATACGTTTGCCAGTGCCTGTGAAGAAACCCTTAACTTTGTTCTGTACTCAGTGTGTTGTTGCACCTCACTAAGGGTCTGATATCCTACACAGCATTCCACTTACCCCGGTGTTTGTGACCTGCTTTGGGGGAGCTCAGAGTTAGACGTGTGTTATTTGCTCATTTGGCATTCAAGCCAAAGTGTCACAGCTGTCATTGCAAACAGCTGGTTCTGCTGACAGAGCAGTTCGCCAGGAGCCAGGATGGTTCCCGTCTTCTTTCCACGGTAAGACCTAAGCTCACTCTGGTTCTCTAAACACGCTGGGGAGCAGAGCGTTCCTGGCAACCTTGAGTTTTTTTCCCTAAAACTAGAAATGGGACAGTAGTGATTAAAGTTAGTGGTTTTAATCCTGGAACTATGTGAGAGGGTGTCAACAGGTTACTACAACACCATTGCTGTACTAATTTCCTTCCTCCTCAGTGGTTTGTTTCAGCTGTATTACTTTGGGTCTCTGAGAAAGCAGCAGCGTACCCCAGAGGGTTAACAAAATGAGTATCTTGAAGGTGTTTGTTGACTTCTTTTTGGACCTCCTAAATGTGCTCATGTCGTGGGTAACCAAGTAGTACCTGCTCTTCACCTCTATTAATTGATCTTCCACAGGATTGACAGAAGTGGGACACGGGAAGTGACTCACCCACAGCTCCCCAGATTGTGGCGTAACTGTGCAATTACAGTGAAATTTTAACTTCAAACACGTAAAAGTCTTTTTAGGAAGAACTTTTTCTGTCCCTGTCTTGCCAAGAGACACCTCCTCACTACGGCTTCTTTTGTAGTGATGTGTGGTGCTGTGTGGAGGGTTATTCAGAGTGCAAACATCCTTCAGCAAGGAGTTAAGGTGTGCCTTCATGTAGAAGATACAGTATCTGTACTGAGGGAGGAAGTAAAAGGCCTGCCATTCCAACCCAAGTCACTAGTAGAAGAGGAGCAGTGAGGAGAGGAATCCTGATGACCACACTCTTCTACTCCAATACTTCTAATTTTCAAACTTTTTAAGACCTCTTTTTTTAATAAAACAGAGGACAATTTTATCTTGGCATAATTCTACCTCTATGATACTTGTTTCTAAACTACAATGGAGGGCAAAGGGATGAGTTGCTTCCTTTGTGATGCATCAAAGAGGCCTGGCAGAATTAGAATCTCTTCATAGGAGTGGATGTTTAGGAAAATCTTAACTGGAGGGTACTGAAAACTGAAATGAGGAGATTCTGTTAGTCACATTAGGGCAAACAACTACAGAGGATGCAGCTGTGTTAATTGTGTGTTTTGGTAGATGTTGCACGTAGGGCACTGGCACGTCACCATGTGGGATTTTTCCCTTGAGTTCACTGTCACTGGACATGTAGCTGATGTGGTCCATCCAGTTTTTTTCCCCTTTCAGGAAAGGTGTAGGATGTATTCTGAAAATCTTGTTTCTCCTCTAAAATGGAAAGTATTTTTATGGACCACAGACCTTCCCCAGATGGTCACCGGGTTGAGTTCACTCAAGCTCTTGCCATTTGATGCTTTCCAGAGTTAACATGCTGTAACTGTCCAGCTGAGGAGATGAATACTCATGAGACCTTGTGGCAGCTTCTCCTTCTGTTTCTCCTGTAGCACAGCTGGAAATGGGCTAAATAGAATATTGTACTCTCTTCTACTTATGTAGTTGGATTCCACCTATCTTTCAAACTTGGTCTTAGAGACTAAATTAAATTCTGAAGTTTCCAACAGAAAAGTTTCTCTGGGTTGTATCTTTCAACAGGAATCACATTCCATTAAGATGGAATAAAGTAGCTAGGGGAAAATAGGCTTGTTGGGTTCCTCTGCCGTCCTGGAGATCTGATGGACAGCGTTAGTTCTCACGAAAGTTCTGGGCCTTATCATACCCAGTGCGAGAGGCTTGGCTGGGCTGTGTGAGTGCTTGGTCATCTCTTCCTCACTGGGATGTTTGCCTTGGCAGCAGCAAGAGCTTCAGTGTGTTTTCATGAAACCACCCTGTGGCTTTAGTGGGATCCACCACAAACCCCTTACGCAATACTGTTGGCTTCAGCACAGCTCAGCAGAAAAGAGGAGATGAAAAAAGATGGAAGGAACCTGCAGTTCTCACCCCAGCAGCAAACCTGTACTGCTGCCCCAGTGCCAAAGTGGTCACCTAGAGCTGCTCCTAGTCCTGTGAACTTGGTCTTCTCTCTCTGGGTCTTTGGAGATACAGGTCCTCTAACAGCAGGAAACACCATGGATGTCAGAGCTTGCTCCAGAATGCAAGAACAGTTTTGTTATTAGTGTTTTTAAGTTATGTAGACAGTATTTTTTGTAAGTCTCTTGGAGTATGGAGGGGTAGATGTATTCACATAATTTGTGTGTATATATATATTTATGTTAGATCCTGTGAAAACAGCAAAAGGACAGAGGACCTGAGTGAAGAGTGAGAACCTCACCAACACTATTGCTGTTGCTCATTCCTAATTTTCCCAGAAAAGAAGAAAAAAAAGAAACTACCAAATCCAAACTTATGCTGCCTAAAACTGGGCTCTAACAAGAGAGCGATGGCAGTGAGAGTCCTTCACTCTTTTCCCTGCATGAGTGCAGCTGTCCTACCCTGCTCTTTGTGGGAGTGCAGGGATGGGTGATAAAAAGCAGAGAGCTCCCTGACACGTGGAATGCTGGAAGGGTTGGAAGGAACAGCATTGCTTAGATTCTGAGTGGGAGAAAAGTGTTCCAGTTTACAAATGCATAGTCCAAGCTCTTGGTTGTCTGCTGACCGATTTCAGTGCTACTCTGATGGACCAGACTTCTCCTGAGGATAATTATTCTGGGAGCAGGGAGGAACTGGCAGTCCATAAAATCAGATTTGAAGCATTGTGAGATTGGTTGGAAGGTTAGGGTTAGGCACAAATTGAGAGTCCTTTCCTATAAAATGTGAGAGTCACTGGTGACTCCCAAAGACTCGGAAGAGTTGTCTTGAAAGGACCTGTAGTATGACAGGAATGTGTGTAAGCCGGCTGACTGACAAATTTGGTGGTAACTTGATTAAAACTTAAAGTGGTAGGAAATTCTTCTGTCAGCTGCAGGTGCAAGCTGTTCCTTGTTCCTGGCCCTTGTAAAGACCCACTTTAGACTGATTTGGCTTGAGTTGTTTCTTTTCCCCGGCTGAAGATTGCGGAGAAACTGCGAAGTTGTACAGACATTAGGTGTGTGCCCCTCTAGGGTATTCACTGAAATTGGAGATTTACCAAGGTCGTTGAGCTCTAAAGGGACAAGCTCTGCCCCTGAATAACTGAATAGTCCAGACCTCTTCAAAATGACTTATTTTTTTACCAGAGACTCAGAGGTGTTGATTATTCCTTCTTCCCTCCCTACACTCTCAAAAAAACACTCCAAGTAATCATTCAGCCAGACCTGGTCACACCCTCAGTTTCTTGGCAGCTTCTGGTGTGTTTTTTCCCCTGATAACGCTCAAGCCATGTCTTTTTAGCCTGATGTGCATTAAAGCAGTGCCAGCTATGCAAGCCTGTGTTTGAGTTACACAGCTGTGCTTCTGACAGAGTTGATTTAATTCTGAATTAAAGGATCAGCCCTTTCAATAGCAGAGTAAATGACCGGTTCTGATGATAAAGTTTGTCTGCAAAAAATGGCTCTGTCACATCATGTGAAAGTAATGATAGTGTCTTTCTATAGCTGTAGTTGCAGGCAAAGACTGAAATCTGCCAATGGAAGAAACAGCAGAGCACCACAAAACCCCATCCAGCCACTTTTATTACTTAGTTTATTCTTATGAAGTTGGATTCTCAGTAATGGATAATAACACACAACCTTCCAGTCCTCTTCCTGTCCTTTTTGGGGGGTGCAAGTGGGAGAGAAAACTTAAAATAACAAAAAAAAAGTAATTTATGTGAGTGACACCACTCCAGCTGTTTTAAATGCTTGGGTAGATGGGAAGTGGTGCTGGGAAAGGGGAAAACTGGGAGCACTGGCAATGAAACTGCCCATATGGAAACATGATCCTGACCCACGGTAGTGTGTTTGCCTAACACGTAAAGTTTATATTAAGGGGTGGGGAAGACTGCAAAGTGGAAAAAGGGAAACTGGAAGGCTTTTATAAATGCAACTAGATATTGTGTGGGACCTTGCTGTTTGTGTAATGTTTACAGAGTATCCAGAGTGACTTCGGGGCTGGCTGGTGCGGGTAGGTGTCTTGCTGGGCCTGTGGAGTTTTGTTTCTAGGCTTATCAACATACCTCTTCTACAAATAAAACTTAGGGCAGGTGGTGGAAATGCCAGGTTAAGCGACAGGTCAGCAGTCTGTTGTGTCCTTGGGCAACTCTGATCTTGTGTTAAAGACTACTAGAAATGCCTTCATAGTTATTAACACCCTGTTCTAGCAGTCTGATGTAGCAGCTGTTTTAGACACAGGGAACCTCTGTCAGGAGCCTGACTGATTTTTCTGCTCCTGTGAGCTTTATTCCTGCAGTATTTTACTTTGTGCTTCACCACTGTGTTCTGTATTAGGGTCAGTGGTGTGCTGAGCATGTTTTTTGGCAAACAGTTCTGGCTGCATAGGTTGGTGGACTTAGTACTTAGACATTAGGTATGCGCCCTGCAAGGCCACAAAGCATTGAGTTTGTACTTTAAGATCAGTTAGCATTTGTTGACCTCGTGACACAGAAGCGTATTTTTAAAACAGAATTACATTTGTTGGGGTCTTTTAAGCATAAGGGCAGAACTGAGTGAAAACAGGCAGTGTATTTATATCAGGGAACAATGTATGATATATTGTTTATTTTCAGAAAATGGAATTAAAAAAGGAACTAGTTGTTGTCAGTTTTTGTAATGTGGCATGAAGGTGTGGTATGTGATGCTGATGTTTATCACTTAATGTACCAGGCAACATGCTAACACTTGGGGATGGCAATTTCAAATCTGGATAAAGAAAATTCAACCATTCTGATAAATATAAAGCACAGCAAACATATCCTTCTTTTAAACTCTTTGACCAGCTCTTTGGGCAGTGATAGGAATGAAATTGTTTGGATTGCTGGGAGCTGTCCTGATAAACACCAGGGCTCAGGGTGGTGGCTGCGGTGAACTTCTCTCGGAGGTGAAGTTACACGGGGTCAACTCTGAGGCTGCTGATCTGATTCTCTTTTTTTTTCCCTTTCAGATGGAAAGAATGCGAGTGGATCCAAACAGCGTTATAATCGTAAAAGAGAAACTTCATATTCAAAACATGAGAACTTTTCCAGTCAGTCCCGTCGCTCCAATTCACAGAAAAGCAAAGCTTTTAACAAGATGCCCCCTCAAAGGGGAGGCAGCGGTGGAAGTGGCAAACCTTTTAGCTCTTCTAATGGTGGGAGACGAGATGAGGTGAGAATTGTAAAGCCATGCCTCCAGGGCCTTCTTTCTTGGGATGACAGGATCGCTCTGACCTGCCTGGATAGGTCTGCTGTGTTCAGCTCCTGGGCTGGGAAGGGAAAGAGTGATAAGAGGTGCTAACTAACATCCCTGAGATGCCAGAGGGAGTGTGAGCAGAGCAACTTGGCAACAACAGAAGAGGAGTGCTCTCTGCTCTGAGAGACTCAACTGCTCCTTATCAGACTTGTGCTCCAGACCCTTCCCCAGCTCTGTTCCCTTCTCTGGACCTGCTGCAGCACCTCAGTGTCCTTATTGTCATGAGGGACCCAAAACTGACCCCAGGACTCGAGGTGCAGCCTGACCAGTGCCCAGTACAGGGGGACAATCACTTCCCTGGTCCTGCTGACCACACTATTTCTGATACAGGCGAGGATGCCCTTGGCCTACTTGGCCAGCTGGACACACTCTGGCTCAAGTTCAGCTGCTTTTGACCAGCACCCACAGGCCCTTTCCTGACAGGCAGCTTTCCAAGCCTGGAGCATTCCGTGGGGCTGATGTGACCCAAGTGCAGGACCCATCACTTGGCCTTGTTGAACCTCATACCAGTGACCTCAGCCTGTTGATCCAGCCTGTCCAGATCCCTCTGCAGAGCCTTTCTGTCCTCCAGCAGGTCAATCCCCACCCAAGTTGGTGTTGTCTGCGAACTTGATTAGGATGCCCTCCATCCCCTTGGCCAGATCATTGATAAAGACATTAAACAGGCCCCAGTGTTGAGCCCTGGGGAACACCACTGGTGACCACCCCAGCTGGATGTGACTCCATTCCCCACCACTTTGGGCCCAGCCATCCAGCTGGTTTTTTGCCCAGGGAACAGTGCACCTGTCTGAGCTGAGAGCAGCCAGTTTCTCCAGGAGAACGCTGTGGGAAACCGTGCCAAAGGCTGTGCTGAAGTCCAGGTAGACAACATCCACAGCTTTGCCCTTGTCCATTAAGTGGGTCACCTTGTCGTAGGAGATCAGGTTAGTCAAGCAGGACCTGCCTTTCACAACCTGATCCTTGGTTGTCCTGTACATTATATGTGGTGGCACTCAGGATCATATGCTCCATAACCTTCCCAGGCATTGAGGTCACATTGATGGGCCTGTAACTCCCTGGATCCTCCTTCTGGCCCAGCATCCCATTTGCTGACTTCAGTGAGCTGGGACCGCCCAGTTTGCCAGGACTGCTGGTAAAGGATGGAAAGGGGCTTGGTGAGTCCTCCCACCCAGCCCCATAGACCTGTGTGTGTCTGAGTGGCACAGCAGGTGACCATTTCTCCTTGGATCGTGGGGCCTTCATTCTGATCCCTGTCCCTGTCTTCCAGCTCAGGGGGCTGGGTACCCTGCAGAACACTGATCTTAGTAATAAAGGCTGAGACAAAGAAGGAGGCATTAATTACTTCAGCCTTTTCCTCTGTCACTATGTTTTACCCCCCACCATCCAGTAAAGGATGGAGATTTTCCTTAGCCCTCTTTTTGTAGCTAATGTATTTATAGATACATTTTTTATTGTGTCTTACAGCAGTGGCCAGATTAATTTCTAGGGCCCTTCTACTTTTCTCCCTGCATAACCTCATGACATCCTTGTAGTCCTTCTGAGCTGCCTGCCTCTTCTTCCAGAGATCATAAACTCCTTTTTTTTCCTGGGTTCCAGCTAAAACTCTTTTGAGGCTGGTCTTCTTCCCCATTGGCTCATTTTTTGGCTCATGGGGGCAGGCTGCTCCTCTGCTTTTAAGATTTCTTGAAGAATGCCCAACCTTCCTGGACTCCTTTGCCCTTCAGGATATCCTCCCAAGGGACTCTCACCCACTCTCCTAAACAGGCTAAAGCTTGGCCTCTGAAAATTGATTTTGTCCAACCCCTTCTATGCACAAATTTACATGAGATGAGGATATTGGGAAAGTAAATGTATTTGTCTCGGTGACATCAAGGTGGAGTAAAACCAGACTGAGGCTTTTATGTTGATGTGGATCTAAATACTGTAGACTGTTTGTGGGGTTTAATTGATACTCTGATTTTTCAGCTTTGGTGGATGAGCAGCACTACTTACCTGGACTGCTGACTCAAAACTCACCTGCTGCCTCTGTTGAATTCTTGTTCTTTGCTTCATTATGTCAAAACTAACTGAAACAAGTACAACCTGTGCAAACAGGAATCAGACTTGTGTTGCTGTCTGTCTAAAAGTGTATTGTCTGGATTTGGACACCTTTGTTACCTTGATTGGGTTTTGCCAGCTTTCACTTGTCCTTATGTGTTTGTTTTTACACTCTCCTCCTTTTGCTCAGTGTGGGGTAAGACCACTGAGTTCTGACTTTCAGATTCTCCTGCACTTCTAACGCTGCACTGCTTGATTTGCAGAGCTGGGATGGGAGAAGGTGAGTGAGGGAATGCTGCATGTTCTGTGTGTAATCACTGATGGGGCCTGGGTATCTACGTGTACTGATGCTTTTGCAGTACATTCTAGCGGGTTCTGACAAATGCTGTTGTCTCTTAGGTAGCAGAGGCTCAACGGGCAGAGTTCAGCCCTGCCCAGTTCTCTGGTCCCAAGAAGATAAATCTGAACCACTTACTGAACTTCACTTTTGAACCCCGTGGCCAAGCAGGACATTTTGATGGGAATGGACATGGCAACTGGGGGAAAAGGAACAAGTGGGGACATAAACCGTTCAACAAGGAGCTTTTCCTGCAGGCCAAGTGAGTGGGAGACCAACAGGGCTCTTACACTTCTGCAGAGACACTGAGCTGTAAGGGGTGAACAGCCAGGGAATTGTGTTTGACCTTGACTACTTGTATTGTCTTTTCCAGGGTGAAATTACCTTGCCATAGTGTTTTTAGTGGTAATGACTATATCTGAAAGGAATGTTGTTCTTACCTATTTACAAGGTATCTGATGGAGTGAGTCCTTTAACTACAAACCAGTTAATCTGCTCTAATTTTCTATCATCACTTTGGAATAGGACACTCCATTTTGGAATATCTCTGTAGTTCCCTTATGGGAGACTGTGGGGTTTTTTCCAAAAAATTAATATGTTGAGATGGAAGAGACAGCAGTTGCTGGATAAAAGCTAATTTGAATTTATTAAGTTCCAGAGGCAATTACTTATATGGTCTTAGTTCTTAAGCTGTTGATTATTCTGCGGGTCCCTAAGTATGTAGTATAATCCAAATGGTGATCAATATAGTAATCCATCAGCAGAATTGCTTTTGACTGGAAATAATGGTTGCTTTCACCAGAATTTGAAGTGTGTTCAGGACTCCCCTCTCTGATAATGTTAAAGATAAAAAGTATTTTCAGCATTGGTGCTTCTAATTCTTCCCTGTTGTTTTGTGGCTTATTGTAGTGATATCTATTTGCAGAAACCCCAATAATTCTAGTTTTTGTGACTATATTTTTCCCCATGTGGATTTCTTGTTTTTTAATAGATCCCTGATGGAGCTGGCTGTTCCTTACATGTTTCTGGAAAAAACACACTGCCTGGCTCATTCTGTAGTTAGTTTGTGATGTTGTGTCTAACTGAAATTAGACACATCTGTGTTCTGGTTATCTGGTTGTGAATTGAACTCTTTGATTTTTGTAGATAGAAGTTACTGACTGCATCCAGCAGTTTTCTGCTGGACAAAGAAGCAGCTCAGAGAACCCTGTAAAATAGTTCTCAAAGAGTTTTTAGAAACAACTGAGTGGATCATCTGTCTTTTTGCCTTTCCCCAGCTGCCAGTTTGTTGTCTCTGAAGAACAGGACTACACAGTCCACTTTGCTGATCCAGATACCTTGGTCAACTGGGACTTTGTGGAGCAAGTGGTCAGTTGTGATGGGCTAGATTTTTTTTTCCTTCTTTTTCTTAAGAACCTCAACCTGTCTTTAACTGCCTCTTTCCCTCTGTGATGTTACATAAAACTCAGCTGTTTTTGAGTTGAGGCCTTTTCTGTCACTCCCACAATACTGGGAGAGATCTGTCATGGAATATATTATGAAATACTTTCATGACAGGAAAAGAGAAGTGCTAAAATCTATTAGGAAAATTAGCAGCTTCTTCTTGCTTTCGCAGATGGGAGCTCATCAAAAATAGTATCTGACATTCTGTAGACAGAGTCCTTGTGATCGAGATATTAACAGAAAACTTGGGCACGAGTCCATGGAAGAGGACTAGGGTGTAGAATTTTGAAGAATTATTCTGTGCATAGGTGGCCTATCTTGCCTAGCAACAAAATAGAAAATCTCTTTAGAATTGTGGTCAGAAGTTTGGGTTGCCTCAAGCAGAAACTTATATCTGCCAAGACAGTCTGGTGCGTGGTGTAGGTGGAAAGGAGGTGGGCTTACTGTTACCTGACACTACAAGAGAGCTGAAAAAGCGAGGTGCTTGCTTGGCAGTTCTGTCTCTGCCACACAGAGATGTTAACAAAGTGTCTGACTAAGCCCAGAACGTTCGTGGAAGTGGTTAAGTTCAGTCTCGCAGCTGAACAGGGCTGCACAAGTGCTTGTGTAAGTGAGGCCGCAGAGCTCGTTTGCCGTCTCCTCACTGTCTGAATTCGGATGATGAAGATGCTGCTAACTCTTAGAGATGGTGAATACCTCAGTGGAAACATGAGAAGAGTCATTTTTTAATGTCATTAGAGTAGAGGTACCATATGGGTGGCTTTGAAGGTTATTCCATGTGCAGTCTGAAGGTGTTAATTCACAGGGTACTAATTCCTTGGTAAATAAGCAGAGCCTAAAGACCTGTAAGGTAATATGTTAGAGTAGATCTTACAGGTGGCTTATTCTGTATCCCAGGAACTGATTTCTGAGTCTGAAACTTGTGCTGTTCTTCTCATGTGCCATTTCAGCGAATCTGTAGCCATG
The DNA here is from genome assembly GCA_035584735.1 of Pseudotriccus pelzelni. Lineage (NCBI taxonomy): Eukaryota > Metazoa > Chordata > Aves > Passeriformes > Tyrannidae > Pseudotriccus > Pseudotriccus pelzelni. The sequence goes on along the minus strand of JAWMRA010000036.1, from coordinate 3,253,514 downwards.
AAGTGCCATCTTGCCCAATATGTTTGTACCCACCAACCGCAGCCAAGATCACCCGCTGTGGGCACATCTTCTGCTGGGCATGTATCCTTCACTATCTCTCCTTGAGCGAAAAGACCTGGAGTAAATGTCCTATTTGTTATGGCTCTGTTCACAAGAAGGATCTCAAGAGGTGAGATGATATTTATGAAATGATGTGTCTCTCTGAAGTGTTATTTTTACACCGCTAACCTCCTCCGCACATTGCAGTGTTGTTGCTATGGAGACTCGCCAGTATGCAATCGGTGATACCATTACGATGCAACTTATGAGAAGGGAGAAAGGTGTTCTGATAGCACTGCCCAAGTCTCAGTGGATGAATGTGGTGCAGCCTGTTTACATCAGAGGTGAGTGTATCTGAGGACTGGTGGTTGCAATCCTGCTCCCAGCTGTGACCAGGATTTGTGTAGACACAGTTTACCCTGGCAATGCCGTGCTGTCGTCCTAAAATAAAACAGATTACAAAACGTGGGGTTTAGCAGCCGAAAAGGTTAATGACCACATATTAACAATAAGCTTTCTACTCACACTTCAGGTTTTTGTAAGGCTTTATCTTGTGTGCTGTTTCCCTTCAAGTGACTGCACTGCAGACTCCTGCCTTTTCAGTCATTGCTGTTGGTTTGGTGTGTGTTTTGTATCCTGCAGTCATTGGTGTGACTCTTGCTGCTTTTATTGGCACTTCAATGTCCTTAACTTTTTTTCCCCCGGCTCCTCATTATACAGCTTAGCAAAAATAACTGTCTATGTGTCTAAACTATTTTAAGGCTGTAATCTTCAACAAGGTTTTCATCATCTTCACTTATCAACTGAAGTCAGTGAATGATATGGTGAAATAATCAGAATTATTGCAAACCTATTCCAAACATCTGTTGCCTGACATCTTCAGTTTTCTCCAGTCAAGAATGTGACTAACTCATCATCGTCTTATCTGTTAGTATCACAGAAATTTGGTGTCTAAAGAAGTAATTTTACTGAACATTGCTGCTTTGTGGGCTGTGTTGGCTCACTTCATTTTGTAGTCACATTTAGGAAAGGCTGCATGCATTTAAACTCTCTGGAAAAAGTCAAGTCTCCTGAAGTGTGATGGGTATCCAGCATGCAGGCTGTGGGCTTACATGTTTCTCAGTATTTGAAAGTAAAGGTCTTTAAATCCTCTCATAAAACAAACCAAAGAACAGATACAGGCTTTGAGATCATTCTAAAGCCAGAAAATTCAGCATTAACTGATATTCTGTAGACAAGGTTGGACCCTTGGGGAGCAGTGAATATGGGGACTGTATTAGTATATGATGCTGTGGTTGCTGTAAACTCTGTAGTTAGTGCTTCTGTAACAAGGATGAGTACCTTTGGCTGAACTTGCAGTTCTTCAGCTTACTGTTTCTGCTGTGCTTCTTGTGAAAACCTCATCATAATGCTTTGTATGGATTTTTAATACATATGGGCTTATGAATTAGTTTAAGCCAAGCCAGGGGTCGCACTGAAGAGACTTCCAATTGCAGTATTTTTGAGTATATAGAGAAGAGGAAGAAGCTGTAAGACTGCATCGTTTCAGGAAGCTTGGACCCCTCAAAGGTGATGCTTTCATCACGTAGAAGTTTAGGCTTCATTTATTTTGATGTGTAGCAACTGAGTGGCAGATAAACTGCCGTGTGAGGGAGATGTGTTTAGCACAGCAGGTATATGGCACCAGCCTGTGGTAGAATGGTAATGTGTGGACTGAGTATTGTCTTCCCTGGGGGGATTAATTCTCAAAACTGAGCAGTGACACAGCTTCAGAAGCAGCAGCAGCCCAAACTGGTGCCTCTGCGTGCAGACACTAATGATTGGTTCTCCTTCTGTTCAGATGACCAGCACAGCCAGTATTCAAAGCTGCTTCTGGCATCCAGGGAGCAGGTCTTGCAGCTGGTGATTCTGGAGGAGAAAGCAGCATTACTGAAACAGTATGAGGAAGAAAAGCACACCCCAGAAGCTTGCTTTATTGAGGCAGCTATCCAGGAGCTGAAGGTAACAACCTCTCTGGAGGCTTTTGGTAACTTTAAGAGCATGCTGAGTGCTGAGCATCCATGCTCTGCTGCACAGGTGGCAGTGTTCTATTGAGCAGGCACGGACAAACATGTACAATACTCCTTTTCTAAGCCTTCAGGTGTCCTATGTGGGTGTTCTTTCCCGTAGCAAGAAGGAGAGGACCTCTCTTTGAGTTACTTTTTACCACAGATGAATTTCTGTGAAAATCTTTGAAATCTTGAAGTACAGGACAAGGCTAAAAATAACTGTGGTGGTGGTGGTTTTATGGCTTAAATGGCAGATTGAAACTTGTTCCCTTTGGATGACCTGCAGGAACGAGAGACAGCATTGTCTGCTGACCAGGATAAAAACAATGGCATTGCTGGAATCAGTGCAGCTGTGGAAGAATTGGTCCTGGAAAGCTCCAAGGCTGTGGAGCCTGCAGTTACCCATGAGAAAAAGGTGGGTGACAACTTTGCTCTGGCAGATCCTGTTAATATTTAATTCTACCACTTCACACCGCAGTGTACGGTGAACTCGTGCCAAAGATTTTTACAGAGATGATAATCTTTGAAGGAGGTGGCGTGGTACTAACTATATCCTCTCTGCTGTGGTAGTGTGGTGTGGAATATCTCTCTGCATTTGATGAGGAGCTTGTGGAGCCTTGCTCTCACCTGGCAAGTTCCTTTCCACCTGCTGTGGAAGTAGAAGAGGCAGTGCTGGATGAAGAGGAAGTACCCGAGGTGGACACCGTAGGGGAACCTGATACGAATGGTACAGAAGAACCAAATCCAGCTGAAACAAGCTATCAAGACTCTAAAGATACAGTTAGCTCTGGACATCTTGGCAACTCTCCTTTTTACTATTTCTATCAAGGTCAGTGCAATGAAATCCCGGAATCATGGGGGCATAGATGCCTCCTTTGGGATCCTTCTTGAGGAGTGTGTTTGTCCTTTCATTAGATGCAGCTAACCCCTGTGAAATAAAAGTCCCACAGAAACTCAGAGAGGAGCTTTGATTTTATTACTGGAGGGTGCACTGAGGTGGGGAGAAGGGTGCTGGAAATGAACAGGCAGAGAAGGAGTGATGATGTCTTACCTTACAGCGGAGGACGGGCAGTGCATGTACCTTCACCCCGTGAACGTTCGGTGCCTGGTCCGTGAGTACGGCAGCTTGGAGAAGAGCCCCGAGAAGATAACTGCAGCTGTAGTGGAGATAACTGGCTACTCAATGACAGAGGTAGTTAGTTACTCTATCTTGTTGTTAATTAGGGGCCCATGTTTTAGCAGATGTAGCTGACAGGCGACTTGTTGCTTTTCAGTATAATAATAACTGTAATGGGTTGGGATGCTAATCTGTGAAGGGCATCTGTGGAAGGTGCAGTGCTTTCTGTTGGTTTTTGATAAGTAGGCTGCAGTCTTGCTTTTTTTTTTTCCCTAGAAGGTAGTAAGTTCTAGGAGTAAGGGAATTGTAAGCTTAAGATTGGTTTGTTGTTAAAGCTGTTTTAAAACAAGCAAATTTTTTTCTCATGTAAGACAGTAGCTTGAACTAGACAGATTATCATTTTTCTCAGCTTGAAGTGTCTGCCTCAGTCTTAAAGACTTGTTTCTGAGCAGTGGGATGTTATGAAAATAAAGAGGATGGAAAGAAACTTCAGTGTTTTAGACAGAGGGAGTGAAAGTGCTTAAGGCACTGAAGTTCTGGAAGAGGGGATGGGTCTTGAATTCATTTACCTCAAATAAAGACAACTGTAAGAATTGACACATGCAGTAACAACTATCCGTAGTTTTTAATTAATCTTTTAAGAAATTATACATTCAGGTAAGAATGGATGCAGAGGTAGTAGAGAATTATCTTCAAGTTTTTTAGCTATCCAAGTTAAAATAGAAAACTGCTTGATTCAGCCTAGCAAGGTGGTGGTCACTAGTCCAAGTAGTTTAAGTATAAAAGGCAAATCTGGTCCAGCACAAAAATAATTGCATTGTAAGACTGGTATTACAGAATTTTATTCCAGTGAGAAGGGAGGAATAACAAGAAAATCAGTAAAAGAGCTGGAGTAGCCGCATCCAAATCTGATTATGGTGTAGTTGGTGGAGGTCTTGGAACATTTGGTTCTAACCCAAGGCATTCTTCACGTGTTTGTAGTTTACAAACTAATTGTTGTGTCATTGCTGCTGTTTCTTTCCATTTGATTTGATGGATGGTGTGCATTCCATCTCCAAAAGCTGTTCATCGCTGTGGCTGCCTCTGGGCCTTGCTGTGATCACATATTGCTCTCTTTTTACCAGGATATAAGACAACGTCATCGCTACCTCTGTCACTTGCCCCTCACCTGTGAGTTCAGCATTTGTGAACTGGCTCTGAAGCCACCTGTCATCTCTAAGGAGACTTTAGAGTTGTTTTCAGGTTGGTACTACCTTTCTGGTAGGCTCTGCCATGTATCCATGAGGGTGAAGGGGAAGTCGTTCTTATCCCTTAATGGCAGAAAAAAGAACACACATAGCAGCTTTACTCCTCTAGCACCAGTTATCTGATGACTGCTAGACAGACCAGCCCCAGTTCACTGTTTTATAGACAACAATTATAAAAAGAATAAAAAATTCCTGACTGCTTGGAAGAGCATATGTTGTTTGTAAGAGTATTTTGTTACTAATGTGTTATGACTGAATACATTGTTGTCAGAGCTGGAGAAAACACTGCCAGAGTATTGGTGTGGGGTTTTTGATATCCGGTGTTGTGCATTGCTCCTAGATGACCTTGAAAAGAGGAAGCGCCTGCGGCAGAAGAAAGCTCGCGATGAGCGACGGCGTGAACGCAGAATTGAGATAGAAGAGAACAAGAAACAGGGCAAATGTAAGTCGTGATTGCTCGTAACTGGTGGGTTTCCAGTCATGTTTAGTTGCTGAGCTGATTTCTTGAGCAGTAAGGATGAACTCTGAGGCCTTTAGTTTGTAGTGTGTACTTAGAGCAAGATTACAAAGTGTTAGAAACAATGTCAGTGTAGTGAAAAACATAAGCTGTTTTAGTCAGGATGTTAACTGATGTTATGCAATGGCTGCATACTTACACATTTCGGGAGAGACAGAGGGCATTTGAGGGCACAGCTCTGTCTCCAGGGTATAGAAATCTCTCAGGATTCTTAGTTTCTGTTTTTATAGTAATCACGATGTAGAGCGAAAAGTGAAGAAGGAAAAAAAGGCCTCAGAACTGCTTCCATCCAGCAGCAGGGCTTGTACTGGTCTCTGAAATAGAGGGTGGAAAGAAAATTGAGTTGGCACCTCCTAGGCTCCTGAAACAACTTGCATATTGACAGTCCTCCCCCACATTGTGTAGTGCTTTAATTTAAAACCTCTTTCTAGATCCAGAGGTCCATATTGCTTTAGAGAATCTGCAGCAGTTTCCTGCTTTTACTTCTTGCCCCGGAGAAACTACCAGCATTGATCATCAGAGCTCCTGTCAGTCTCCTCTTGGCAGAAGCCCTGTGTTTCAGACAGGTGAGCATCTGGAAAAACACACCACTTCTAGCTCTTGATTATTCTTTTGGGATCTATTACTCAGGTCTTCATGCTGAGCTTTCTCAACACTGATCAAAGACGGCTCCTTTTCAGAGAAGTCTTGGCTGTTCAAGGCCAGGTTGGATGGGGCTCTCAGCAACCTGGTCTGGTGAAAGGTGTCTCTGCCCGTGGCAGGGGGATTGGAACAAGATGATCTTCAAGTCCCTTCCCACCCAAACCATTCTGTGATTGTTTCCTGTGTCGCCAATGAGATCATGCACTAAAGGCTGACATGGCTAAGAAACATCCTGGTCCTTTGTCTGCTTTTTACTGCCTCTACCTCAGTGACTCAGAGATCAGCACTGTAGTTACCCCATCTTTAAATCACTGCTGAGGCAAATAAAAGGAAAAAAATGCCCCCAAAAGGGAAGAAAAGTGTGTATGCCAGGAAAATGCTACTGGCATTTTTATTTTCTACCCTCTCCATCTTCCCCACCATGTTATACTAAAATAAAATGTAGCTGATGAGCACTCAGGTTGTTGTCCAGTGATGCTTTATCACGTATTTTATCTCGTAGTTCCTAAAAAGTATTAAATAGAAACTAATCTTAAATGTTTTTCCCAAAACCAAAACAAAAACCCAACACCCCCTGAAATCAAAACAACCCCCCCAACACCCAAAAATAAATAAACAAACCTCCAAACAAACAAAACACAAAAAAGCCCCCACAACCCAACTTAAATTTCCCTTAAATAAAAAGATTGAGGAAATTTGAGAGGTCCTGCTATGTGACTGATGGGTGGAGCCAGTGAGATAAAAATGGTTAATTACATAAGATAAAACTTTATTTCTGTCTCATCTTAATTAATTCTCTGCTCCTTTCTCTGTAGAGTCTATTCCAGCTCCATTGTCACCTGCTGCCAGCCAGGTCAGCCCGTTGCTCTGTGGGAGTTTGGAAGAAGATTCTCCCTTCCCTTCCTTTGCCCAGGTAAGCTGTGTAGCAGAGTAAATCTTGTCAGAACTACCCATGGCCTAGTTGGGGATTAATCTGATAATACAATTGCTTCCCCCATGAAAATAACGTGGGATAAATCTTAGGGAAACGTCATAGGGTTTGAGTGCTTGAAGGAGTTCCTCAATATTTTTGCCACTTAGGGGATACGCAGGTTGGTTCTAGTACATGGAGTTTAATCACATCTTAAAACTTTTTTGATAGATGTTGAGAGTTGGAAAGGCAAAACCAGAAACATGGCCTAAACCTGCTCCAAAGACAAGAGGTAAGAGAAAATTTGGTGCTGGTACTTCAGGTTCTCCACCGTGCATCTAAATCTGAGAAATCTTGATGCTTCACAAGAAACGTCTGGAGTGTGGAGGGGCATTTGCATGGGGGAAGTTCAATGCAGCCTTTGCATCTCTTTCCCTCTTTCAGATGAGAACACTCTGGCACTCCCTGTGCCTGTGGATAGTGATGGAGAAAGTGACAGCTCTGACCGCATCCCTGTGCCCAGCTTCCAGAATTCCTTCAGCCAGGCTATTGAGGCAGCGCTCCTGAAACTGGACAAACCGTCCACGGCTGATCATCTGTCAGGTAAAAGGCAGGGGGGAAGTCAGGAAAGATTTCTGAAGTGAAAAAATGGAATATATCCGCTTCTTCCTCTGGGAGAAGTGAGAGCAGCAATTTTGGGGACCAGAAATTGGCCAGAGAACGGTTCTGAAAATTGTCAGGTTGTGGTTTCTGAACAGCTTGAGTCGGGCTTCTGTCAGCTTAAAGCAGCCTCTTAGTGGGAGCTGAGATCTCCCAACTAGCAAAGAATCCTGTTAGGACAGAGATGGCTTTTGACAATCGTGTTTGCCATGTCTCTGCTGGAACTTAAATTCAGGTTATGCATTTTTAAATTAAAAACACCTGAGCTGCTGAACCACCGCTGAAGTTTGACCAAAACGCTGAGGTAACTGCTGGCTGAAACTCCAAGTTAGGGAGTGTGAAACAAATTGAGATGAACTTAAACCTCCATCAAATTGAGGTGGGCTTAAACCAGCCTGTTGCTGGCTGATAAAACTCATTTATAATGCTCAATTCTGATGTTTAGCTTTGGTTTCTGTTTGGAAACTGCACTGGATGATGGAGAGAGTTGGATGGGAGGGCCTGGGAGTTTCAGTGGAGTGTCAGCTCCCATTGTGTTTTTTGGACATGGATGGAAGTGGTATTTATCAGACAGACAAATTGCTCCAATCATGCAGTCCTGGGATCTGCTGTTGCAACAGCAACTTTGCTCATTTTAAGTGTGTTTTAGGTGTGATGGAGTCTCCCTTAGTTTGTCTGCAATAATTTTTTTGTTAAAATTAAACTACCTGATGTTCAGTGAGTTGATAGGAAGTGTTGTGGGCCTGTAGAAGCCATTTAGGCTGGGGAAGACCATTTGTGTGATGTTCCTGTTCCGTGAGAAGAATGACAGTTCCATTTTAATTCTTCACAGAGGAAAAGGGAGGCAAGAAAAGAAAGAAACAGAAGCAGAAGCTGTTGTTCAGCACCTCTGTTGTTCACACAAAGTGATTCTGCTATTCAAGAGAAGTTTCCTCTCCTGGTTTTCTTTTAATTTTGCTTTGTTTTGCTGCTATAGTTTTAAGTATTTAAATTTGAACAGCCTAAACTTGTGTTTCCAGAGCTTCTAGGGGCTTCAGAAGGAAATCATGACAATATGTGTTGAAGTAACATGTTTTGATTCCAACTGCTTAATGAATTTATACTGAAGCAGAGTTTTTAAAGTAACAACCCAGAGACAAATCCACCAAGGCTTCTCTAATTGCTGAGTCAGTTCTTTGGCCTGATAAGCAGTATGAAAGTCTTTACAGCTGTGTAGCACTGCCAAAGTACTGCAATATTACCCAAGAGAAAAGGCAGAGAGCCTTTATTTCCCTGTAGTTAATTATTCATGGACAGAAGTCCATCTGACTGACAGTGGTGCTGTTTCAGTAAAGCTGTCAAACTGCTCTCTTGAGAAACTGGTTTTGGCTGCACTGGAAACAGGCAAAAGAGCTTACTGGCTTTAGAATGTTAGCTGCTATATCTGTTCTTTTTCTAAAGAGCAAGAATTCCTCCTGTTCTCCTGGCTTGGAAAGATTTAAAGATGAGGTGAGTGAGTGTAAAACAGAACTTGGCTACTTGGTTTTGAAGTGATTCAGTGAATTTGTGTATTTCAAAATGGCACTAGTGGTAGGAGGAACCTCCTAGCTTCTCTCAGTTGTTCAGCTCTGTTTTAATGTGGGTGAGTGAGGCTGCTAAATTTTTTTTTTTTTAATTTCTGTTTTTTTTGGCAACCCTGAGCTACACATTCTTTGTAACCTGATCATATGGAACAAACACTCTCCCCCAGGACTTTTGGTAACCACCTGAATGATGGTTTGACACTGGTTGCTCTTGAGTTGGAAGAACAGCTGATAGCTGAAGTCTGTAGATAACTTTTTATACCCCAGAAATAAACTGGGGTTCTCTTGTACTGTGATAAGGGCCTGTATCTGCTTGGTTCTGGGATGTAAATTGATGTGTGCTACAAACACGCCTCTTCTGGACCCCTCCCCGCTCTTTCTTTAGGTGGTCACATTCTGCACTGCTTGCGGTTTGATTTGAGCTAATGAATTAAGTGGTGTGGATTTTGTTGAATAAAATGAATTCTAGGTGTAATGTACCAGTCAAGGCCAGCAGTTGCAATAAATTATATGCACATGCACTTCAGAGTACTAAACCCTTCCTCCTCAGCTGCAACTGACCTGTCAGACCAGCGTGGAGCCCTGGAAAACTTAGTTCACAGATTCAAATTTTACCTTCCTGCTGACAGAATTAATTCCAGAGAGCTGTATAAAATACCACTGAACTTATAGTGGGAGCCTGAGAGTCTTCTCTTGTCTTTGGCCCCTCTTGCCAGTGGTCTGCCTGCACTTACACAGGCTTCAGTGTGCTCTTTTCCTCGCACTGTGATGGATCTGAGCAGGGAAGTGTGTGTCTGAGGCTCCTGGAGTCAGGTATTCCAACACCACTGGCAGTCATTGGTTGTGTCTCTGTTGAAAAAGCTGATGTCAATATATGGATGCTCAGTTCCAAAGCAACAGGCTCCACAGTACACCAGTGCTTCCTCGAGGCACGTGTGCCTCATGGGGAGCTGGTACCAAAGAGTGCACGTCATAAACCTCAAGTGGCTGTAAACCAGAAAGAACAGGAGAGAGGGGAGGTAAAGAATACTTCAGCTGCTGCAGGAGGATAGAGGGAACACCTGCTAAACATTCTTTGAAAGTAGCTTGACTTCACGCTTGGTCACAACTAACCACACTTGATGGAAAGACAGTACAGCTTGTCGGGGACTGCAAAGAAACTAAGACAAGATGCCTGGAAGTGGTAACACATCTTGCTGTCAGCACTTTAAATGCATATTGGAAAACAATTGGTCAGGACAGAGAAAGCAACTAAGCGATTCAAATATGCAGTTAACTGTGTTCACAGTGTGTCATTTTAAGCCATGGAACAGGAGTAACTTAAGTGTCTAACCGGTATCTGTTGTGTTCTATTATCTCTGCACATTTATAGTCAATTTTTCTTTGCATTGGGAAGAGAGACAGAATAGCTGGAGCTGGTGTGACTCACCTCCACATGTCACAGGCACTAGGACAAGGGAAGTGATGCGGGCAAGGCAGGCTGTCCCTTCTGCAGGGGCAGTCTCCACAGGGACAGCGTCTTCAATTGTATCTTGTTTTCCTATGGATTCGAGATAATACCAGCAATGCTACTTTCCTGTAACTGATTGGTGTAAACTTAATAAATATCTAAGCAGTACTTGTAGCTATGAGTTTTATAATGGGTGGGATGGAGTTGAGCCTTACAGCTCTGCCTTGCATTCCCTGTACTCTCTGCTCCTGTGTACACAACTGGTGCTTTGCTGACTGAAAAAACAGATATCCTGTGGCTAACAGTGCACTGAAATATAAGGTAAAACCCAGTAAGAGGTTAGTGCTTTTTTACTGAAGGAGAATAACTACATTCCTTGTATGTGCCAACTGCCTAAAGCTCACTTCTACCAGCATGATGACCATGTTGAGCTGCTACACTGCCTAGGAGTGAAACAGGCAAGTAACCTACTTAGGGGAAACCATATTTTATTTTTTAAAAATTTATTTAAGAACACTTGGAATGGGGAATTAAGTACAAATATGAACAGGTGCTCTTCCTGTGTGCTGCTTTGCTTAACACTGAAGATAACTGGTCACATCTTGATTGCACAAGTTCAGGATGGAGGTGAGCAGTAACAAGTGACGTTCAGTCTGTCTCTGTGCCATCATCATCCTCTTCATCTCCACTCTGAGACTGCTCTTCTGTAAGGGAACAGCTCAACAAGGACTTCCGTATACACTGTCTTTCCTCTGCAATAAAGAGAGCAACAGAGGGTCATTACTTGGTCTCTTCACATACACTGGAATATCCTCTACTTCTAAAGAAAGAAACATTTCTCAGGCCAAGAATTCAGAAGTAGCCCAGCATATCCTACAAAATCCCCAGGAGATGAGGCTGCGTTTTAGTGAAGTGGCTGGAGGAACCCACCTTCATTTGTACAGTTTTGCAACAGCATCAGCAGCTGTCTTCTGTTATACTGAATCAGAAATTTCTGACATGTTCTTATGGTACCTGCAGAAGTCACAAGAAAAAGATGTAACAATCTACACAGCCAAGTGTTTCAGAGCTGCGGGTATATTTTCCAGAAGCATTGTATCAAATGGCCCAGGAAACAATTTTGTTACTGCAAATGCTGAGGAGGGGCTGTAGACTTCATTTCTGCACTGCTGAGTTTAAGTGGTGGAGTAATAATTTCTAACATGCAGCGCCTGTTAGTTCCCCAAGGGATTTAATGTCCAGGATATAGAAGATATCCTTTGAAAAAGGATATCTTCTATCCTTTTATTTCAAATATACTTTGAAAATATATTTTAAAAAGAAAACAATGTCATCTTGTATTTGCTGGTTTTGTGATAAAATGTGACGAAGATTCAAGCAAAATTAACGAGGGTTTCAACAAAACCTGCTGGTGCCCGTTTCTTATTTAGACCTTCTGTCAGCCGTGATGCGACACCTGAGGTGTGTGACACCCGCAGCTGCACGAGGGGGTCCTGGCAGGTACAACTGATCTCTGTCCTCCCCCCAGTCCCCACGGCCTGTACCCCAGCCCCGGGGCGGCTCCTGACCTCCGACGTGCAGGGTGTTGAGGGCGCAGGGGTAGCGCTGGGTGCGGCTCTCCAGGTAGCGCACGAAGGGCAGCGCCGAGCAGAGCAGCCGGTACGAGTCCTTGCGGCACCGCAGCAGCACCGTCCCGGTGTAGGCGTTCAGGTACTTCACTGCGGGGACACACACGCACCGGTGAGCGCGAGCAGCCCCGCACCCCCGCGGGCCGCGCGTCCCGCCCGCACCTGTGAAGGAGATGGAGCAGCAGGCCAGGCCGTAGTCGCCGTGCACCCGCCCGATGGCGTCCCTGACGGCGAGGCCCACGGCGCGGTCCTCGATGCACTGGCGGCAGCGCGGGTCGTCCGAGAGCACCTCGCACAGCACGTACCTGCGGACAGCGCGAGGTGAGCGGCGCGGGCCGGCCCCGCACCCGGCCCGGGCACCGCCCGATCTCACCTGTTCTTGAACCGAACCATGGCGGCGGCCGCGCGCGGCCCGGACGGACGGCCCGCCCGGCCAATAGGCGAGGAGCCTCTATCCGCTTTAGCCAATCGAAGCCGCGAGGGGGCGGGACCAAGGGAAGGGCACCGCCCCGCCACGGTTCCACCTCCTAGCACCGGCTGCGCGTGCGCAGTGCTGCCGCGAGCCGCCGGCCGGTCACGGATCCGCAGGATCGTGGAGTCGATTAAATTGGAAAAGATCTGTGAGATCATCGGGTCCGACCTGTGACCCAACACCACCATGACAACTGGACCAGGGCACTACGTGCCACGTCCAGTCTTTCGTTAAACACCTCCAGGGACGATGACTCCACCAACTCCCTGGGCAGCCCGTTCCAGTGTTTAATCACCCTTTCTGTGAAGAAATTCCTCCTGATGTCCAACTTGAACCTCGCCTGGCGCAGCTTGAGGCTCTGTCCTCTCGTCCCGTCTTTAGTTATCAAGAACAAGACCCCGCCCCCCATATATCTACGACCTCCTTTCAGGGAGTTCAGAGAGTAATGAGGTCTTCCCTGAGTCTCCCCTTCTCCGAGGTGAAGACCCCCAGCTCCCTCAGCCGCTCCTTGTAGGACATGCACTCCAGACGCTTCCCCTGCTCCGTTACTCTTCTCTGAACCCGCTCCAGACTTTCAATATCCTTCCTGAATTGAGGGGCCCATAACCGGCCACAGCACTCGCGGGTGCGGCCTCACCGGTGCCCAGCACCGAGAGACGATCCCTGGCCGGGCCCCGCTGCCCACCCAGCTCCCGGCACAGCCCGGTCCCGTTATCCCTTTGCCCCGCTGCCCACCCAGCTCCCGGCACAGCCCGGTCCCGTTATCCCTTTGCCCCCCTGTCCCTCCCTGGCTCCGCCGGGGCTCCCCCCTCCTGCCCCCGCCCTCCGCCAGGGGGCGCGCGCGGCGCGCGGGCCGCGTGAGGGGGCGGCTGAGGGGCCGCGGCCCCGCCGGCTTCGCTGAGGGTCAGACCTTCGGCTTTAGCCCCTTTCGCTGCCTTGCAACGGCCCGCCCTGGCCGAGCCCGCCCTGTCTACTGCCCCAAAGTGTGAATGATGCAGATGGGACATCTCGGAGTGACGGGAGCCGCGGGAGGTCCGGGGGAGACGGGCGAGGACGGTCCGGTGCCCGTCACCCCCCGGCTATGGGGTGGCTGCTGTGGGGCCGCCACCTGCCCGCAGAGTGTCCAGTTCCTCCCTGGTGCTCCTGGAACGGCTCTGCTGCCGCAGAAAGCTCCAGAGTTTGTAGCTCCTTGGGCTCCAGGTATGGGGAGTTTGGGGATACGTGCTGACTAATGAAATCAGCTGAGGGAATTGTGGAACAGAGCTGCTTCTTATTTCTGTCGTGGTTTCCAAAGCTGTGGCCTGGGACGTGGTCTGAGGAAGCAGGGAATGCTCTTTGCAAAGATCTGGTATGAGAAGAAACTGGGGAGAGGGGAATGGGGGGGGATAAGGGAAAAGCTGTGAGGTGGGAGAAGAGCTTCAGCGAGGTCCCTGGAGTCAAGTCACACGGGAGCGCTGAGGCACTACAGATTAAGTGGGAACTCATTGCTAATTCAGAGTGGAAACATCTTCTTTAATGACCTTCATTCCACACAAAGAAAACAGTGAAAAACCCAGTGGAAATCCTGTCCTGCGTGATAAACTTCTGCCCTCTGAAATAGATGCCTGCTCTGCTGCTGTCTCCCTGTGGCTATTAACTCCTCTCTCCTTCACCTGTGATCCCATTTTCATGTTGTGTTTTTTTCTGAGAACTGCAGAATATGAGTTGAGTTGCCTGGGAAGAAAAAAACACAAAGTCCAGTGTGGACTTTCTAAGAGGCCTTTTCTCTTGGGCCACGATCAAAGGGACTGGGGGCAGTTTGTCAGTTTTAAAGCTAATGCAAATAGAAGCATTTTCTCCATGAGAGGACTGCATTGCATTGATCTCTGCCATATTGCTCTGTGTTTTAGCATCCTAAAGGGGATCTAGCTGTCATCTGTTCCACTTGTCAATACAATGAGCTCCTAGGTGGTAAGGTAGCCTCACATTTTTGAACAATATCAAAGTCCATGAAGATTCCCTTTTATTTTCTTTGTGGGGTGAGGTCTCAGCTTAGCTGACCAGGTATATTTGCCTGCTGCCTCGGGGTTTGTGGTGGCATCCCCCATTCTTCCTTCTGACAGGGCTCAGGTTGCCCTGTGCTGCTCGGGTTGCTTTTATCCATCCCTTTCCTTATTTCCTTCCTTTTGCAGAGGCACACTGGGCTCTGACAAGCAGAGCATGTGAGTGCATTCTGCCCTGTAATCCAATAGGACATGTGCACTGTGCATGCTACAGGCTCGGCCCTGTGCATAGCACAGGCCTCTGTTTTCGGTACAGAAGGCTGATTAGGAGAGACACGGTGCAGAGAGCAGTGTGGTGAGATAGCCCTGTCCTGCCTCATTTCAGGTAGGATATTGCCTTTAGTTCCCTGTTGTTGGTTTGGGGGATGCACAGAGCAGACCTGAGCCACCACAGCTCCCTGTGCAGTCACTGCCTGTGTCAGTACAAGGTGCGTGAGTCCGGTCGCACATCGTGGTGTGCTGAGCTGACAGCGCAGGACCAAAAAGGTTACAACATCTTCACTTCTTTTTTTTCCCACCTCCTCACTCTCATCCTCTGCCAGGTCTGCTATATTGATCCAGTGTCAGGGATACAGGAAACTATTGCAAGGGATGGTGAGTTACGTAGTCAAGGTGGGAAAGAACTGTCGCCTAAGAAAAGATCCGAGAGAGAAAAATCAGAAAATGCTATTTAAACAGAAGTGTGGGTCAAGAGACCTGCCAAGTGAGAGGATGGATTTCTCTCTTGCAGACTTGGAGAGACAATGAGGCCTTTGAATATAAGATTCCCTATCAGAATAAGCGTTCACCACTGATTGTCCAATAAAGTGGTGATGCTGGGGAGGTGCGAGAGGAATACTGAGGTGTTTTCCCAATTCCTGTTTGTTATGTGTGCCTGTGGAGGGGCTATTCCCAATCAGTCTGGGTCTGCTGTTAGATTTCTCGGTTTTAATTCATGTTTTGACATTTTGCTGCAGGCTTGAAGATCTAGACCCTCATTTTGGATTTACATGCCATTCGTAATCTCCAGATCGTAGGTTAGATTGCATTTGTATTGTGTGGAATTAATTGTGCTAATAATCTGTAATAGACATAATGCGTATATTTTATTATGTGCAGCCAGGTCTTAGAGTTTGTATGTATTTACTATAATTAAAACTATCAGCAAATGTGTCCACTGTAAAAAACATATATTAGTGAATCCTTGCACCCTTTTGGACGGGATGTTTCCATTTTTTGGACGAGGAAACTGAGCTACAGGGGGATTAAGCAGTTTCTTCTTAGAAAATAACTGTCAGTCTGGAGATGCAGGGCAAGGACATAATGTGAGTAGAGCAAACCCATGTATTAGCACATACTGTGCTGGAGTATAGGTTGTGCATGTTGCTTGTGCATAAAGTAGCCAAGTAATTACTTTCTGAAGTAAAATTAGGATGCATTGATACTCCATCCTTGTGATACCACTGTGTGGCCAACACCATGATTTTTGATTCCCCCTGGAAACACAGAACTGAATTTGCCATCAGGTGCAGTATCAGAGTTGGGGGTGACAACTATATTTTTTTCCACTGGGTGCACATTGCATCCCCAGATAACCTCACAGCCGAAAATACAAAACAATCTGGCTAAAATTAAAACTGCTTCTTAAATCCTGTCTGATGTTGCCCGAAGCTTTTTGTTCAGTTTATCTTCACAAGGTCACTGAGACAGAAGAGTGCATTCTGTGAGCCTGCTGGCCTGGAGCCTTTTTATGCAGATGCTTTCATTTAACATTTGGGACATTTTCCTTCTCTCTTTGGTCCCTTTTTACTCCCCTATTTTCTATGTCTCTCTACTCTGCCCTTTTGAGCTCAGGTTCCCTCGGATCAATACATGTAGGAATAAAATCTATCCTTTTTTATCCCCTTAACATGTAATCACCAGTCAGAGCTTTCTGGACACCCAAACTGTCATGGGTCAGAGGCTGCTGGTCTGTCAGAGCTGCCACATGAGCTGCCGCATGTGCTGCCTGCAGCATTGCCCTCATCTTTGCTGTCATCCTGCCACGTGGGGTAATTGTCTTGCAAAGCCATGTGTTTGAAGCAAATTTTCCTTCTGCCTCTTTCACTGCTTGCATTGTGATCTTGGACTACTTGTTTAGGATAAAAATAGCAAATTCACATTTCTTTCTTCTTTTTTTTTTAATAGTCAAGAACAGGACATTACAGTTCAGATTAATAGGGACTGTGTGCTCTGAGAGGCATCCCATGAGTTGTAAGGTGAGCTTCCATTAAGATATCGGAAATTGGAAGCCACTCTGGAAGATTGAAGCCAAATTTTAAGATCTGATAAAGGGCACAAGTGTCTCTGAGTTTGGCACATGCTGTCTGGCATGAACACAGGATCAGGAGTCCTCTCTGCAGCAAAAACCAGCGTGAGAGAAGAGCAGTACAAAAAGGGTGATGTGCCAAGTGAGAAGCTGGCCCTAAAATTGTGAGCTTCATTTTCTCCAGCTCTACAACAGGAATAATTGCAAATACTTTACTCATAGATATATGTTAAATTTAGTAAACTGTCCACTTGAATGTTATTATTTATAAAATATAGTAAAACTGCTTCTCTAAATGAGAGATCTGTAGGCAGCACACTTCATTTGCAGCAAGCTGCTGCAAGAAGGAAACAGCTGTTTCCAAACTAGTTAATTAAATTAAGGCAAGAACTAGAATATCAGTTCAGATAGTTCAGGATTCTTTTCTCTTTCCTTTCTGCATTAGGGAACACAGACTGAACTGCAGGCCACATAAGTTACTAAGTAATCTGTGTATAAAACCCCCATATTTAAGAGCTCCTTAACAGGGATGTTACCATGGATTAATTATTCTTTGTCCTGGTCTCTGAAGATAAAACGTAATTACTTTTAATTATGTGTAATTGCAAAATCGCTCCTTTACAAAGAATCCAGTAGCATTAGGGGGATTTTAACTTCTTGCTACCTATAGGGAGTCTTACAACATTCCATAATGTTATGGCAAAGGCTGCCATAAACTTAAGAGCGGCCTCAGCAAGTCTTACTCTCTTTCCAGCCCACACCTGAAACCAGAATTTTCAGAGATAACAGATCTCAGAGCAGCTACAGAGGCAGGACTGGGTGTTTTGTTCTGTGCTGAATGGCACTTAAACAGGAGGTACAATTTGTGAGGTTTGTTGTCACTGAGGATGTTGTGAGACTTTTCCTCAGTAAATTTCCAGAAACCTGTGGAATAACCACAGTAAAACCAAAGGGAAAGTGTTAGAAGCCACCAACCAACAACAACAACAAAACAAACCCTTGACTTTTCCTGTGTGGGGAAGAAGCTTACGAAAAAAGAAGAAACCACCCATGACTCCTTAGTAACCAGTACATCTCCTGTGGGTAAGCACAGACAGCAATGGAGACTGTGTTGAGAGATTTGAATTTAGGTGAAAAAGAAAAAAAAAAGAGAATTTTTACAAGAGCACTTTCAATTATATAAGATTAGTGGATAGGTTTGCCTGAGAGCTGGAATTCCTAACTGCCCCACTGATTTCTGTTGTCAAAATATGTAGGTTCATAACTTCCTTTGATATCATTATGAGTTGGGCACCTTCCTATGCATAAAAGTCTGGCCCTTAAGCTCTCCAGGCCTGAGTATAACATTGGCAAAATGAGGATAATAATGTTATCTACTTCAAGAAGAGATACAAATAAATTATTGAGTTATTATGCACTTAAATAATATAATAACTGAGGTAATATAAACTCTTGTGACATAAACATATTCTACCTGAGTGACCTTCTCCACATATGACTTGGTGTGGAGGCCGCTCTGAAACAGAAATGATGTGTCTAGTGTTGCTTGTCTTGCAGATCTTTGCTCTCAGCTTTTCCTTTCCCCCGAATTCCCATGAGCAGATTAAGCCAAGGCCCTATTTTACAGTAAGATGTGTCTGCTTATGTTGCCGCACTCTGAATAATCCTTTCTCTACGCGGCTTTAGGTTTAACTCCAGCAGCCTGGAGCAGCACAGGACCAGAGCCTTCTGCAGAGCACTTGTCTCCCTAATGAGGGAGGCAATGAAAAACATTTTCCAGTGCATCCATCACTCAGCGCTGAGGCGAGTGGACAGGCATCCTGGAGCAGCCTTATATAATCCGTGCCTCTGCCTGGCCCTGGCTGGGCAGCGGCAGCGCGTGCAGGGGAGAAGGGGGGCTGTGCTGGAGCTGCTCGGTGGGGCACGGCCGGGGCTCCCCTTGGCAGCTGCAGGGTCTGGGCTTGTGCTGGTGTCAGCTTGGTGCAGGCAGCGCGTCAGTCACTGCCTCGCTGGGGCACACGGGGCTCAACTCCGCCTGACCCGCTCTGACAGAGACCTCCCCACCCGTCTGCTCTTGCCTAAATCCAGTGTTAGCTGCAGCGTCCCACAGCCCGGCACAGCAAGGGAAAGCCCCACGAGAGCAGAGTAGGGGTGCAGTGTGTGTGTGCAGATTTGAGGGGGGGAGAATCAGGAGCACCTCTATTTCTGTTGTGCTGACTGAGGGTGCTCACAAAGACCAGTAAATGCAAACAGATTTCCAGAGGCCATGGTTGCTACAGATGAGAGAAGACAAAAAGTACTGGAAGCATCTGACCTATTTTGGGAAGCTTGCTGGGGCTTTTTACTTCTGTTTTGTTCAATTTTGTTTTTCGAAAGATATGCTTGCACCTGAGTCAAAGAGAGTAAATACTTATAATTTTTTTAAAAACTATGTGCACTATGAAGACAGAAGCAAATCAAAAAAATATCTTGCTGGATTTGTGAGGCTGTTGCCACCAGTCGCCCTGAGGGCACGGGGGTTTGAGCTGCACTTGAGATGCCTTTTGCCTGCTGCTGGTTGGTCCCAAGCTAAAGCTCCCGGTGATGCACATAACAACCTTTTTGCAGTGCTTGATGGCATCTGCCACAGTGAGATGATTTGGGGGCAGTTGACCCAGGACACATCCCTCAGGCCCCCTCAGTAAAATTCCATAGTGCTCATTCTGGAACTCAAGCAGTTGTTGCTATGTGACCTTCTCTGTTCCTGTTTCATACCTGTGAAGATCATGTTTATCCTGCTGTAACATTAGTGACTTAATTAGAGCTGAATTTGGTCCTACTGTCTCTGAACATGAGCAGCTCCCATCTAGTCATCTAAAGGATCAGATCTGGTTTCTTCTCTCTCTCAGTATTGGCGGCATCTGGTTTCATTTTCCATCTTTCCTGAGGGAGCTCACTTTTCCCCACATTTCAGCATATGCTTGTTGTATGTCAGCACCCCGGGCCGCCCATGTGTCTGTGCCAAGCCAGGTACCACTTTTCCAGCCAGCAAGAGACAACATGGTGTAAGGACAGAACGTGAGACGCATCAGGAATTGATGGTGTCGACTGTGTGTAGCTTAAAACCAGAACCTGCTTGTAGGTCAAGAAATTAAGCTGGAGCCAGTTAAGTGTGGGATTTTTTTCCTATGTGTAGAATGTGTAGAGGTAGCAAGATTTTCATCCTGTAGGAGCCTAAGGGATGCCATTCCCAGGGTAAATGCCAGGGTGGGGCATCGCTGATGGAATGACGGGGCTGGCAGAGGACACCACACTCCCAACATCGTACCTTAATGTGCAGGACTGTCTGAGTGGCATCCCCATTTATGTCTAAATATGCTGGCAAGGGAAATTTTCTGTGTGTGATGGTTTGTCCCCAGGAGATGGATCAGTTCCTTTAACCCGTTCCACCTCTTCTCCTTCCCTGTCCCTACCCCAACCACTCAGCTGAACCACAAGTCCCTCTGCTTTGTGGCACACAGAGGGACAGCTATTCAATCAATGATGATGAAGTTATTTTTTGTAAGATGTGGGATTTTTAAAAGCATAAAGTGATGATTTTGAGTGTTTATTAGAATCTTCTAAAACATACATTCAACTTCAACTCTCAGTCTTTTAATGTATAGTGCTACATAGATAAACTTACTGCTTGAAAAAGCGTATGTACTCTCTGTTATTTCTCTGTTATTATAATGTTACCCAGTATTGTAAAATCAGCATCTGTGACTCAAATCACAGACATTAACAAAATAATTTAAAAATAATTTTATTTAATTAATTTACTTAAATTATACATACTGAGTTCTTTTATTTTTGGGACTTGCAGGGTGCAGGTAGTTCTCTGTAAGTGTGGGGGCAAGCAACTTCATTTGTCTTTTAATAGTCTCTTAGTATCAGAGACGGATGGTGTCACCTCGTATTGAAGCTTGTTTTTTAATAAAACTGCAGCAGTTTATAACATGGATACGGAGCTCCTGCTCCCATTCGCGTTCCCTCCTACTCCACCCCATCTTCACCACAGTGACAAGCACAGGAAACTGAAGAGCAACATACTAAATCTCCAGTTCAGTTCTTTAGTGCCTCTCACACGTTATAGCTTTAGGGAGGAGGTGATGTTTTGAGGACAGGGCATAAGCAACTTTAGATTAAGTAATGGACTTAATAACTTCCCATCCCAGCAGACTGTCTTTGTGGCTGTCAGTGCCGTGTAGCCGTGTCCCTGATACCCAGTCTGCTGTTTTCTGTATCATTATTCATAAGCTCCCATCCTGAACAGCAATCAAACTCTTCAGGCGGTGCCGTCTGGGGGATTATCACACTCGCGGGGCGGTTAAAGTCACTTCGCCTCGAGTCTTCTGCCTCTGAAAAGTGCCCAAGGCTAATCACTGTGAAATGTGACGCCTGTCATGTCTTCTTGTTCAAGTGTGTGCAGCAGGCCTGTCATTCACTAAAAGCCTTAACATCTGTTATTACACGGTAATCCTCACGCATCAGGCTTCCAAATAAGAAACTGGTGGAGTCCAACAAGGTATGGCTCAGCCTTGGTTTGCATAATTCCCAGAATGCAAGGCAACTTGCTCTCCCTTCTGAAATCATTAATAAGCAATAAGAATATTATATAAGCTGGCATCTTTTTTTAAACCATGATAATTTCAAATGCTATTATAATTAGGATGAAGATGAGAGTTTGAGCTGGGGGAGGGAACAGAGAAAGGATTAAGCTGATCTCCACCATGACGTTAGAAGATGGCTTTGTCTGTAATATCCTAGTTTGGACAATAATGGATACACTTTAGAAACACAAAGAGGCAAATAGACAATTTATTTGAAAGTATTAATCCTTTTCATCCTGAAATGTTATCTCTTGCCTTAAATAGGATCACAGCTTTCCAGTCCACTTATATTCTGACTACCTGACCCTTTAGAAAGGCCTGAAAAGCAATAAATATTTGTGTTGTACCCGGGTGACTGTCAGCTCCATAGTGGGTCTCATGAAGTGGACAGAAATGTTCTGTGGCTGGGAATGTCTTTGTCTAAGCCAGAGTGACTGGTAGGTGATTGTGCCTGCAGTGCTATCACATCACAAGAGACGTGGCCTCTCGGGTGGCAGGTCCCAAGCCATGACAGATCAGATGTGATATTTTAATGAAAAAAAGTTTAGTGTCTTGATCGAGCAGGCGGGATTTGCTGGAGAAGGCGAACCAGGTGAAAATATGTTTTATAAATGTAAGTAATAGGGCCGCTTCCTCTGGAATAAGGAAGATTTAAAAAGTCACTTGTCAAAATCATTTTCCTCTAAGGCTGCAGCAGCCCTCAGATCTGAGCATGTTCCTGATGTTCCCCCTCACTCACATGCACGAACACGGGGAGGCTGGCGGGAGGAGGCAGCTGCACTGACACGCTATGGGGTTTGCAGGAACACGATGGCAATTTAGAAGAGCGATTAAAAGATTGCAAACATTTATTAATAGCTTTGCTGCTGCAGCAGCTCTGCCAGAGAAGCCTTGCTTCCCCAGGGATGCTCTTACCTCCTGCCTGTTCCCTTCCAGAGCTCTAGAGACTGAAAAGTCAGGTTTGGACTGGGTTTCAGTTTGAAGCCATCAGACTGCAGATCACATTATCCCAGTAGCCAGGAGAGGGGACAGGGGGGACTCGAGTGTGGGAAAGAAACAAGAGAAGGTACACAGAGCAAAAAGAAAGGATTTGTTCTTTCCAGCTATTGCTTAGCCTTTCTTTTCTTCCATGTGCTGCTCTCCCTTCCTCTCACTGTTCCTCTTTACCCATTCCTTCTTCTCTCCCTTGGGACAGAGTGACTTTTTGTTCAGTGCATTGGCACTACATTGAGACGTGAGTCTACAGTGTCCTTTTTGATACTGTATAACAAAATCAATGAAAGACAGGTATAAGAGCAGTATTGGAGAAGATCTGCTGAAAGTTCTGCAGAATGATCTAATTTCCTGCATGAGCACAATCAGTTCCTTTACAAATCTCATGACTGTGTCCTTTTCTCTTCAGAAACATTGGGGAAAGGGAAAGGTGAAGGTTCAATGAAAAAAGAAAAAAAAGAAAAGAAAAGAAAGGAAAGGGCAATTGGCTGAGCAAAAAAATCACCTTAATCTTCATGGCTGATCCTGCTGAACAGCAGTAAGCACCGTAAATGAGATGGGCAATTCTGATGTTTGAGTGCACAATATCTGAGACATTTTTATCCCACAGAGCAGATGATGGTGACTGACTGATACAAGTTTGCAACAGGAGGATATTTATCCTACGCATATGGTGACCTCCTCCATATTCCTATCCACAGTGGAATAATCAGTTTCTTTCATTTTTTATTTTTTTCAAACCAGGTCCTAAGAGAAACTGAAATGTCTGGACAGCCTAAGAGGAATATATTTTTACTGCCAAGCAACAATGACAGCAGATATAAATGCTTGTGTCCCTGTCACTATCTAAAATCCTGCTGGAGCTGAGATGGATGACAGCACACCCCAACCTTGGCCAACAGCATGACCAAGGGACTGGATGTGCCATTGGGCATCAGCAGCCTCCTACCTGTGCTTAACTTCTTTAGTTCCATCGGGATCATTTTTCTTCTGTTCACGCACACAATTTAATCATCCCATTTTTCAATTTAAGAAATATCTCGCTGCATAATTACTACATCTGTGCTTAATGCAGAAGAATAGGCAGAGGGGAAAACAAAGTCAATCCAGTGGATCAGAAAGGAGAAAAAATATGATGGTGAAAGAATGGAGGAACAAAACTAGGTTGAATTGGGAGTGCTGCATTATTCTTACCTGAACCGGCCTGGGTTGATTTGGGGGTTTTTTTAGCTGCTTCCTCTGTTCCTTGAAGTTTTCAGTTTAAATACTTCCTTGGTCAGTTTTCAAGTGCAGCGTTCAATTTGGAACTTGACTACCTGAACTTTTGTGTATTGCAAGGGGATGTGGCTTATGAAAAACACCTGATTATCTCTGTTTGCTTTGTATACCCTGCTCCTTGTTGGAAGCTACACAAGCTGAAAGGTAACAAAAAACATCCTCCCTTGGGATATTTAAGGAAGGTCTGTATAAATTACTGGGGGGTTTGGCAGAAAGCCTCCTGGGCCTTAAAAAGGCATGCTTTTCTAAGGAATGTATATAATACTTAGAATAATCCTAGTCTAAAAGACAGAACCCACCAATGTCTTTGGGCTAATTGCTCCTTCACTTTTGTCTTTAGGAGCTGGAATTCCCCATGTTCAGAGCAGACAAAGAAGGACATCGATGAGGATGAAATAGACCTGGATGCTGGAGAGGTACCTGATCTCAGGTGAGAAAGGATGTAGATAGGATCCTACAAACACCTTTTTAATAGAAGGAAGTACTTTTGGAGATGCTTTCCCTCTCATTTCTTGTTTGATGGCTGTAAATGGCAGCCCTCCAGGTAATAGCAGCTATATTGCTTCAGCTGCTCTGTGAAAATTCTCATCCTTTCCTAGCAGTAGCTATTGCATTCCCATTGGTTTCAGAATCTTTAATTTCCAAGTTTGCTGTGTGTGACACCAGAGGATTGCTTACAGCCTTGGGACAATTAGGACACCTTTTGGTGGAATTGTTTTATCGGGATTTTTTTTTCCATGTCTGAAAGGCTGTTTTGGGATCTTTTTTGGCCTTTACAAATATTTAAAGCAAGAAATTGCATTTCATTAGCATTTCCCTTGCTCCCATCAGGACCTCAGCCCTCACTAAGGCTCTTGCCTCACATATACCTAATTTTCTTTTTTTAAACTATTTTTTTGCTCATTAAAAAAATAAATGTTCTTCTTAAGTATGAGAACCAGCATTCTCTTAGTTTTGGAACTGTCACTGTAGCCTTCGCCATTGGCATTCCCTTGCATTATTAGGACAGATGCTCCCTCTGGGTATACTGGACATATCTCCTGAAGTAATTGCAATTGTACTTTGCCAACGAGCAAGGAATTTGCTTTCCTGTGTATTGAGACGTCTCTCTGTGTCCTGCATCTTGTACCGGCTGCTTTCTCTGCATCCAAGCGGCAAGTAACAGGATTACAGCAATGGATAAAATAACCTGCACTGACCTCAAAGTGTTGAGTTTCTGAATTGATAAATATGTTTATTAGTGAGAATAAAAGAATTCTAGAATGCTAAGAAAGTCATGAAACTTCAGGAGTTTACCTGTTCTATCCTTCTCCCATCATGACAGGAAGACAGGGCTCTGACAACGTTACCAGGGCTTTGACCTCTGTGATTTTCCTTCTTAGCCATCACACAACACAGAGGCACTGTGGCAGCGCTCAGGCACAGCCCAGATACATCCTTGAGACACAATTAACCTGCAGCTGCACAGCCTTTGTAAAGGTTGGATTCCACAGAGAGGCTGAGGAGTGTAGGGATCAATAGCAATGCAGCTAGATCTCTTCTAATGGGAAAACTTAGGGCTGAGAGAAAAGACGGTGACGAGCCTGTTCCTTCTGCACAGTGAAAAGTAGGGAGGTAAGATTCATGTTGTTACTCTCTGACACGGGAACACTGAAAGACAAAACAAATATTATTCTTTGTATCCTTGTTAGGAGACAGAGAAGGGGTAATAATGAAGAAGGGGAAGAGAGATTAGAGCTGGTAGCAGAAAGGAGAATTGTGAGTTGTCCTTTTATGGGTGCCAATAAATAACTTCATCAGTGATGAGAAGGTGGTAGAAAGCATGACAGAGGTCTTTTCGAGGTTTATGTTCTTCTATGGAATAAGTCCCTTTTGTTTAGGAAAAAAAGTCACCAAAGATAAAATATTCTCTGACATGAATGTAGAAACGATGAGGTTGCACACGATGAACTTACAAAATTCTGAAGTAAGTCTGTTTTAAAACTCTACCAGAACAAAGTCATTAACTTTTAGCATAATGTACCTTATTGGTTTGATGGTGAATTAAAAACTGGAGGGAAAATGAAGAAGCAGCTCATGTAAAGCTGCATCATCTTCTGCCTCCTTCAAGACAACAGTGTATCACCTCAGCTGGTAGCAAAAGAGTCTGCCAAGCTTTGTCATCGTTTGCATCAAGACCTGAGAGCAAACACCCTTTGCCGTCACAGGGGGCAGTGCTGGGCACCACTGGCAGCACCACAGTGGCCACAGAGCCAGGGAATATTTGCCTTGTCAGCACCAGCTGGCAAACGGAGGGAACTGAAATATATTGCTCTGTTTGTGTGAATCAGCATCAGCCTTACTGGGTCTTCTGTTCAAATAACAGCTATTTGTGAGTTTTGTTTTTCAAGGTTCTGCTTGCAAAGGTTTGACTTCAGCTGAAATGTGTGATAGCCTTGACTGCCTGTCCTGTTGTCCAGAGCTTGTCTTCTCACACAATGCTCAAGTGAGCCACAGGACACAGCCAGTAAACTTAGTTTATGGAAAACATACCAGAATCACTTGGATCACATTATCTTAAACTCTCCATGTGAAAGAAATGTAGCATTAGGAGATTTCCTCATGTTCTGTCTCCAAATCTTGCTTTCTACTTGCTTTTATTTGTTTTATTTTGTTTAAGAACAGTAATACTGGCTCCCAGACCCTGCTTGTGTTCTCCTTTGGTGTTGACTTTGTATTTTCTTCCCTACCTGATATTCTTTTCCTTCCTTTTAACCCAGTATTGGTTTAAATTATTTCCCTCACCATAAGTACTCACACCCAACCCCTCCAGTTTCTGATAGTCACAGCAAATTGGTATGATTTTCTTGGCTAGAACTTGTGCTTTACTTACTTACATTGGTGTTTATCCTAAAATTCATTAAACATCTATCTTTATTGTCTTAGGTTTGAGAAAGGACATGTCTCAGGAGAGTTCCATTTGCCTCTGAATAAAGTCAGTGTGAACAAATAACTGTTAGAATTCCTTCATTCTTCTTACCTGGCATTCTAAGCAAGTTCAGGAAATCACACCAAGGAACACTCTGCTTTCCTGCAGCAGCACTAGAAGAGATAGAGCTGTCTATCAGCTAGGTGAATTTCTCTCACAATGAAATCAGCAAATATGATTTTCTTCTTAAAATTCTCATGTTATTTCATCGTAGGAAATACAGAGACGTGCCTGGTAGCACCCCTGGCCCAGAGGTGAGGGTTTGGCAGCTCACCTGCTTGTTGCTGTGCCCATTTGCTGAGCAGTGTCACCACATCTTGGTGAGGAGAAGTTCTTTGTAAGCAGAATGAGAGGTTCAGTCCCCGAGATCTACTCAATCATTTCCATAACAAACCGAGTACTGGGTTAGAAGCTCCAGCTGAACACCAGGGTAGTGAGGATAATGGTTTGGACGAAGGGGTTGAAATGCCAGCATAGGTTTCTAAGCCCTCTTGACAGATTTTACATTGTTCACGAAGTGATGTGACTTTTGGGTGCTTATGAGTAATGGGTAGAGCTGGATTGTTTAGTGTCCCTGTCCCCCAAGGCCACTGCCCTTTGAGAGGGAACAGTGTGTGCCACTGTGTTTGGCAGCCACGCTCCCAACCTGACGCAGGCATTTTGGGGGGGCACGGAGCTGGCAGAGATGACTCATTCCGCCTCAGTGGCTCATTGAGGAGCTGCAGGGAGAAGCTATTTATAACCAGACCTTTCAGGTTCAGTGCAGCAGCATCTTCAGCAGGAGGGGGACGGGAATGGGGATGGCACATAAGACTTCCCAGATCCAGATCAGCTCCCACCTCAGTATTGTTCCTAGAGCCACACAGCCACCAGCTGACTTCAGCCAGCATCTTTTCCAAGTCTTTTGTCCAGCTGTCAGGGTGCCCTGGTCCTGGTGTAAGATTCTGCTGATAACTCATCAGCTACTCAAAGAGCAGGGAGACAACTGTGAATATCATCAGTGTGAACAAAACACAAACTCTTTCTAGTGTAGCTGCTATGCTGGCACTTGCTGATCCTTTCTGACCCATGGCCATGGCATTATCACCTCTATCTTTTCTTTGTCTCTGTGTTTATCTTCGAGCTCTTTTCCTGGGTGTTTTCAAACAGTCTGTATGCTGCCAGCAAATCCCATTTAAACCTCCTGAGGTTTCTCTTCTATACAAGCTGTCACTATAAAACTGAAGTGGGTTTTCTGATCTTGCTGCGGACTCATTTCATCCTTAGGTGCTTCCATGACTCCACATGTGAAACAGAGATAATGACACCTCCTGCATTAAGCACAGTGTGGTCTACAGCAATGAAACACCACCTAAGTGGTGGTATTATTACCAGAGAGAGTCACAGTACAATAAGAAAGTGTTTTACACAACAGTAGAGGACAGCATGTGTTAAAGAAAATATTTACTACAAACACACGTCTTTGTATCTAGGTAACTGTAGACTTTATCTTGAAGCATGTTAGCACACATAAAAGTTACTGAGTTTTCTGTTAAATTAAACTTCTTCAAGTCTGTTCTCTTAACTGCCTTTTGAATTCAAAGCCACAAGGCACCAGGGATCCTGTGGCACGAATGTTTACCTCGCTCTTGGCCAACCTCTGTCCTGTTCTTAAACCAATTTGTGTGTCTGGAGCTGGGCTGTGGTTAGATGGCACCTTGGCTCTTGTCACTGTTGCTTCTTTGCATAGCTTAAATGCTGCATATCTGGCCCTTCATCTTCTCTTTTTCTTCTCTTTACTTCCTTCTTCCTCTCCCTTCTTCATTCAGTAGACAATTGGTTCAGCAGTGTGCAGCTGGAGCACAGTTTGATGAGTGTAAACACTCAGTGTTAAGGCTATTTGGTAGACCTGTAGTTTCTTTGGGGGTCTCTCTTTTGCCTGTTGTACATCCCTGTGCTATGGACCCCGAGCTTTATTGGCCTATTTACAGTGGGTTGTGTTTATTGTCTTCATACAGAGGCTGTACTATAAATAATTCTTGTCTTCAGTTTTGGCAACCAGATAAAGGGGAGGTCTACCCTGCATAAACCAGTGCTGCAATGCTAATTTATTTCTTCAAGTCCAGCTATAAGACTGGAGAGATATGGGAATGTGGCACATACCTCATAGTCTGGGCTGGAGGTTGCCTCTGCACAGTAGCCCAAACTCTTCCTATCTGCCACATCATTTTCCGGAATCTGTTTGGATTTGGGAAGAGTAGACATCTGACTTTTATGGTTGCAAATAAACCTCTGAAACATCAACAAAACGTAGCTGGTGCAGAGATATTTGTGTTGGTCTTGAGAGAAAGAGATCATATTTCAAGGACTTGAGGTATAGTGTTTGGGGTTTTTTTTGAGTGGTAAACAAAAATGTGCTTGTAACTTATAAGCAATTATACCTTGAATGTCAACTTTGCTCCTTGTCTCTTCTTCAGCAAATTTTACACAGTAGATAAAATGGTTTAGAGCTGTTGGTTTATCCCTTTGGCACCTCAGGCACCATGAGCACAGTGTATGGAAGTGCAGCTGGCTGCCCTGGGTGTCTCACCGCTTCCCCTTTGCCTGAGGCCTGCAACATTCCCAAGCAGACTCCTGGAAGGAGATCCCAAGGATGGGCAATATGGCCAGAGAGCACACAAGGAGATTTGTCCAGGTTTGACTTCGTAAACCCAGAACCAAGAGGGTTGGGAGGGGAAACCAAGAGTGTGCATACATGTCAGAGACTGAAAGGATTTACTTCCCTGCATTTCCAATTGCTTGTTTTCTATCTGGGGAAAATCCCTTTTGACAGCCCAGGCGGTGAGCTTCTAATTCCTGTCTCCGGCTCATTTTTCACTTCAATCCCTCAGCGAACGGATTTTAATGCTTGATGGATTCAAACAAAATTATTTCCGTTCCTGTGGCTTTGCAAAAGCCTCCAGGGTGTGTGTATGTGTGCACAGGGGAGGAGGGATGGGGCTTGTTTTCGTTACACTCCAGTAAGCCTCCTCTCCAAGGGAGACCTATTTCATTTCTTCATTTAGGGCTTTCTTGCCGATGATTTCCCCCATGCTGTCCTCCTGGCTCCTGGGTCACAGGAGGACCTGTAAAACATTTGCTGTTCCAAGGGGTACAGGATGCAATGTTCCAGATCAGTGTTTCTGATGCAAGTGGGGATTCAAATAATATGACCATGATGTGCTTCCAGGAATAGCACTAGACTGGGGGGAATAACTGTGGGAAAACTTCGATACTCCCCTGCTCTTGCTGGGAGCGAGGCACCACCACAGGCTGAGAGATGGGATTGGTGACTGAAGCATTGTCTGGGTAATCAGTGTTTAGCATTGACATCTTGTTTGAACATGTGTACAATTCACCCTACTGCCATTGTAATGGACAAGTGTTGCTTTTTATTACAATTTCCAGCCTCTCCCGCTAGCAGAAATCACTGTAGGGAACTGTGCAGGGGCTCTTCTTGCATAACATTCAGTAATCAGTCAGAATTTCAGCTGCTCAACCACCATGTGTCCCTGCTGGGCTCCTTCCACAGAGTTCTTGTGTCTGGGAGGCTAAACACTATTAAAATGCTCAATATCTCACCCTTCTATCCAAGCCAGATCAGCAGCATCATCCAAATTAACAAAGCAATTGTTCTATAATACACAGTTCTAATAAGGACTTGTAACTAATAAATGCTACAGATCCTCACTCTCTGAAGGATTTTGAGTGTAGCATAAGTTGATGATCTCTCCCTACGTATGAGACTACTGTTGTTTGGGTGTGCTAAGCCCACTTGGTGATACCATATCTAGATCAAGTTGTTTCAACTTATTATAACAGCTCCCAAGCTGTCACTTTGTCAGGCAAGGCAAAAATCTTGTTCCTGAACTTGGAAATGTGTTCTGTGTTCCTCTACAGCATATGCCTGTCTTCTAGGACAACCTCCCATGTCCACAGCCTCCTGTGGATATTTGTTTAGAGCTACTGATCGTCATAAATGTGTGTTGTGTCATGTTTGTAAAGCTGGTGTAACTTGTGAGTTTGTTCCATTTTATCTGTCTCTTTATATTATTTCACAACCCCAGTTCCTCTAACTTCAGGTTTTTCAGTGTAAGTATTCTAATTATCATTTTTTATTTTGTTAAATACATTGGCTACAGGTGAGAAGCCCTGTTTTATTAGTGTGGTTTTCTAATATGAGAGATTATTATTATTATTATTATTATATCTCATATTTCTAATAAGAGAGACTAATCTAAGAGACTATTGCATCAGAGACTATTAACTTCCATTATAAATACTCAAAATTATGCATAAAGTATACATTGAAGTTTCATTTGTAAATACAGTAATAGCATTTCAGGAATTATTTATGTAGTTAATATGTTCTTGCGTGCAATTGTATTTTTATTTCAACTTCATCAATAATCTTCAAGGTTTCAAGCCAGGGCCAGCAAATTGAAGTGTTAATGAACTTTGGAGCTTCATTAATAAAATGACGCAAAGTCTGTTTGGTAGCAGAGGACACTAATTTATGAAGCAATAGATACCACTGGCCTGAAAGCTTCAGCTAATTTTTATAGCAATGGTGCAGGCGAGTCTCCTTTTACATATCTCTAGACTGTAAAAAATAAATAACTCTAATTGACAGTTTGCAAAGGACCAATAAGAAGCTGAATTAATTGCGAGTAAAAGAAGTTCTTAAATTTCTATCTTGTCTTTCTGCTGGAAAATGTGGAGATTTTACTGCAGATGTAGCTGATTAATTAGCCTTGTCCTTTGCCACCAGAGAGAGGAAGTAGACAAATATTTGGAAAATATGGTTTTTAAATACTCTTGTTTCAGCCAATGTTTTGGATTGCTTCTGTGGTATTAATAATATTTATTAATATTTTGGTTGAACATTTTCCTAAGTCACCAGTGTTCCCTTTGCAAAGGCGTGAGTTGTGAATCCAGCTGGATACCCGTTGGATTTACTTGCTGCAGATCAAATTATCTGATATTAAACACATATTAGTGTATGACTGCACCAGTTTTATCGACAGGATTTGCCAATAAGTGATAAATTATTTTAATCCTGGTTTCCACCACATTGTTGGGGTGAGGTTAATGGAGACTGGAAGTTACTCCTAGTGACAGAATATGGTGTGAGTGCCACTGAGAAAGCAGAGTGTTGGGTTTTAACTGCCACCTGTTGTCTCTTTTAGTTGGTGACTCTGAGACCAATCACCCTTCACTGGAAGGTCTTACAGAGGTGGCTGGTGTCTTTTAGCTGGAGAACCAGCATCGAGCTTTTCTTAGCACTGGGTATTGTACCAACCTGCCTGCCTGTGCTGCCATTTGCTCAAGTCTAGCGCTTGCTGTGCCTTTGGCACCGTAAACAATACTCTCAGCCACTACCCTTAATTGTTTTTCAGGATCCCATTTACTCATATATCTACTCTCTATAATCCTTTAATGGTGACAAGCTTATCAGTGTAATCTTTGAATTTTACCTGGCTATCCCTTGCTCTCTCTGTCGCTTTTTTTTTTTAATTGCACACAAGACTGTGTCTAGCATGGTCCTCGTGTGCCATTGTCCAATTTAATAAATGTTTCATTTCCTTTCAAGCTGATAGCGAACAGTTCACTGGAGGTGGCACTGCAGTGGTACTGTCCGTGTCGTGCAAGCTCTGCTGCTGCTTGCAAAATGTGCAAAGCTGATCCAGGACATTTCTCACATCTTCCATATGCCAAATATTTTCTCGGTCCATCCTGGTTGTCACAGAGCACATGTGATTCTCCATGATTTGATCTTTGAGCTAAATGTGCTTACATCTCTCAGAATCTCTTGTATGGTGTATTTTGTGTTTTCATTGTGTTTAGATCTGACTCGCACTTAATTCTGGACTGGATGATTGCCAGAGGTTGGTTCCCTGACCTTCCACCAGCCCTGAAAATTTTGAGGGAAAACCAATTCCCTATTAAGAGGATAGACCTTAATCTGAATTTTCTTAAAAAATCTCAGGAGAGGCACCCCTTAGTAATCTTTGAAAAGGTAGGAATCAGTCAGGCACATGCATTTCTTCAGGTCCATTTTCCTTTTTTAAAATATTTGCCTACAGAAAACAAATCTTTACATTTCATTTTTATGTGAAGTGCAATATCTCATAATGCATATGGATTTCTAAGGAGTTTTCTCTGCCAGAATTGACTGAAACCTCCTAAACATTTCAAATGCATCAAAATTGAGTATTAAGGAAAATAAAGCTTTTGATTGTCTTCCTTTTTACTGGCATACATGGCTTTAAATAAACACAGATTTCTAGCACATACACACGCAATTTATATTTTCCCAATTGCCTTCTGTATTTCCAGACTTTCAGCTCTTCTGGGCATCTTGGTAGCTTCTTCTTTTCTACTGAAGTTACACTCCTTGGCATCTTTTTATTCCTGATACCATATGGCCCTCTTTAATCCCTCTGCACCCAAACTGCTTTCAGAGTTATTCCTTATTAATGACGCATTTCCAGCTGTCTCTGCTTAACCCAGTGAAGGCTTTTGCCTTGTTCATGTTCCTGAGCCTGGGCAACTGTACAGTTACAGCGGCCAGGGCTGTGGCTTGGGAAGGAACACACTCCAGGCACAGTCCCTGCAGTAGAAGGCACAGTCTGGGAATGGCACATTGGCAAGGGGGGTGAGTCCCCAGGTTTTTCCTAGAGGAGGAGACCTTATAAGTAAGAAATATATTCAAAATGCAGCCAATATTATTTGCCTGATTACAGCGTATGACAAACTGAGGTTTCTGTAGAGCACAATGAAACCATTGGAGCAATTGTTCCCATGGGAATCCCATCACAGGGAAATGGCCCGGGCGCTGGAAGGAAATACCATTTAGGGCACTTCCTTGAGAGATTGTTTTTGGAAAGAAAGGATCAATCTCCAGAAAATAAATCTAATAAAGCCCAGTTTGTTTGCGTGGCACTGAGCCCTGTAAAGATCCGTGCTAATTCCTCTTGGCCGGTGCTCTGGTGTAAGGAGCTGACATTGCCGCTGAATGACAAAAGCACCGTGTGAGTTCTGTTCTCACACGCTCTTCCCAGGAAAGCCGGGACAGCCGCAGGGGGGTAAATGAGCAGATGCTTTTCCCCTGGTGTAGGGACACCTGCTGTCAAAGGCACATTGCTGAGCCAGAGAGTCTGTAGCTGCACCCCTAGGTTTTTTCTTTTGCTGCTAGGTATTGCAATCTCTTCATGAGTTGTTGCTGCTATTACTATTATTACTGCTACTACTGTTATATTATATTGTTAATAATATTATTGTTAATTACTATTGTTATGTGATGCTGAAGCTCTGTTCCCCCTTCTTCCAAGATGGGGTTTCTGCCACAGCCTTTTCTGCCTTTGATCACAGCCAAAAAAATGGCTTTGACATTGTATGTATTCCCCTAGCCCACTGCAAAGTCCTAATCCTTCTAATAGCTGGAGGTTTTCAGTTTAAGTCTTTTATTAATATTCAATCTTAATTGTAAAGCACTTCAGTGATATCCAAAAGCCTGTCTTACATAACAGTCTTATCCACATTTGAGTCCTTCAGAGCTGGAGTGTCAGGAAAAACCTCTGTTTGATCTGCCTAGTCTGTCATTAGTCCTCATGCCTTTAATGTACAAACCCACTAGAAATTAACAATACCTTTCAAACGTCTAAGCTCAGTCAATGTATATTTTTAAATGTTTGATATTATTAGAAAGAGTATGACTTGCTGTCATGTTCTTATTTAAGTGGTGTCATGAGCACAGTCTCTATACAGTCTTCTGGGAGTCTTGTTTGCAGCTCTAAATCATCTGGAAAGTAAAAGAAGCTGTAGGAAATTGAGGTAATTAAGATATTTCATAAAGTGCCAGTATTGATAAGATCTTACTATGCATGAGGTTTTTGTCAGCCGGGTAAATAGGTGAGAGCACCTGGAAGCTGGGAACTACTGGTTTCCTCATGGTGGATATCCCAGAAAGTCACTGGAAAGGAAAAAAGGAAGAAAGGAGAGGTGTTTTTCCTAATCAATAATAACACTTTTTGAAATATGTTCTTAAGATTTTAATTCATTGCTGATGATCATTCCTTTTCCTCTTACACTGATTCATCTACTTCAGGCAGTTGCCAGCTCTTCCCAGTGTTTATATATTTTGGTAAAGACTAGGAGTGAACCTTCAAACTAACATGCTGGCATGTTTAGAATATGAACCTTCATGTTGACTTGTCTTAAGGTGAATTTTTTCAGGGGATTGATTCAGCTCAGACACATATTGTTCAGACTGAACGAAGACCCAGGTGTAAACTGAGCCTTCCCAGTCATGTTATTAACAAGCAGATAAAGGAGAGACCTGAACTTGGACTTCAGACAGCAAATATAAACATCTCCTGAAATCCCACCCCAAAAGACAAAGGACAGAACAGCACGTGTCCACAGTTTGCATTTAGAAATCACATCTGGAAGCACATTTCTGTTTCCTCTAGCCTCTGTACATGCTGTGCTAAACGATTTTTATAAGCCCACAACACTTTCTCCTTTGCATCTGAACAGAAGTTCTTAAATCCAAAGACCTAAGAACCCCTTTGGGAAGCAGGAGTTACTGTCTGTGCTTCACGTAGAAGGAACTAAGGCACAGGGCAGTAAAGCTGAAATCCCTGTAGGAACTCTTCACTGGGGGAAAGATGTCAGGAGTTATCATTTGTAATTCAAACAAAACCACAGGCAGGCAGAGTGGTCATTAACTCGCCTTTCACACCAGTTCCCTGCTCACACACCAGTGTATGCTGCCTGCCCAAAAACTGCAAAGCTAATCTTTGCACCACACAAGATAGAAGTAAACATGAAATAGAAGTAAACATGAAATAGAAATGCTTCACTAGATGCTTACCAGGATTCCTTAGAAATCACTACAAATTTATGTTATTCAATATACCTTGATAATTGTACTAACGAGATGTTGTGAGATCCACTACCAAAACACAACACACCTTTGAAATGAGGTGTACAAAGCATTTTGCAACTAACTTAGTTGTACAACTGACAAACTAGTTCATCTGAAATTGAAAGGTAATTTAGGCAGCGTTACTACCTAAGCTGTAACTTTGTTCAGGACATCAGGGCTTTTATGAAATTCTTGGGAAAAAACTAATTAGGTCTCCAAGATTAGGAATTCTCAGTACCTTGGTCTAATTTCTTGTGCCAATGGCACTGGTACCAGCATCATGTCCCTCTCTCCCCGTGAGCCTGCTGGCTCAGCAGGGAGGTGGGCATATTTGCACAGGAGCTGCTTCAGCTGCTGCTTGAACAAGGTGTCCTTCCCCCACTGGCATCCCAGGGCTGTAATTTTAGGTCTGAAAGGGACTACTGGCTGCTGATAGAAACCTGACCATATTTTGTAACTCACACAGCTTCCTTTCTGGTTACAAGCCATACATGCCAAACCCTGTCTCTCCCTGGAGCTATGTTCTACCAGAACTGTGCTGGTTATGTACCAGTATCAGTGTTCATTAAATAAAATATTTGAGAGAGAGCAGCTCCATGGAGAGAGAACAACTGCCCTGGAGATAATGAGTGATTCACTCCAGCTGATCCCAAATGAATCTCAGCTCACTGTAGTTATTTCATACTCTTGCCTGTTTGTTGTATAACTGAGTTTTTGTTGTATAACTGAGTTGCTTCATGACAGTAGCTCATATTTTAGTTAGTGGCAGTGAAAGGGTCAAAGGATGAAAGCAGCAGCTACTTTTATTCTGATTTCCCAGGTGCATCAATAGTGACAGAATAAAATATGATGGCTGATGTATGATAATCTTGATACACCTTAATACTCTTCCCAGTGGAAAATAACCCTCTCCCAAAACAAATACAAGAGGTTTTCTTTGCCAGGAGACTGACTGGAGATCAGGCTGTTAGGCAATGAGCAAGCAATAGCAATTTATTCAGCCTTGTCCCCAAACCACTTCCAACCCAAACTGCAAGTATCTGGACTTCAGTGCTGCTCTCTTTCCCTTCCATTCCCTGAACTAATTCTTTAGGCAGTTGATAAATAATCCTTCTTCTTTTTTTTTTTTTTTTTTTTAACTGGCAAAGATTAAATGTTCCCAGTCAAAAAAAAAAAAAAAAAAAAAAAAAAAAAAA
>JAWMRA010000036.1:3093075-3216777 GCA_035584735.1 Pseudotriccus pelzelni | reverse complement strand
CCCACTCAAAAAAAAAAAAAAAAAAAAAAAAAAAAAAGGCAGGCTTTTTACCTGATAATCAGGGATCCTTTTTAATGCAGCTGAAGAGTCCACCTGTCTCTCTGAAAAGCAGCCATAATCCTGTGGTCTAGATCACATTTCAGAAAGAGACGACTCCATCACATACATCGTTTATTGCGCTTGCAAAACATCTGCATGGGCTTTGCTCTTACCAAGGAGAGCTCAGGTCACCTGAAAGTGGAAAACTGTGAAGTGATTTAATTTTCTCCCTCGTATATTAATTGCTGATCTCAACGTAAGCCGAAGACAGGCTAACCAATTGAGCAGTCCTTTGCTATTTAATATTTGGCACATTTTCATTTTATGCCTCAAGACTGTGGCAAATGGAGAGAAAGACAACTGTCACTGTTAAAACCACGTCAGTTTTGCTTCAGTGATTTTCAGAAGTTTGGGATTTTTTTCCCTAGAGCCTGTATTCAGACCTCCCCTCTAATGTGCTTCCTGCCTGCCTTGT
Source organism: Pseudotriccus pelzelni (assembly GCA_035584735.1). Classification (NCBI taxonomy): domain Eukaryota; kingdom Metazoa; phylum Chordata; class Aves; order Passeriformes; family Tyrannidae; genus Pseudotriccus; species Pseudotriccus pelzelni. Next base: position 3,216,263 of record JAWMRA010000036.1, on the reverse strand, counting down.
GGTTCACCTCCACTTGCACAGCAGTGACTTCTACAGAGATGTGACTGTAAAGTTGATTGTAGTTTGGCAACAAAGATGTCTGATGTGAAAGAGGTGACATTTGCCAGCCGTGGGCTCTACAACTGCAAAGCTGAGCCAGCTGTATCATCTTAATTAATTGCATTCTTAGCTGTGTGAACTGAGACTGAGACTCAGAAAGGATGTGTGGGAAGGAGGCAGGGAGAGGAGTAATTCCAGGAAAATTATTTACTTTTGTGACATGCCTGGAGTAAGGAAGCTTGGGCCTCTTCATAGGACCCTGGCTAAAGTTAGGCCACATGTGATAGCTGAGGGAACTCAGTCCTATCTGTCCCACTGAGAGCAGAGTTTCTGTTACATCTTGTTTCTTGTCATTTGGTTTAACAAGCTAAGAAAGGGCTGGGGCATCATCTCTGCTCTGACTGGCCTCCTATGTGCCAACAACATGGAGCTGTAGAGTCAAGCCCAGGTCTGTGCCCTCACAGAACATCACAGTGAAAGTCTGTCACTCCTCTTTGGAAACAATTCTTTTCCTCCACACTGATGATTGCACTTACCTGTTTTTCCCTCTGCCAGCCCTCTGGTTAGTCCTGTGTATGTACATTATAATGTGTAGGGAGCTTCACCCTTGTCCTTACACGTTTCTTCTCCCCCTCACCTCTCTGTCATCTGGCTTTTCCACAACTATGTTTTTCCTGTCATTCATCCTTTTCTCCCGCGGACTGTTATTTTTGTTCGTGTGTCCTTCATCCTCCTTTCCCGTTCCTGTAGGCTTATTACAGTCACACTGCAGTCTTTCCACCTTCAATGCCATTTGACCGTAGAAAACAATGACTTCCAATCTGTCTGCCACGTCCTGACAAATACAAAGGGAAGTTCTCTGTTTGCAATCAGGATGGAAGTAACCAGGGTGGATTTGAGCACAGGGATTACAGCTGGAACAATAATGCCTTTGTAATACTGTCAGGATTATTCCTCTCCTGTGGAGTAAAACTTGAAGAGGAATACCAAGTCTTCAAACAAACAGAATTTCCAGCTGTCAGTGCTTTTGCTTCCTCTGGACGAGACACATGCCTGTCCAAATACAATATGATGGAAGACCAACACTTGGTATTTATATGACTATTGGAACATGATGTATTGCTGAAACCTTTTAAAAGCAATGGAGAAATAGTAAGAGGAAACGAAAGAACATAAATGAAGGGTAGGCAGTCCATCTTGTGCTACAGGAGATTCCTGATTGGTATCCTGTTTCTCAGCCCAGTCCAGCTTTGACTTTCATTTGCTTTGGCAAATTGTTTGTACGGTATTATACCTACCCAAAATGATTATGTCCTTGCAAATGCAGGTGAGAGAAATAATAGAGACTAAGAAACTACTACCAAGAGAACTGCTGCAAAACAGCAGAGACACTTTGTGCCTTTCCATCAACGGCTTGCTGGAGACTTTTTATTTTATGAGCATTTCACTCTGAAACTCCTTTTCAAGGCCTTTAAACTGAAACGGAAATACAGTCTCCTGAGTTCAGTGCAGGCAGTGCAGCCCCTGCTTGTTTGAACAGTGTTCCCAGTTTTGTCAAAAATTTCCTCTACGCAAGTGAAGCCAAAGAGAATTGACCAAACCCTTCCCCCCAGAGGGCTCATGTATTTGCTCGTGGGCATGCTTTTTGATAAGCGCTCTTAGGGAAAGCCACGATTTTACACTTGCAGGCAGTGCCGTGTTTGTCATTGCACGCTGGAATTGGATCTACCTTCCCCCGCCAGCCTCAGGCTACTCACTTGCTCCAGAATCCCCCAGGTTCAGGGAGGGAAATGCAGCTCCCCTCTGGTTTGGCCTTGGACTGAATCACACGGATAGTTTAACTCAGCTCTGTCTCAGGAAGCAGCGAGTGTGCATGTTACATAATATAATCTTCATGTCTTGAGGATTCAGGCCTGTCCTCTTTTGTGCTGCCAGATGGAAGAGGAGCCACGATCTCTCTGGAGAGATGTCCCTGCACATCTCGCTGCTCAGCCGTGCTGGAAAATGTGCTTCTCTCTGCAGCCGGGCACTGTTGTTCCCTGGCATTTGGCTCCAGAATAGCTCTTTAGTATGCAGTGGATGCTATGCAGTCACTGTGATCCCAAGACTAATTTGTCTAGAAAAAGACATACACGAAGAACCTCCAAAAGGAATTTGTGAGAAGGATATAATCCAGATTCTCTGGACAGTCGGGGTTTGTTCCCGGCTGAAACCCAGATACAAGTGTTGTGGACAGCCAGGTTTCTGCTTTGTGCTCTCACTCTGTCCCACTACACGTTTTTTTCAGCTGCTGTTGCTGTTTTGTTGCTCGGTTCCGTTACATGGCCCCTGCCTGCATCGTTATTACCTCTGTTAGTCAGGCCGATTCGTGCCCTGATCCCTGACGTGCTCTCCAAAGTGATGAATCACACCTGTACTAGTGAGTCCCTTCTCACTAATGAGGCATATGCTCCCAATTCTGCAGTGCTTAGTTGATTGAGGCATGGAGCTAAAACCCACTTGTAGACAGCAGTGTCACTACAGTCCTCAGGAACAGCTCAGAAGACCCCAAGGAAGGTGAGGGCAGTGTTAGTCAGACTAGACAAGAATCTTATCTGTGTGGACTTCCTCACAGCAATGCCTCATCAGCACCAGCTGCAACTCCAAAAACAGCAGCTTCTCCAGAAGCAATGTTACATCCTGATGGAATTAATTTCCCAAGACAGAGAGCTATTGGGAAATGTTCATTTCAGCCTCCTGCTGCCTCTGAGTTTCCTGGCAGAAGGACCAGTGTAGGAGCCACGGCTCCAGCAAGCAGGTACAGTAGGGAAAGCCAGGGCCTGTGTTCATCCAGCCATGAGTAATGATTCTGCATTGCTAATATCAAACAGGAGCAGCCTGTTCTAAAATAAAAAAAAACAGCCCACCACAAACCCCAAAAGGTACCTTGGCTATAATTAGGAGCTGAAATGACACTGCAGGTTTGAATGGAAAATTGGTGCTTGACAAACATCCCTGCCATGAACCCCTTCAGCAGCCCATTTAGCCACCACAACAGCTGCTGCCAAGCTCCAAAGCAGGGAAGGGGCAGAGGGGCCATCCCTTTCTCCTCTCTGCCATCCTGAGGGTGGATGGAGGGCACCTTGTGCAGGAATTGCTGTGCATCTGGTGCTGATAGCACAGGTGAGGGGTCGGAGCACACCAAGCCAGGGTCACAGCATAACTCTCTTTCCATGGCAGCTCTGCCCTGACCAGCATACGTGACTGTGGTGGGGGCACAGCAGCACTGGCTGCAGTGGGACTCCAGGCTGAAGAGAAGTTGCACTTGGGTTGTTGCAGAGAAGACTGTCATTGCATAGTAACTGCTGTGCATGTGCCAGCAAGAGCAGAGCGAGCATGAGTAAGCTTATTATGCGATAATCACACCTTCATCTTTCTGGGTAGATAAACTGCTGAGGTATCCAAGTCTGGCAGAGAGGCACAGTCACTGTCTGAGGATGAGCAAGAAGCAACTGGGTCCTTTCCTCATTGGAAGCATATGTCTGATTTGATCCCATTATCTTTTTCTGGTTTTAAACAGAACATTGTTATTGAACCACATGGTGCCACTTAATTACCTGTGTTTGATGACAAAGATGTTAAGTAATCAGCTTTTTAGGTACAAGCTCTTTCAATTTTATATCCTTTTATGATGTGCCCTAGCAAAGCCTCTGTGTCTGTTTCAAAGGCTGGATCAAAACTTCCCCTGTGGGCTATGTCAGGCAGGCAGTGGCCGAGTGCCCAATCTCCTCTTCTGAACTTTGGGAAATCTGCATCAAGAGTTTGAGTCCTTTCAGTTATAGCGGTAAGACCTACAGGTGCTGACCTACAGAGCCAGTGTCACCACGGTCCCGTATCGGTAGGCTGAGCACCCAGGTGGGGCAGTCGGGAGTGCCACGACCCCCACAGCATGCTGTCCACCGGTGTCGGCACAGAGGAACCGCCGAGGGGCACACCTGGGGCAGGTGGCGCACCCCGAGGGGCAGGTGCTCGCGTCCCCGGCTCAGCCCTCGGAGGCGCTCCGCTCCTGCCCTGGTAGCTGCGGGAGCCTCGGGGGTCAGGCCTCCCCGACTCTCGCCCCCAGGACGCCGCCCCCAACCTCCCCGTCCGCACCGCCACCGGCGATGGTCCCGCGGCTCCCGCCCGCCGCCGCTCCCCCTCCTCGCCGTGCCCGGGGCCGCCGGGCCCTGCCCGCCCGCCGCGCTGCGGGAGCGCCGCCCGCCGCCGCCCGCACCCTTCGGCGGCGCCGCTTCGCCTGCGGCGCGCCCCGGCCCGAGCCGGCCCCCGGCGGGGGGAGGCCCCGGCTCACCTGGAGAGGCGGCGGCGGCGCGGGGGGAGACCCGGCGGGGAGGAGGGGACGGTGCCCGGCAGCCCCCGCCGGAGCGCCCCTGCCGCGGCCTTTGTCTGCGCTGTCACATGGGCCGTGGTGCGGGATTTAAGCGGGTCTCCGCAGGACATGCCGTGAGCGGCTCGCCGCAGCCGTGCCCGCAGCGGCAGCGCTCCGCCCGGCCGGGGATGCGGCTCTAGCGGCCCCGCGATGAGCGGCTCCTCCATGGCGAAGAGCGAGTCCCGCACTTCGCTGCTGAAGGCGGCGGGGAGCCGGCGGGCAGCGGGCGGCCAACCTCAGCCCCGCGGCAGCCGCGTCCGGGACGGCAAAGGGCAAGGCGGGCAGACGGGGAGGGAGCCGAGCCAGGAGCCGCTCCCCGGGGAGCCCAGTGCCCGCAGGCCGCTCTGCCACCCGGGCGCCCGGGAGGACGGAGCGAGGGGCGCGGGGAAGCTGTCACATGGACGGGGGGAGAGCCAGCCCGAGCCGGCGGAAGGAGGTCCAAGGAGAGGCAGTGGCAAGGAACCGGCGCGGACATCCAGGCAGCACCACCACCTCCCGCCGCACGCCAGCCACGGTCACCCACAGGACCAGCATCAGCTCTCAGACAGGGATGGGGAGGAGGCAGAGGAGGACTTTTTCTTCAGTCACAAGCAGAGGTCCAGCAGAGAGTCCCTGAAGCTCTCGGAAGGCGCTTCACCTCTGTCCAAATCCAGCAGCAAGTGCTCCACCAAGTCCAGCGGCAGCGATCGGTCGGAGGAAGCGGATCCCCTCATCCAGCAGCTGCACCCCATGCTCAGCTCGGTCTTTGGCCAGGTAAGGGGCAAAGAGCCCCTCGCCCCCCACCCCTCCCTTTCTCTCCCTCCCTGCCTTCCCTCCGCGCCCCCCTCCTCCTACGGTTCACGGACCTTCGGCTCCTCGCCCCGGAGCCCTTCGCACCCCCGGGCGCAGCCCGCAGCTGTAAATGCACTGCTTCCTGGCCGACCCGGCTGAACTTGTCCCGGCGCTGCGGCACGGCCGGGGCGCTGCGGGGCCGGCCCCGAGAAGGGCTCCGCGCCGGGAACGGGGCGCGGGTCGGAGCCCCGGCGCCCGCCCGCCCCGCCGGGCGCTGCGGAGGGCGCTCTCGGTGGTGCTGACGGGGGAAGTGCCGGTGCTTTGCCGGTCGCCGGGGGAAGTTGTGGCTCTGCGTGCCGAGGGTGAGAGTCAGAGAAGCGGATTTTTAAAATCTATTTACTTATTAGATTCCATCTCTCTGGCTCCCCGCCTTGCTTTGCTGTATTTGTTTACATCTCCTTATGGTGCATTTCTGTACAATCAGCATATGAATCATTTCTTATGGCAGAAGCTGTCAGGAGAAGGTAGTGGGGAGAACGAAAAAAAAAAAATCCTGACCCAATTCCGAAGCCTTCCTAGTCACTATGTTAGGATGGAACAGATGCTTTCGGTGTTTGCAAGCTCTTTTGGTACAAAGCTGTTGCTTTTAGCTGCTTTTGGTAGTGAAATTACCCAACAGGGTTACCCTCTAAAAATGAAAAGGCAGAGGAACACTGGCTTGAAATTTTCTTTTAGAGATATTTAGGGATGCTACTGGGAGATGTAATCTCCAAGAAGATTAATGTAACTGCAATCTCCCAGAAGCACAATTACGGGTATAAGCCAGTAGCCTGGGCGGCTAAGTTCCAGCCCTGGAAGTGATCAAATAAACCAGAATTATGATTTCTGGGGTTTGTTATCGTTGGGTCCTTTTTTTTTATTTTCTAATGTAGGTTTGGGAGGCTTTGCAGGGAGCCCATTCCAACTGAGGTTATGGAGAAAACTAGAAAATTTTTTATAATTGGTTGGAAGGAGGTGATACACCTGTATGTTTAACCTGGGAGTGTTGTCTCCTTTGGATCATCTTGACTTCTCCAGATAAAAATCAAAGCACATCTATTCTTCTCAACAGTTTTCCATCCTCCCTGACAGTCTGCTGTTTATGAATGTTATGGTTGTATTTAACTCGGAATGAGTATTACCCTCCCTGTGCCAGTGGTGCACCAGAAGTCTCGATTAAAGTCTTGTAGTAGCAATAAGAAAGAGCCTGCTCAGCAGGTTGGTGCTCAACCAGGTTACACAAAGCAATATTCCAGCACCAGGCTTTGAAATCCGTGGACTCGGCTCTGACTTGTGCTATGTCTGTAGTTCTGAAGATGTATCTGAGAACAGATTTTAAGTCTATGGAGCTGTATGTCCCCAAAGTGTTGGACATACAAACAAATCCATGCCAGGGCTCCCACTCACAGAAACTCTGGTTTTGGACTCAATCCCTACCTGAACAGTATCTTTATATTACCTGCTCTGCTGCTTGCATTCCAGTGTCAGAAGACATTTCTGTAAACTTAGCAAAATTTAACTGTGGTGTTGAGCAATGCCCTTTACAGAAGCGAGATAGATACAATTCTAGTTTTCTTTTTTTTTTGCTGGTACATTGCACCAGTGCTTACACACAACAGCACCTTTCTTTTAGAGTGTAATGTTATTTATTCCCATTTCTCTTTGTATTAATCTCTCACTTGCTTTCTTTGAAGTAACTACGAGTGAATGACCATTTAGTCGAGATTTTAGGACTGACTTTTGGGAGTGGGCTCTAGTAGATCCCCCTGTACTTGTGGATACAAGATGGGGAACTATAATTTAGAATACACAAAGAGCTGGTTACAGGAAGAGGTATGTGAAGCTTTTTTACTGCCTTTTTTTTTTTTTTTCCGTAATGATATAAAAATCCTGGGGTGAATAAAGGCCCAAGGAGATAATGTATGGAAATTCTGCCATGGAATGGAATTACATAAATTTTATTTCTGTGAATGAAGAAACAAATGTGTAAAAATACGCATGAAGCTTTGAGAGAGGCAAGGACTTACACCTGCAGGAGCCCAAGCTGCTGGCTGGGCTGAGGCAGGATCATAGGCACAGAAGCGTCCAGGGTTGCAGTTTGAGACTGCAGGTTCTGTAAGACCAGTCTGCTCCACATTGTAATTAGAAGACAGCAACAGCTCAGCAGATAATTTATTTAATACAAGAACTTCTCTCCAGCCCACACAGCCCACAGTGAAACAGTTAAAACAGCAATTTTGCAGTACATAGGAGAGGAGCACAGTGCTGCATATCTGCAGCAGCAGAGCACTGTGGTCCAGCAGCACTAGTATATCTTGTCCCAGCTCTACAGATGTGGAACATCATCCCCCTGTTCCACGGTGGTGCAGGGATGTGGTCGCAGATGCAGACACTACAGTGGTACAGTCAGAGACGCGGAAAAGATTGCAGCGATGGCTTTATGGAGATGTCATTGTTGCAGTAACAGCAAAAAGGAGCAGTTCGGGACTACAGGGTTGTGTCTGTGGGAGACAGATTTGTAGCTGTGCAGAAAAAAAGACGGAGTGAAGGCAGAAACGCCGTGTTTATATAACCAGCACAGCAATATAGTGCACTGTGGGTGTGTACTCCAGGAGAATGCTAAGATACTGCCAGGATACAGGATGCAGTGATATTTTATTAATTAGGCTTATGCTATATTAGTGCAGTGATGCTCTAATGTAATTAAGCAATAATACTCTTTCAGGATATTTTACCATTTTGCAAATGAGTGGTACATGAATTAACAGAAGTAGGGTAGTGTAATGATGTATTAAGTATAAGCCAGGATGTCATCTCAGTCTAATGACATGTTTGCACGCTGGCTCAGGCGGCAGTTGCAGGAAAGCACTGTGCTGTGGAGTTTATAACCGGGTTAACATGCAGTGCGTGCAGCTCCCAGTGCCTGGAGAACACGGCACTGACAATGCGGTGGTGTGGTAACGCAATCCCGGGGCAGAGCAGAGATGTGATACTGGTGCCATGCAGTAGGAGTTTGGCAGTGCATGGGTGTGATAATTGTGTAGTGTTGTAGCCTGACAGAAGAGTTTAGCAGTCTACTGATGTAGTAATACAATATTGCAGACGGGAGCCATGCTATACAGCAGTGATTGCTTCTGGTGTGATATTAGCAAAGGGCTGCGTGGATCTGACAACACCACCCCGCTGTAGCAGAAGGCAGTGAGTGAGGTGTTACCACCATGCTGCAGTTTTGGAAGCACGGCTGTGACTTAGCATGAGGACAACGCCACACACTTACCTGGTGACAGAGTGCACTGTGAGTATGGGCTGGCTGTATGTGGGACAGTGGGACAGCTGTGTTTTAAAGTAGCCCTGCAGTGGCAGGAGCTCAGTGCAGTGCGAGAGCAGTGCAGTGACTCACGGGTGTAGTTGGCAAGGGATGTGTGTGTGATAATGCAGCAAAGTGGGAAAGTGGAGAGGAAAGAGAGCGTGGGGAGGATGTTTCATGTAAATGTGGCCTGATAACAGGATAGTGTTGGAGTGACCAAGTGATAAAGGAGTGTTGTGGAGCAAAAGGAGCGTGCTACCACCCCTGCAGAGCAGAACATCATGGGGGTCCTGTAGTGTCTGTAGCGTGGCTACAGACCACAGTTTAGCAACGGAGTGGTAGCGAGCAGTCGCTGTCCATAACAGCAGAGGAGCAGTGATCCTCGCAGCTGGGGTGGCGGTGAGGTGGCAGCCTGGCAGCAGAACAGTTTATTATTGTACAACCCTAGCAACAGCAGCACAGAGACTGGGACAGCAGCACCTGCAGTGCAAGTTTTGTGGCATTCCCGGGGTGATGTGGCCGCAGTGCCCACGGTGCAGCGGCAGCCCAGCCCTGGGCTCACGGCACAGTGCTGTGTGGGGACTGCGGCACAGAGACCCGCCGGTTCTCCTCGCTTCATTCCTCCTGTGCCACACCACTGGCTTAGCTGGCACCTTTAAGAAGAGCTTTCTCTGGGCCTTTGCTATGCAATATTAATTTGTAAGCGATCCTGCTGTGTGAGACCTGAACGTTTTCAGAGCCGTTTAACTTTCACACCCTGCCTGACTGTTAAATTTTTCAGTGAAGTGATTCCCCAACAGTTTTCTGTCAATTGCCTCTGGTAGCATGGGGATCAAAGGGGTCAAACAATGGTGTAGAGAATAATGAAATATTTACAGAGTTCTGCTGTTAGCGCTGTGGCCAAAGGGGCTTTTGTATGTCTATTTGTACAGGGAGTTTAAAGCCTCTCCTGTCTGCACTATCTCCCATTCCTGCTTTAATGTCAGCAGCCACATTACCATTAAAATGGGGAAGGAATCTTTCTGCGTTTCCTGTAAAATTTTCCTTTTCTTGTCCTGCTGCATCTTTCTTTACTCTTGAACTTTAGTTCTTCCTAACTGGCTGTAATGGACCTTACAGCAAATCGGGATGACAGAAGTGTCCCCGTTTGGGGGCAGGAGGTGACCCCAGGCTACCTGTGTGGAAAGCAGGTGTCAAGAATATTCTCCTCTAACCAGCCGGAAGCAGGTGCCTTGTCCAGCCTCTCACCCTTCTGGTCTCCTCATCTGCAGGATGGCCTTGTTCGCTCCCATGGCATCGGCTTCAGCTGATTCTAGTGGGAGTTTTGCTCAGGAGCAGTCACTGCATTAGGACCTCTCTTGGAGGTCCACCCGTGGAAAGCCGGGTAGTCCCGGCCAGCCCTGCTGAGGGATAGTGGCTCGTGGCTCAGTAATGGAAGTTTTCAGCTGCCCCCGTGTATTAGTGGGAGGCTGCAGCGTGTTGGGCAGCGCTGGAGCAGTGACACCAGCGATGGAAACTCTCATGTGGTGATGGCAAGGTGAAGGTGAAAGGTCTGGATTTGCAGGTGCTCGTGTGCTGTGTTCTACCTGTAAGGCAGGTGAAGCAGTGGTGTGTCAGGGCTCGTGGCAAGCTGAGACAACCTCTAACAGCTGCTCATTTACGCTGTTAAATCAGTACCGTAATGTGGGGTGAACAGATTTCTGGCTCAGCATGACCGACCCGGCGCCGTAGTGATGCTGGTACCGTGGCGCAGCCTTGGCTCGCTGGTATGGAGCGTGGTGCACAGGTCAGGAGGCAAAAAAATCACGGACAAATGCCGTATCCTGCCCCGACTTTTCCTCCGTGTTTCATGGCACCTCTGAAGACACCTGTGTACCGGCCCCAAAAGGGCCCCTGAAGGGAGAGGGAAGGTGTCCCGGGGCCGCAGGGGATACTGCCGCTGCCGGTCCCGCCGCTCTCTGCCGCGGTACTCCGGCACGGCGGGACAGAGGCGGCCCCGGCCCGGGCTCTGGCGGCCCCGGGGCGCCCCCGCGCGGCCCGCCCGGCCCGTCCTGGGGCCGTTCCCCGCTCCCCGGTGAGTGTCAGAGCCGGGACAGCCCCGTGCTTGCCGTGGCGTAGGCGAGAGCCGGTGCCAGGTGCGTGTCGCAGGAGTCGGGGTACCTGCGCGGGGTTCGTGCGGCCTCCGTGCCTCCATCCCTGCATGAGTTGCCACAACCCATGTCCATGCACGTAGCCTGACATAAAAAGCCTTCGTATACGTGTCTTGTCTATGTACACACAGCCTACTCGTGCAGCCTCTGCTAACTCTTCTGTGTGCCTATACAACCAACCACCTCTGTACACGCTTATGCATCCCTGTGCTTAAAGCATCGACCGGCGTATGCGCACACCCCGCCTGCTGACACCCGCCACACCTTCCCAGGTATGTCTCATGTTTTCTGTATGTAACGAACTCGGACACAGAGAAACATTGTTCCACTTGAGCGCATCCACTCGGCTACTCCCGTTTGCAGCTTGGAGGAAAATATATCACATTTATTGCTTGTAAAGAGCTTGAGGGATGTGAGCCAGACGTACAGAAGCACTGAGGGGCAATGGATAAGCCTCCTGCCTGCAGTGGGTCTGCCAGCAAACATTAATCTTTGTCAGTGATTTACTTTTTAAACAAATCTGTTTTAAAAGGCTATAGAAAGACATAAAAATAAAACCAAGCTAAAAGAACATTCATTAAATATTCCGTTCATGAAATATACAGCAGCATGATCTAATGCACTGAAATACATAGACCTTCTGTTTAGATTCAGCTTATCTTTGGAAAGGAAAAAAGCTTTCAATGATAAACTAATCATTGTGTAAGTCAGTCCATTGTCCATTCCATCAAACTTTATCACTTTGATTTTTGTTTTGTGCAATACTGGGTGTCATCACAGTGTCAGGGAAGTTTAGCTTTAGCTTTAGTGGCTGGGCTGCAGGTTTTGTCAGCTGAATCAGCTGTGGTTCTTTGCAGCATTCCGGCTCCAGTAACTGTTTTTCCCTGATGAGTCCATGAGTGGTATTGATTTCCGATAACAAGCAGCTATATGGTGTGCATCCAGTAAAAGATGCCCAGCTAACTTTGGGCTCCCTTTCAATAATCCTCTGACATTCCTGTGACCTTAGAGAGCAACAGCAGTGCCAATGAACTTGAGTAATCCTCCAATTTCAATCAAATGCCCTGCTTAAGGATAAAGACAAAAGCCTGTCCTAGCTTGTATGGTCATATTTAGTTTTTTAGTAGCTTTCTGCACCAGCATAAGACCATGAACTCAACACTCTCCATGAATGGAATCATTAGCAATATTCTAATATTTCTTCCACCCATTCCTCCCCTAGTGTACTTTACATCTTGCAGCCGTCTTTGGAAAGAATACACAGCATTGCTTCATCCCACACAGACAAAAGACATTCTCTGCTCTTGGAAGGAAACAGGCAACCGTGTAACGTTGTGAAGCATCATGTCACAACAGTTGAAGGCAGGAAGTAGAAAACCTCCAGCAACACCCTGTGTTCTGCTGAAATAATGCACAAAGGGTTTAGGTAATTTGGGACCAGCTGTGTTGAGATATAACCAGAGACCTCGTCCTGGGATATGCAGTTTGGTCCCTCTAAAGATGCTGTCAGATCCCTGCTCAAAATAGAAGTGAGGTGGATCTCGATTTCACGGTGTCATATCTCACGTAATTCTGCAGGGTTGGTTGGAGAATTTGGTTAGTATTGGTCATCCACACTTTCAGTAGCACCTCAGTGTCCAAGCCCAACACTGACCCCCTGTCCCTTTTATCTTGAAAGAGGTGAGGGAGCCAGGCAGAATTAGCTGCTTTTGCTGTAGTCCCAGATAGACAGAGTGAGACACAATTCTCATATTCTAGAGCAAAGAGAAAGGACCATGTAAGATTTGCTTTAAACTACCTCTGTACTGCATATACGTGACAAATTCTCTCAGCAGCTTCTGAGCTGTCAAGCTTGTACTTGTCCTTTTGTAGCCCGCTGATGATCTTCAGGATCATCAGCAGAAAATACCCACAGCACATTGTGTTCTGGCCAGCACATCTCCTGCGTAGGGACTTGGAAGTTGGGCTGATGCAAAATACATGGACCAGATCTGCAGGGAAGGTGTCAGGAGAAGGCACGTTCCCATCTATTTTCATCCAGTGTAGAATGAAGCTAGCTATTTACAGACAGAGCTGTTCCAAACAGAAGTTGACAGACAGTCCAGGCTTTGTTACCTTGAGAGGGATGGAAAATATCCTTGGTCTTTTTAATAACCTTTCTGTTGTTTGTGATTGAATATGATCCAATTGCTCTAATGGAGGAGAATATTATGCACAGCATGAGTCAGCAACACTTTCTTCCTGGAACAGCTGACAGCAAAGAAAGTTCCCAAACTCTCTGCAGAAATATTCCTCCCCCTAGATGAGAATCTGGACTGCATCCACCAATACCTGCTGGTGCCTCCCCTTGAGATGGACCTGTAAGTGTCTGGCTGGAATATGGAACCATCCAAGGTTCATTTGAGGTCAGAAGACACAACTCGATGTGCAACAAAAGCACTTGGGAGCTGATGCAGAAGAAGAGAGGGAAGTCAGTCACAGAAGTTTGGAGTGCCAGTGCATGTTCCAGCAATCAGGAGCTTTGAAATGAGGCCCTTGACAGCACTGGCAACGGGAGGATGTTACCTATTCCAAATGCTTAGTCTCATCTGAGGTCAGCCAGTAATCAAGACTGGGTTGTTTCTTGTAAAATACAAATCTACAGCTGCCAGCTAAAGGGTGATTGGGAGCAGATTTGAAAGCTGCTAGTCCATATATGCACTCTCCACTCTGGGATAGACAAAAATAGACCAAAAATTCCCACCCTGTTAGAATAAATTAAATGAAGTGGCATATTTTAAAATACTAAATGTTTGACACATGCAACAGGCTCTTAGTAGAGATATGGACTTCAGTGAAAAGATGCTAGGAATGAGTTTTCCCTGCTCTACTACATACTCTTCACTACCTACCACCCCGTTGCACTGTTTATGTTGTGCTGAGAGCAACCATCTGAGGTAATGTTCCAGCAAGGGAAGGTTTGTGCACTGAGACAGGCCTGGCATCTGAACAGCCTCACTGTACAAATCCGTACTTCCACTGGAAATTTTTGCCAAGCAAAGCTGCAGTTTGATAAGCAATCCCAAGGTTTGCATTGACTTTTATTCTTTCTGTTGTGTCTGTTGGATATTTGCTGCCACTGGATAAAGTTCCTGGCAACTGCCAAGTGATTAGCTGTGCTGGGATCCAACATTTTCCTATGAAATGAGCATTTCTGCCAAAGGTGCCAGCCCAAAGCACATCACTGCTGCTTTTTAAAGAATCCAGACATATTAAACCACCTAAATCATTCCTTGTTCAATGCCAAGTCACCCAGCCTTTTTCGTCCCCTGTGCTCAGGTCAGTCACCGTGCCAAATGCTTCTTTCCCGTGAGTCGAGACCTCTCTCTGTGCCAAGCTGCATCCCCTGAGGTCTCTGCTCTCCACCTGGGACCTCAGGGGAGAGGAAGGAGTGCACAAACATCAGCAAGACTCACATTTCACAAAGTTCCTACCAATTTTTAGAAAGTTTACAACAGAGCCCCAGACCTTAAAAGAACAGTGTGATTGCCACAAAGAACAGTGTGGGAAAACCAGTATACATGCATGTGCAGCCCTCCCACACGCATACTGACTACCCCAGATATAGGCATACCCACAGATCAGCACCTACACACAAATGTTTTTGACACACTTATTCTCAGCATCCTGTTCTCCTGCAGCAGCCTCAGTTGGAGGAAGGGAGAAAATATGTTCCTCCCAACCTAATCTTCTAATGACCTTTCTGCCAACTCCACTTTCCTGCCTATCTCTAAGCTGCCTGTGCTGGTGATGGGCAGAAGATCCCATTGCAGAGAGTGATTTTCCTCCTCAGAGCTCAGCAGGGTCTGTTTGCTAGGTTGATGTGTCCTGACTAATTGCTCTTAAGAGATTCCAGGTAAATAAGGAGATAAGAAAATTGCTTATGATCCCATCTCTTGGGCCCCTTGCAGCTCCACTAGAGTTCCTGCAGAGTTGAAGGGTTGTGCTGCAAACCTGGTACCAGTGGGCTCCCGTTGCCTCTTCCCTTCCTGGATTGCGAAATCCCTGCCAAGCCTGGCAGCAGGTCTCAGCCCTCACTCTGCCCTGCAGCTGCCTGTAACTGCGAGGAAAAGAAGCTGGAGCGCAGGCACACGCGGCGGCATGCCATGGTGGCTGGCTCTGAGTGCTCTGCTGCAAGCTCATATTTAGAGGGTGACCATCTCAACTTCTGTTGAGAGGCTTTTAGAGCTCTGTGAGACACACTCCACAGCTGTCTTCCAAAGCTGTCCCGCGCCAGTCTGGGGGCTGTGATGGATTCTTCTGGCAGGAGATGTCTGACTCCCTTGCCACACTCCCTCTCTCTGGGAGGATGGGGGAGATGGGCACTTCTCAGTTGCAGGGCGTTCCTGGCCTCTGTGCTGCCTGTCAGGGGGAGATTCATTAGCAGCAGGAAGGCAATTCTCTCTCCTCTCTGCTCTGGAATTGAAGTCGTTTGTCTCAGGAAGGAGCCCAGGCGCCTCACTCGCTGTGTGGCAGCTTCTGCTCAAGGGAGACAAGCACTTCGTCAATAAACAAGGAGCCTGGGGAATGGCTGCAGCTGACAGGGGACATTATTAATGACTGGCACTTTGTCGGAGGGTAGATCAGCCTCCCTTTAGCTGCTTTAAGAGGGGAAAGAGAAACAGAGCTAAACATGGCAGCCTTAGAGGAGCTGGGAGTCTAGGCATTCCACAAAGTTCCCTGCTGTGAGGCCCTCGGGCTGGCACAGCCCCCGAGGAGTGACTGTGTATTTCCCCAGCATTAGGAGTCTTCAAACTGTGACAGCAGGAGACAGGCCCAGCTCAGGAACAGTTTCAGTTCCCAGCCTACTGTGGGTGGGCTCTGCTATGGAGGTTTTCCAGAGCAGAGCTTCCCCATCCCCTCTGCCCCTCTCTCAGCCTGCCCTGGATTGAAGGAGTGTCTTCCAGCATCTTCTGCTGCAGCTTCTTGTTTAGGAGCTTCTTTGTATAGCTCCTACCCAGGTCATGCAATGAAAAAGGCATTGAGAGCATCTGAGAAGAGGCTGTTCCACTGCCTTTGCTCTTGTGAAGTGGTTAGTACAAGGGAGAGCAAGAAACACCATCCCCTGTGGCCACGCACTTCTATCTGTGACTGGAACTGGAGAAGCTGTTGACTTTTGTCATAGTTGGATTCCTAATATCATCTCCTTAGGTGGAAAAAGCCTCTAAGCTCTGAAGTAACTGTTGATTCACCTCACAATCGTACTTAATTTGCCATAGCAGCATCAGGATGGAAGGAGAAATCCCTGCTTTGTTGTGACACTGACAGTTCATCTTTCTCTGTCCTACAGTCCTAGAGCTGCCAGGAGAGTGAGTCTTTGGCTCCCGCACAAAAGCATGTGGTGCAAGTACTCAGCCTGTGGCTTAGGTCTCTGTTGAAGGTTTTGTTTGGAACCACACTCATGAAGAAAGTTGTGACAGCTCTCAGCTGAACACCTGAGTGTCCAACCAGCCTGCTGCGCAACAGGGTGTAAGAGCAGTGTCATCTTGGTCTTCACAGTTCTTGAAGGAGTTAGCTTTTCATGCCATGGCTTCTTATCACTGTGGAGCTGCGTCTGTGGTGGCTCCATAGCTTAGGGTGCATTCACTAACCTGTTCAGAGCCAGTTGCCTGAGTGTGATGATGACTTTTCTGTGCAATTGAAATCTCTTTTCAGACTGAATGCTCTTATGCTCAGCCTGAGATTAGAGGAAAATGTACTGGGGACTCACCCCTTTTCTTTTGGAGATTATTCTGTTTCCACAACAAGAATAAAGTCCGAAGTTCAGAGCTGGCTCTACGTTCAGATGCTTCTTGTTTATTCCAGGACCTGTATGCTTGGAAATGGAATGGATGGATTTGACGTCCAAATTCCTTGCTTCATATTATCTAACTTGGGGCTGTTCAGATTTAGGATTCAGGTGTGAGCCTATCTTTGGCAGACTTATGCAGGTTAAACTGCCAGTTGATTCTCACTTGCAGAAAGCCGGAAAAACTTTACCAAGAGACTGGCTCAAGGTCTCTCCCTTGTGGTTAAAAATTACTGTCTTGGGGCTGAGTGTTGAAGGGTCCTGGGACTGCTGTCTCCGCACTTACTTCCACCATGGAGGGAAAAAAATCAGTCACTTCTAGGTCTGCTGGTATTTATAAACTGAAACAGGTCCCACCCAGATAAATGGTCCATTTCTGCTCCAAAATGAGCTCTGGACTCTGCTCCAAGCCCCTAAGTGGATTGCCTTCTGGCCAGCCTAGCGCTCTGGTGATTGAAAAGCCGAGAGGAGTTAGGAGGGGGGTGGGTAGCGATGCGATGTTCAGAGGCTGCGTGGACCCAAACTAGCTGGATTCACTGAACTCATCACTGAAATCACTTCTTGCCTTACCTCTGTTTTAATTCTCTCTGAAACAGCCTCTCCTATGAGTGAAACAATCTTGCCTGCAGATTGAGGGGGGTGGGAGGGATTTGAACATTAATCTGATGTAGATTATACATCCGCCTCCCTCTCTCTCCCCTTCTCACTCACTCTCTCTCTCCCTCTCTCTCCCTCTCTTTCTGTCTGTTTCTCTCCCCTCCCTCTCCTTCCTGCTTCATCTCTTCAAGAAAGTGAACATAAAGTAAAATACGGAGAGAGAGAGGCAGAGAGAGAAAAAGCTCCCTGAAGAGGGAAAGCCCAGCAGCCAGTAGCTGTTTGGATTTGCCTGGCGCTGCCTTTCTTGCTTTGCTCCCAAGGAATACCTTTAATGGGATCAATTGCTTCAGTTCCTTTATAACCAAGTCCAACGGAAAGGCAGCCTCAACATATTATGGGCAACTGTGTGAAGTCTCCACTGAGAAACCTCTCTAAAAAGGTATGTTCCCTGAATCGAAGTGCATTTCCAGCCCTGCTTCTTGGGATGGGTGACATCGTGGGCAGATGGGAATGGGAGGTGGGAGAAACAGAGAGATGTGTACAAAGGGTTCAGCTCCATTCACCAGACTTTTTGTGTAAGAGCTGCTCTTGCAAGTGCAGCCATTAGAGCCCAGGACACTGAAAGCCATAACGTGTGTAAATAAATGTGTTTGTAGGCTTGTGTCCTGCTTGGTGCGTGTGCACAGCTGTCCGCTGGGTAGGCGCAAGCATGTGCTTGTTGATGGGCACAGTGTGCTGGGACACTTCTGTACAGGCATCTTGATGTGTGTGCACGTGTGTGAGTCTGTGCGTGTGCACGTGTGTGTGTTTTTGTGTTTGCACGTGTGTGAGTCTGTGTGTGCACGTGGGTGTGTTTGTGTGTGTGCATGTGTGTGAGTCTGTGTGCACATGTGTGGTCCTCTGTGTGTGCACGTGCTTCAGCTGAGAGGTACCTGCATGAGCAATCCTGTGTGTCATGGGTGTAGGGACAATGTATCCATGTAAGCGTGAAGGGGCATGTGTCTGTGTATGTTCTCGTTGGTGTGGAAGAGTGTGGCCACCTCTGAGCCTGTCTGGAGTGTGTGTGTGTGGTCTGCTCGTCACGTCTCCACATACACACTCTGAGGGGCGTGAGCAGGTGTGCAGTGTTTGTTGTGGTGTGTAAGGGGGAATTTGTGTGTATCACACTTGTGCCCCTGCTTGTGTGGTGCGGTGTGTGTTCACCTGCTAGCGGGTGTCCTCACAGAAACCTGTGCGGAGTCATGCGTGTGTTCTTCTGTCTCCATCCTGGTGCATGCACACATCTAGTTTTGCTGGGGTGTGTTTGGGCACAGAAGCATGGTTTTCTCTGTGCTCAGTTGGTCCACGTGTCCGTTTGTGTGTGGATACACTGGGCCCCGGCTGCATGTTTGTGCATCGTGTTGCACATCAGCATGGCCCCTGTGTCTCCATGCTTGGGCCCAGCTGGACTTCATCTGAGAGCTGCCACGTGTATGTGTTAGGCTTCAGCCCACAGTCTGCGCTGTGCTGAGGTTTTACAGTGATCCCAGGACAAATTAGATTCAGGAATGATTCTGCTGGTAGGGACAGGATTGAAATGGGAATGACGTGCCCCAGAAAACTCTCTTATTTGACTGAGGAAGATCTTACAGCACCGTGTACCTGTCAGCCACAGTTCTCAGCTGGCATTGCTGCAAATCTAACAGCTCAGCACAAAGCTACACTGTTCACTCCTCAAATTAAAAAGTTATGCTGAGCATCCAGAGTATTGCGATGAGGAGCTGCCTCTGTGGAGACCTTGATGACAGTGAAGTCCCACTGCCATCAAGATCCCATCCTGCCACCCAGGAGATCTTGCCACCCAGGAAAGCTCCTCTGGGAGGGAGATGCTGGGGAGAGGACCTCCCTAGCAGAGTTTCTTCTGGCTGTACATTTGCCTCTTCTGTGCAGAAACACAATTTGCTTGTTATCTCCACTTCTGTAAACAAAGCCAGTAATGGCACAGCGCTGCTGCGAGGGAACTGGAATACAGGAGGAGGGAATTCATCACCAAGCACTTAGGCAGTGCTGGGACCAGTTCCTGGTCAGGGTGACCTTCAAGAGAGGCAGAGGTAGTTAAGTTCACCTAAGTGTTGCACATGGGAACAACCAACTTGGTTGCTTATAGGTCACCTCCAACTTGGAATGAAAGGAGTTGGCTGCAGCTGTGCTCAACATGATCAAGGCAATTCCAATTAAAGTCTGACATGTGGCCAGGCTGCTTGAATCAAAATGTATTCAAGAACTTATAAGCTCTGTGTCATCAGTCTTTTAGGTAATTTATGCTTTTTTTACTAAAAGATGCTTCAAATAATGCAGTTTATACTTAGTTACAAGACCTGGAATGTCAGGACTGAAGAGAGACAAACCGAATTAGAGAATTTCTCAGACATCACTCCAGTGAGCCATGAATTAAGGCTTTGGGCACTCATCCTGACAGGTCCTGGGACTCTGCCGTTCTTCTGATCACGACACACATGATTGTAGTGGAGACTTTGCAAATCGGTCTTCAGCATTGCACAACTTCACTTGGCTCTTTCACGATCCTGGTTGTTTTTCTCAGCTTCTGCCTTGGGCAAATTCATTTTGTTGAAATGTTAAAGAAGAGGAACTGTAGACAACATGTGGGAAAGCTGCTCTTGGGTGACAGTCTGCACTTCTGAACACATGATTTCAACCCAAATTTTGGGATTCACTCCCAGGCATCAGCTGGCTTGGTCTGGGCCTGGCTGATAACAGGGTACCTTGCTTGTTCAGGTGGCAATGATCAGGCTTTGACTCCATGTTTCTTGTTGTCAGCTTCAGTTTCCCACTGTCACAGTGTCCCCACAGTGATCCCGACAGCCATCCTGGCTGCCTTTTCCTCCGAGACGCACTGCAGTCGGGACAGAGGCCCCTCTTGACTTGCTGCTCTGCAACACCCCTCTGACATGCAGGCAGGAAAATGAAGTGAATCCTGTTGTGCTTCTGCTGTGCAGAAATTAAAAACTTTGGCATCCAGGTCCCTTGCTTTGCCACCCTTCTCCACTACTTTGGCTATCTCTAAATCAGCTGGTCCCTTCCTGCTCCACAATCTGTGTTTCTGACACAGCCAAGGGCCTGACTCAGCCAAAAATGGTAGTGGTCCTTCCCTCAGGGAAGGGAGAGAGAAAGCTTGATCTCGCCAGTCCTGTTCTTGCATTTTCCTTGTCATCACACTGCTGTTTCACCTGTAATGGGCAGCTGACGTTGTTTTGCCCCGTACCCATTCCACAGCTACCTTTCCCACTCGGCTGGGATGTAGGAGGAATGTGGTGGACAGAACCTGTGGGAATACTTGCAGGAGAACCTGTGAGACTGCTGGCAGAGGGAACATCAGATGCCATAAATCCTGCCTGCAGTGGCAGAGCAGGGCAGGGAGCCCTTGTTGGGATCTTGCTGAGCTGTGCATCTCGGCGTCCTGGCACTGTGGCAAGTTGTCTGGTCACAATCCTGAGTGGCTCTTGGCAACTGTTTTGTCAAACTGGCAGTCTCTATCTAGACAGAAAAATAATGGGATGGCTATTCTGAGGTAGGCTCTGTGGCTTGGTAATCTCTACTGCCTGGAAGGGTCGGCAAACAGGGATTTGGGGCTGTGGGGCTTTGCATCTTTTGTGTGGCTTCACTGAAATTAAACACAGAACTGATGTGGGCTATTTAAGTGATTCATATTACTTGGTGTATTAAACTGAAAAATGTGTCAGGAAATAAAGCTGATAATTTTGAAAATACACTGCACTGATATCACAAAGCTGTGCAGTTCAACACAGATGCCTTGACATTTAGCTGAGCTAGTAATATGCTATTTGTGGATGGATGCTCATCTTTCATTTTTTTAAGGACAAGTGTCCTATGTGTCAGATTTAATCAGAGACAGATTCCTTCCTCAACTGTGACTGCAACAAAAACTCTTTTCTGCTTCATCATTTTCTTTCTCCATGGCTTCCTTTTGAGTTGTTTCTGTTTTGATGCTTGATATTCACATGACATTATACATGAGCAGATTGGTGTAAGACTGTGTACAAAAAGGCAAGCTACAAACCATGCCTGCAATGTAACAGCACATGGCAGACACAACAAGTAGACACAATAGTCTTAGACAAGTGTGAATGGTGTGTCTATGTGTATCTGGCCTTTTAGCCTGAAAAAGCACCTCAGGCTTTAAGGAAAGGGTTAACAGAGACAATGACAATTCACAGAGCTTCTCTGATCACCCCTGGGAACACCGGCTATAAAAGTAGAATCATTCCTGAAGAGGAATCTGATGTATGATTAATGTTTATTCTGTAAAACCAAGGGTCCTGTGGGTTGTGTTGGCTTTTTATAGCTGCATGGGAATATCAGGATAAGAGGTTTTTTGCAGAGCCAGGGAAATGCATTTCTATAAAAGGAAAGCAGTGCCTCCTTATAAAATCCAGTGCTGGATTCTGTTCTGGAGCCCTAGCTTAGCAGGACGTGTGCACTTAGGAAAATGTGCAAATGCAAACATCCAAAAATGTGCCAGTGCCTGATCTCCATCTCGGAAGTGTCAGTGATTAGAAGAGGCCAGGGCAGTAACTGCCTGAGACCCTGAGGATGTAACTAATTAGTAGCAGCACGGAGAGCGTGAGCCTGCAGTTGGCAGAGCCACCTGATGCTGTAAACGGTCCTCTTATAATATGATAAAGCGGGTGTTGCTGAACTGTAAGGTGGAGCCTCCTGCAGTGGCTTCGTGCAGGCTCTGCCTGGTCTCCTGGGGATGCCCCGGCCGGCAGCTCCGCCCTGGGCATGGGCTGGCACACGTACTGTTAGGCTGGGCTGTGCTCATCCTTGGCAGCTCGATCAAGGCATCGTTAACTCTGGGGCTAATGTGGGATCGTGGCGCTTTGGGCTGTGTCTGGGTAGATGTGAGCAGTGCTGCGAGTCTAGTGTCATTTCAAAGTGAAATTCTCTCGGTTGGTTGTACTTCTATCAGCTTTTGAAAGTGAACTCCCGGACTTACTGCTTCTGTGCAAATCCTAATAACCCGGTGGGGGGGATGCAGTGTGGACCAGACGAAGGAAATTTAGCAGTAATGTCTCTGCGAGGCAGTTCAGTAAAACTTCAGAGGAACGAGATGGGGAGGTAACATCCTCTGTTGTGTTGTTTGCTTGCTGCTGGTTGGCTGGGAAGATCCGCCATGACGAGAAGACGAGCTATAAGGCTGTCCAGACGAGCGAAGAGGGGTCGTCGGCTTGCGAGTACCAGGGTCCGCTCATGGTGCTGGCCCAGAACTGCGCCGTCATGCACAACCTGCTGGGGCCAGCATGCATCTTCCTGAGGAAGGGCTTCGCAGAAAACAGGCTGCCTGTACGTAAGTTACACCCAGCCGGGTGAGACACGCACAAAGCCACGGGGACGTGAGCCGGGGATGCAGATCCATCCCCACGCTCCTTCTGCGTGGAGCTCTGAAACCCCCAGCCCTGGGTCTCGAGCGTCCCGGCTCCAGCTCCAAGTGCAAATACAGTCACAGGCAAATGTCTAACCTGAAGGATGTGCAGATAGACCTGTGTCTAAACACCAAGAAAGGAAGATCTAAAAATGCAGCTATGGAAGATAGATCCAAGCCTACACTCAGGTAGCCATAATCATGTGGACTCAGGAGGAGGTCTTAGGACTTCAGAACTTATATAATCATATGGACTCAGGAAGAGTCCAGTGCTCAAAGCAAGACCTCTCATTCCCAGAGGCTCAGATTAGCATTTAAGGCCTAAATAGCCACTTAAATGCAAATCAGGGCATTCATATTGGGAACAAGCTGTCCATATTTGATACTATCCTATCAGTTCACAGTGAGCACACTAGTACCAGCAGAAATAAGCAGGCATCTGCCTCCTCACAGATACCCAAACAATCTCTGGTGCACTGTCATACCCAGCCTGACACTGCAGCAATCCCAGCCAATTAACCGAGGAACATCAGGCTGTCCTCATATTTGCAAACAGTGCCAGGCTACCAAATGCTATTACCCTCCCCCCCCCCCCCAGTAACATGAATTTAAAGACATACAGAAACATATGATTAACACATCTTTTATGGATATGTAAGAGTGAATATGTGCATTATCAGATATTCAGAGGGCCTTCCATGTTCCTATGGTGAAAAAAAGCTCACCCCAATTACCCGAGAACCAGAGTTTTCTTGCCTCTGTAAGAAACCTCTGTCTTATTTGTGTGTTGATGTGGTCATTTACAGCTGAAGGAGAGACTTAGGTCTTTATTTCTGAAACCTCTTCTTCAACCTAAAACCCAAGAAGAGTCTTTATGTGTCATCATGGATCAAGAGGCTTTTGTTCTTCCAGCCACTAAGTGATCCCACAGTCCCTGTGCCAGGTCACTAAAACACAATACATATTCTCACACAGGAAAACTTGCTGGCATGCACAGAGCTACCTGTCACAGGAGATAGATCCAGCTCCCTAGTGGAAGGCTCACAGCTGGACAGGTATCCATCCTCCTTAGGCCATGGAGGCTCATTGTACCCTAAGAAGTCCCCTAAATAGGATTAGTGGTGTCTCTAAGTCCCCTGATGTAGAATAAGTGCATCTGATAAACAGCTTTACTTTTATTGACTCCCTAGATGAACAGGATTTATTGTGCATAGAACAGAAATAAATGAGGGTGAGACCATTACGTATAATGGACTCTCTGGGGGTCACCTCTGCTCATATCTAGGATCTAAACTCTTGGGACAGTTTCATTCCTCTTCCCATATGCTCTCCAAAAGCTTTAGAGTGATTCCAGCCCTTTTCATCCCAAGCAATTTTACTCCATCATTTTAGGGGATCTTCTTTCACATTTAAAACAGAAAGCTCTTCATGACGTTAGCTATCGCTTGAGTCAGATTTTTGGAGGGACATAAACCCTCCCCCTCCTTCTGCATTCGCAGTCTGTGGCTCTCTGATGGCACAATCTGCATGTGCAAAGATACGCTCAGAGCCCTGCCAACGCAAATGCCTTGGGGTGCAAAACTGGAGCCGGTGCCGAAGCCCCCACTGCTGACATGTGTCAGTCATGTCGGTTGCAACGTGGTCTTCCGTGGGTGAGGAGGAGGATGGTCTTGTGAGGACTGTGCTGGAGGAAGGCCCGGGCCCCACCCCAGCCACTCTCACAAGGCAGGCGGCACCGCGGGTGAGTCACGGCACCCTTTGCACCGCGGTGCGGGCGGTCACAGCCCTGCACCTGCT
Source organism: Pseudotriccus pelzelni (assembly GCA_035584735.1). NCBI lineage: Eukaryota > Metazoa > Chordata > Aves > Passeriformes > Tyrannidae > Pseudotriccus > Pseudotriccus pelzelni. The sequence continues at coordinate 3,191,888 of JAWMRA010000036.1, read as the reverse complement.
GTGTGCCCATCCACCATCTCCAGGGGTTAATGTTTGCAATCTCTGGAACAGAGTGCACAAGGTGTTGGAACAGATCATGGGTGGTTTTCATGCGCTGTTTTATCTAAGGCAGGAGGGCAATTATGCCTCCTGCATCCGGTCCAAGGAGTTTGAATTGTTTTATTACTTGGTGTTGATGAAAGCAGAACAAATGGGATGACATGTTTGAAAATACCAGGTCTGTGAAGGATGAAACAGCAGAGCCAGAGCACTCCAACAGTTCCATCCAGCACAGAGATGCCTCTGGGAAGGTTATGAGTGGCAAGCTGGTCATTTCTCTGGCACGGCCCCCTTTGCACAGACGTAAACCAGTGTGTGTCCTAGTTTGCTCTGCACGCTGAGCAGCTGCCGTTAGAGTTTCCAGGGGAGCCTGTGGTTAAATAGCAAAGGATCATCCTTCTCAAACTGATCAAAGGCACCGTCTCCAGGGACGTATGTTGAGGCTGGAGGACACCTGGAAGGCAAGGAGAAACTCCCCACGGTTGAGGGGGGAAGCCCAGAGTGAGAAGACATAAGAAATTGCGTTTCTGTGTTTCCAAATCCTCAGATGTTTTGGATTTGCCTGGGAGCCATGAGAGGAATTAGAAAGGGCATTTAAACCAGAAAGCAGTGCATTTCCATGCTCATCTTTTCTTCCTGGTGCAGTGTTGGAATTTTCCTATACTCTTTTATATCCTCCCCCTTCTTCCAAGAAATTCAAATTGGATGTTTGAAGTTGCAGTGTTTCCTGAACATGGTGAATCCTTGTCCTGTTTTGTTTGTAGATAACCTTGATGATGTATATGTTTGTTGTGTGTCTGCTTTCATGCCTGGTTTCAAAATGCTTGGATATGGAGTTGAGGCTGGGAGGAAGTGGGGAGTTCCTACCTTTTCGTGGGGACAGACTGTAGGACATGTCATTGGGACATTGGCTGTAAGAAAGCTCGTGGCTGTCGCTGTCCTGCCAGAAGGACAGAGATCAAGCAGTGATTTGAGCAGATGATGGTATAGACCTGCTGGTTACAGAGACTGCTTCCAGCTGTTTTGATCTGGCTGTATCAGCAGGAGCTGTAGTGGAAATACAATTAGAGCTCTAGAGGAGATCATAACTGCTGCAGGGGCAGTCTCTGCTCCAGAACCTGGTGCTGGAGAGCAATGTAGGAGCTTCATGGAGGTGCCAATAGGACATCAGATGGGGAGGCTGCACATACTGCTGTGTTGGTCCAGGTCTCTTCTGTTTTGAGGGAGCACCTGCCATCTCCCTGTCCAGCAGAAGAGAGGGAGAGGGGCTTCCACAGGTTAACACTCCTCCCATTGGGGAGGAGAACTGGGAAGCCTTCCTAGGTAGTTGGTATTAAACATGTCATCACCTTCTTGTTTCTTCTCTCACTTTCTGGCTTGTCCCAGAACTGTTTGTACCAGCAAACAGCTATTTTGAAACTATGGTTGTCCCAAACAATGGCTTTAACATGTTTTCTTTTTGCAGGATAGAGAACTGCGTCCAGAAGAAATTGAAGGTAAAATTTGTTGCTTCTTCTGTGTCCCCTTTCTCCCTGCCCAGTGAAAACCTACTGCCCTTCCAGGTTGGCCCCATGGCGTAAAATAATTTGGGGCAAACCGAAGGAGATGTTTACTGGAATAATTCCTGAAAACCCCAGCAAAAGAAATAATATGTAAAACTAGAAGAATGCTGACCGTGAAGGAATTTGCATCTATTCCAGCTTCTTCGGGGTGGGAGGAAAAGTAAATAATGGGATATTGGGGAACTATCAGGGAACTGCTGTCTCCCCCAGCTCCCACACAAACTGTTGTAGAGCATGGCACAACTGTCTGGCTCCAGAAAAGCTGTTTTACTTGCTAATCCCTGCAGTGAGAGGTTTATAATACAGTGAAGGTGTAAAAGTTGGAAAAACTTATGAATTTCAGTTTCTTTATGAACCACAGTTTAGCAATGAACCATTTATGACACTTACAGTCCAATCAAGCTTTTCTGTAAGGAATGGATCAGCAGTGCTGCTGACAGCAGAACTTAACATTGCTCCAATCATTGCCTCTTTCCAGGGAGATGTGCTGACAAAATACAGAATATCTTAGGGAGTCTGGCCTCATAAAGTGCTGCTGAATCTGGGGAGGTTTCCTGGAAAAGGTATTTCAAACTGTCACTGACAATATTATTTTTTTTGGATCCATTCCCACAGAGTTAAGAGAAGCCTTTAAGGAGTTTGATAAAGACAAGGATGGGTTTATTAACTGCAGGGACCTGGGGAACTGCATGCGGACCATGGGCTACATGCCCACTGAGATGGAGCTAATAGAGCTCTCCCAGCAGATCAACATGAACTGTGAGTAATTCCCACCTGGCTGTACCTGCCTGTTGCTGCTGTGCCCTACATCATTGCCTCAGGCTCTCACAGTTCCCTGCTGCCTCTTTTCCTTTGGATTTCCCCCTCCTCGTTCTTTTGGTTCTCATTTTCACTCCCTGTCATCTCCCTTGTTTGTTTGTGGTCCCAAGAAGCTGATGCCTTTGTTTTTGCTATCAAAGGGACTGTGTGGACTGTGCTGTATATGGGAACAGTGAGTGGAAGGATTGTCCTTCATGCTTATGCTGTCAGGTATAAAACTGCCCTTGATGCAGGCAGTCAGACACCAGTGCACAAGTTCTGTGTGCTGTCGTATTGAAGTTGTTGGCAGATGGTGTCAGAATGAAGGAAGAGCCTGGGAAGGTGGAAATGGTTTGGTCAGATGGATGGCTGTTCACTCTGCAGTGGTTGTTTGTGGATCTGCTGTGTGCCTGGGGATGGGCTGTGAGTGAGCTGTGCTGGCAGTGTCAGATGGGAGCACCTGCTGCAGTCATGGAAAGATGTGACCAACGCATCCAATTCACTGTAACTGTCTTTGTGCCCCTTGTCTTTCGCCATCACTTTTGTCACCACTCATCTGTGGCAGTGCAGGGTCTCACCCTCAGCGACGTGGGGAAAAGGATATTTAGTGCATGTTATTTCTGACACAGGAGGACGTTAAAAGAACAAGTTACTTGGTCAAGGGAAGGAAAACAGCTGTGACATATGCACCCAGTCGCACGCAAACGCATCTGATAACCCTGGCACACAAGTGCTTGGGAATTTGAGAGTGTTACTGACAGCTTTCAGATAGGGCACTGACGAGTAAAAGAACTAATACAATGATTAAACAGTTGGAAGTGCTTTAGCTGCTGTAATGGAGCAGGACTCCACTGCTGCAGGGCACTGCCCGGGCCACGCAGGCACGTCGTGCTGTGCCCTTGCCGTGCCCTTTGGCACAGGCGCAGCACAGCGCTGCTGTAAGCACTGCAACGATCAAGCCACGTAGTATGTGATGCCACAAGGATGTGACAGTCCATGGCTGCCTAATATGGGATAGCTTGGGCTCATTCTGCCTAGCCCATAATCCAGAAAACACCATGTCAAACTACCTCTGCTTTTCCTTCCACTGTCCCACACCCTCTGTGCTTTGCTTCCTGGAGAACCGAGCGCTCCCTGGGGCACACAGAAGTGCAAAGTGAGTGCTGGGCATGGAGTTCTTACACACAATCTTTCATCTTGTCCCAAGTGGGTGGCCATGTGGATTTTGAAGATTTTGTTGAGCTGATGGGACCAAAGCTGCTAGCAGAGACTGCAGACATGATCGGTGTAAAAGAGCTCCGCGATGCCTTCAGAGAGGTGAGTGCTCCCTCCCGCCTGCCCCCAGAGAGTGAGCAACAGGAGACAGGAAAGAGAGAACACCCACTGGGGAAGAGAAGAGGATAAAGAGAGAGCAGCACAGTGGAAAGACAGAGAAAGAGCCAAGCCAGGCATGGAATAAGTGAGGAGCAGAGAAAGTCACTAAGACAAGGGAACCCTTGAGGCAAAGAAGAGGAAAGCTGGTGCAGACACAGCAGTCAGGGGTTTCTGAGGAGAAAAGTCAGACTGGATCCAAAAGGCACCCAAAGGAGGAAAAGGAGAGACACGGATGGAATGAAGAGAATATAGGGCACTCAGGAGCAGGACACCACAAAATCCAAACCAGAACAAGATCCGTTTCCATTAACTGTATTTCCCTTGCTGGTATTTTTCATGTTCTTGCAGTTTGACACCAATGGTGATGGGGAGATCAGCACCAGTGAGCTGCGAGAAGCCATGAAGAAGCTTCTTGGGCAGCAGGTGGGGCATCGGGATATCGAGGAGATCATCCGAGACGTGGATCTGAATGGAGACGGGCGTGTGGATTTTGAAGGTGAGAAGGGATCAGCACTCGCTGCCCATCTGCTCTGCTGTGAGTCAGAGTTTGAGCTCAGAGGCTGAAGCAGAAGGGAAGGTTTGCATGCTCAGGGCCCAGGTATCTGAAGTGTGGAGAAAAAAATCAAACAGGATTTTTTTTTTTAGCCAGCTGAGTTGTTCATTTGTGCATCATCTCTTGCTGCATCTCGGTTTCAGTTGGGTCTCCATAATTCTAGCATGTTAAGAGATAGATCTTGTCACAGAGAAGCAGATTCTGGTGCACACATGCTATGGCAACCTTCCTTTTATGGGGCATTTTCCTTTCTGTTAAATCTATTGCAAGAGCTGTGAGGTGGATGGATTGCTTTGGAGAATGCATTGCACCTTCCTTTTCATCTGGCTCACCTTGTTATCTGGGTTTATAGAGAATTTGTTTCTGTGCCTTTATGCCAGAAGATGGTCATGTGCCAGGTGTGCTCACTAAGACAGCTGATATCTGATCTAGAGGTGTCATGTTAAATTCTAGAGATAATTCATTTCTTCTCACAGTTTTCATGCCAGAAAGACTTGGAAAAATAAGAGTGGTTAGGCTACTATCCTAGCCATTAGCTATGGCAGGAGCAATATTAAGTGCTCAGGGTTTCTGGCAAGGAAGCAGTTGATATCAGACAGCTAAGAAGATATAAGAGCTGGAAGGTGTGAGAGCATGGCAGGGTGCTTATTTCTCTGGTGCAAATCCATATGTCCCTTTGCAGTAAGGGTGAAGCACAGGAAATGCAGAATTAAAGTGAAATTGATGTAATTTTTTTGGCTCAGAGGCATTCGTGGGTCTCCTACACAAGGCGTCTCAGTCCTCAGGATTACTGAAGCCTCTGAGGGCTTTGAAAATGCTAAAAAACTGGAAGTGTCTCCCTAGAAAGTATCTGGTAGCTGCAGTTGTTCTAATGCACTGGCTGATTACATGACAGTAGCTCTCCTTGTTTCCCACAGCTAAATTATGTTAGACAGCTAAAATACATGAAATGCTATCCCAGTATCATTTTCTCTGTGAGTTACTGCTTTAGTTGTCAAAGGAAAGCTCCGTCAATGGAAAAGGAGAAGTCGAGGGGGTAATTTCCACTGCCCTCCTCTTTGCAGAGCCATTAGTTCCTCGTCAATTCAAGTGCAGAATGAAAACACATTTATATTTGATGGCATTTACACTCAATTTGAGCAATTGTAATTGACTTCACAAGCTGCAGGGTGGTCAAGGAATAGATCCAGGGTACCCTTACAGTTAACTTGTATCTTTAAAAGAACAAGAAGTCCATCAGAGTAAACTTTCCTCTACAAAAACGCCGGTACCTACCAAAACTATTGTGCTTTCCCACACTGGTGTCTCTGAAGCGGCAAGCTTATTAAGAATTCATACTGTGTTCCCAAGGCTGTAAATCAAGGCTCCCTGAAGTTCCAGCGAAGGGAGACAACGCTTGCCATAGTGTCTCACAAAGAGTCGCTTGTGCAAACAAGACTGTACGTGGCTGGGAAGGAGTCCAAGGCCATGAATTGACCTGATAGAGGGATCTTATCACCATGTCTAGTGCAGGGATTAAAGCACATTTTGTGTGAGCTCTCAGGGCCGGTCACGGAGCGCACAGACCTGCTGGCAGCCTGGGGACTCCTGGTTTCACCCTGGCCGCCTCTGTCTCCAGGGCACGAGAGCTGGGTTGGGGACTATGGGTGCCTTCTGCTTCAGGGCTGTCTTGTGTTGTTGGTTGCAGAGTTCGTTCGCATGATGTCCCGTTGAAGATTATTCTCAGCCTAAAGAAGAATCAGCACCTTAGAGAGGGCAGAAGAGGACCTAGATGGAGCATCTAGCCCCGATGTTCCTACCTGAAGGTTTATCGGCTGGCTGCAATTAGGACATTGCAAGATGACCTGCTGCTCCTCCCTCATGGTGGTCCCCATGCCCCTCCACCCTTTCACACTGTGAAAGACTTGCAACTTCCTACAACTGGAACCATTCCTTGGAGAAGATTGCAGGAAACTGCAGAGCCAGGACTTGCCATGATGCTTTCATGGGATATTTGCAACTTTAGACTCCTCCTCCCCAGCTTTATTCTCCCACCAGCTGCTGCAAAGCAAAAGCAGGAGAAATCCTCTTGGCTGGGTGGACGAGAGCAAAGCCATTGGGACTGGTGGCAGCCTCAGGGCGTGCTCTGCACTTCTTGGTTTCCCTTGGTGAACCGTGTCTGTGTTTGCTGTCTCTGTATGTGTGTCTATCTGTATGGAGTTATTTATGCTTCCCCAGCACTTATTTGCATCTCCTATGGTTATGTTTACTAAGAGTAAATTAAATACATGTCTTGTGGGGGGAAAGCGATAAATATGCACGTTGAAATGATGTGGAGCCTGGATGTCCCTGTGAGAGGTGGTGGCTGGGCTGGGGGAGAAGGGCTTGGGCACATGCACATGCCAGTGTCTGCACCGGGGTCTGGAGGGCAGCCGTTGCCACAGGCAGGGGAGTCACTGCTGGCCACTAAGCCTGTGTCAGGACTCTACCCTCTCTCCTGCTGTCTCCATGGCCCAGGGGCCTGAAGGTGCTTCACAGTGAGGGCAGAGTGGAGGGTCCCCATCCCTGCGTCCCCTCCACTGGCACGGGGGCAGGTGAGAGCCCCTGTGGTACCATGGCAAAGGAGCAGTGGGAGAGAGGCCTCATAGGGAAGCTGGGTGGGAGTGGGATTGGCAGCAATAGCCACCCCCTGACACTCTCAGACCATTTCAAACGTGACTGTGAGCACAGGTACAGTGGGGTCATGCTGCCCTATCTGCAGCGGTGACCACAACAGCAGCCTCCAGGCCCTACCAGCTGCTTCCAGACACATAAGGTGCTTACCCTCCTTCCCCTTTCCCCATGATGCTCCCAACCTACCACTCCCTTCCCCTACTCTACCAGACCTATAGTTGTCCCCTTTCTTTATGCAGAGGCTTGCTCACAAGTTGCCAGCACTAATTTCTGCTTGTCTTCAAAGGGCATTGTCATTGCTCTGTTTTCCTCAGCGTGACTAGGAGCTGTTTTCTTCTCTGTCTCTTTAATCGAACTGGAAGGTTAAGGACTAATATCTTTCTGCTCCCTCCGTCTCAAATCTGTCACTTCCCAGGTTCTCTTCCAAATTCTTGGGGTCCACAAATCCATATCCCAAAGGAGGATTTTCTCTTCTGTCTTTCTGTTGCTGTGCCAACCAGCATAGCTGCAGAGATGGCTGATATCCCAGTAATGGAAAAACTGTGTTTCCTCCTATATTTATGTGTGTGTGTGTACTTGTGTTTGCACAGCTGTGTGCACTGGGAAAAGTTTGTATGTGTGCAGGTAAAAGCCAGGAGTGCAGATGGGCACCTGGGAATGCAGCAGCAGAAGAGTTTGTGTGCAAGTGGGTGTATGCAAACTATGTGTGTGTATCTATGGAGCTGGTCCCAGCTTAGTAATGTGTGTGTGAGCCAAGAAATTGGAAAATGGATATTTACAGATCTCTACATTTACTGGTACAGCAGCTGTATTGTGATTAGGAGGTGAGGGTGATAAATGGAACAGAGTCCTGGTAAGTTATAAATGTGCTTAGGGTAGCACTGAGGAGGCAGAGACCTGTGCAGGCTGGCGTCTGCCAAAGGGACTGCTGGTCCACAACTGTGCTTCACTTACGGTGGAGCCTGTTGAGGAAGGAGCTGCTTGTGCATGCAGAGCAGGAGAACAGCTGTGCTGCAGAGCTGTGCCCGCCCCTGGGGACCAGTGACAGCTCGGGGCACATGCTTTGCGCCACAGCCAGCGTGCACAAGCCCAGTGGGCAATCGGAGGCCACAAGTGTGGTGGCTGCCTCTGCCTGTTCCTTCCCAGACTCTGCTCTGACCAGACATATGTTTTGCCCACAGAGTCAGATGGCAGGATACAGTCTTAATGTATTTAAAATGGTAACCCCATTTCTAGAGGCTGCAGTCATCCACAGTGCAGCATCACAGTGGGTGGGGGTGTTCTCTGCAAACAACAGCCATTTTCACTCAGGCAGGGCCCTGTGTTTGCACGGTGGCAGAGCTGTGCTTCTCTTCCAGACACCAGCACCAGGGGAAGGGTGGCTGCAAGACACCTTTGTGTCATTGCAGAGGCAGTCCTGGAGTCACAGCTACTTCCGAGGAAAGCTAAGTCTGCCAAATCATCTGCAGCTTTGTTCTGCCAGGTCTCACCATGATACAGTGAACAGGTCAGACAGGGCAGGTCTCAAAAGCCTTCATATATTTTTCTCCCATCAGAAACTCTTGCTGCTAGCCTGATTTTACTTTCACAACAAACCCCAAATAATCTCTGAGAGTTTTACTATTTTCTTGTGCAGACAGGGGCAGAGATTAAAGCTCCAATCTAAATAATCTAATTCCAGAGATAATCCTTTCACTCTCATCTCCAATTCAGTACCAGGGAGGCTTCCAGAGAGCTCCACATGGTAGGGCACAGCCGGTCTCCTCTGGGCACTTGAGCCCTGTAGCCCCATGCTGTTTAGGAGGTGGTCCAAGCAGTGGGGCTGGCTCATGATGACTTCTTAGATGCCTCATGAGCCAGGAGGTCTGCTTCTGACACATGTGCCTCTATTGCTCCTTTTGTACATTCCAAATCCCATTTTCCAGCAGGAAATGGCTGATACCCAAAACCTGTGCCCCATGTCGCTTGTGAATGATCAGGGCTGTAGGTAGACCAGGCAGGACTGATCCAATGACTGAGACGTTTTGGCACAGCTGCCAGGGGACAGGGAGAGATCAAGGGATTGAGAATACGACCCTGAGCCTTTCACTTGTAGGTTACTGGTATAAATCCAGTCTGCATCAAGGGACTGACTGATGGCTCAGTGGATTAGTAACAGGATAGAGCCTTTGACATCTGGGGCACAAGCTGGCATCAAGTTGCTGGTGCCTGCAAGTATCGATTTGGGGCAGCAGTGTAGGACATCATGAGCACAGCCCACACGGCACATCTGCTGTCCTCTGCCAAGGACCGTGGCCAGCCCATGATCCAGGGCTCCTGCCCCTGATGAGCACAGTCACAGTCCCTGCTCACTGACTGCTGCTCAGTTAATCCCTCTTGCTTCATGATAGGCTGCTGATTCTTGGGAAATGATCACCCAGGCTAGTTACTAGAAGATGCTCTTCCTGGAGAGGCAGAGGAGGTATTGCAATGCTCCGTGCCTTGCCCTCTAAAAAGGGTGAGTCCTCAGATGGAGGAGAAAGAGAGGGGTTTTCACCTCTGTTCAAGGAGGGCAACTCTTCCTTATCAAGGTAACTCTTTTCGAGGAAATGTTGCTGATACTTGCCTGTGAGATGTGCAGGAGCCCCAGGAGCCCTCAACAAGGTCCCCAGGCTTGGCACATGCACAGAAGTCCCTGGTGACACTCCCAAGGCAGGGGATGGGCAGGGTTAGCTCCCAGCTGCCCTTATCCACGTCTGTGAATCTCCCTTCAGCTGAGGGACCTGTCTTGGTCAGACCTAAGCATTATCTAGTAAATCCCTTCGTGTCAGAATTCCTGCTGACGGGCACCTTGTGTCTGGGCTGAGCAGTTTGATGGTGGGTTTGCAATGACGCCCCAGTCGCCGACTGCACGGTGCCACTGTGTGTGACACCCCTGAAAGCCCTGCTGAACTGGGGGGCAGTGGGGGCCACCTGCCTCAGCCCACCCGGGCCATGCATGGCACTCAGTGGGATCTCTGCTGCCCTGGAGGGTTTCAGGACTGGAAATACGAGGATTCACACCCTTTGCTGTCTGTAACCTCTGCCCCAGCCATCCCTTCGCCTGGTGATGATTTACTCCATCCCTCTTCCCGCTTCACTTTCATAGCTTGTGGCAGTCACCTGGTGACACACAAAGTGTTTATGTGCTTTGAAGTTGTGCTCCTGACTCGAGCGCATCGCAGTTTAAGCTGAGAGATTAGAGAGGATCGTCTGTAATCAGTACAAATGAGCTCTAACGAGGCCTCCCTTGGCCTCGCCAACTGGACAGCATTGTCCTGGCCACGGCTGCCTGCACTCCTTTGGTAACGGAACTTGGGGGACACCCAACAGGTCACAAACACAGCAGGGATATGGCAGATTAGTCTGGATTTTATGAGATGCTGCCAGGGCTGGGGGCTGTAGTGCTGAGATGATTTGCCAGGAATCAGCGTGAGGTGACTGAATATGGAGAGGTGCTAAGCGTGCGCGTTTCCCTCTGCTTTTCTGGATGCGGTTTCCTAAGGCACCATGTAGCTTCAGGAACCCCTTCCTGGCTGCAGTGCTGGCATGGGAGCACAGCAGTGCCACGTCTGCCCTGGTCTAGTTATATCACAAGCCCAAGAACCGATGTGACAGCAGCAGGAACATGCTCTGGGGCACATTCTGGCCTGGTGAGAGAAGGTCGGGGATCAGAGGGTAGGTGGTTACGCACAGTCCAAAACAGTTCACTTTATCCAAGGCTGTGGCTGGTTAAGAGGGCCCCAAGTGCATTACAAAAGCAACAAACCCGTTTAATTCTCAATCTGCAGCACCAAGTATTTATTTCTAAAAATAAATGCTTTGTAGCCGACTCAAATTAATAAAACATCACTGGGACTCGGGACCAGCCGCTGCTAATACAGCCGGTGCCTGGAGCACAGCCCCGAGGCCTGACCGGTGTCTGACGCCTCCAGGAACACCGCGATCGGACAGAAGGGCAAACACAGAGGCGAACATTGAGTTACTTGCTCCCCCGCCGTGTAGGGACTGAGTTTCGTTCAACCGCCATCTGGGATGTCTCACTCCAGCCCTCCTAAGATAAGACCTTGCCAAGGTCCTCCAGGAAAAACCATGATCTTACATAAAGCGCAGGCCAGGGAGCAGCCCCGCTGGCCGTGTCACGGTCACCTCCCCGCCTCCCCCTTCAGCACCCGCTTTCCTTCTCATGCAGTTTATTGCGGTCCAAGGTACTTTCACGCCACCGGTCTCCTCGCTCCTTACCGGGCGGGCAGGCGGCAGCTACCTTCTCCCATCCTCCGTGGCAGGGCCGAACGGGAGAGGCGGAGCGTTCTACCGGGGCCGCGAACCAGGCTCGGGGGCTGGTGTTCAGAGCGCAGCGGGCACAGAGCTCCCGGGACGCGGCGGCGGTGCTCCCGCTGCCCCCGCTCGGCTCCCGGCCCATTCCCCGAGCGTTCCGGGCCCGCTCCGCGCCGCCCGTTGCCCCGGCAACTTGCCGGCCTCGCTTCCCGCCGCCGCCCCGCCGTGCCCCGCGCTCCGCCGCGCTGGAGCCCCACGATTGGCGGCGCAGAGGGGCGGGCTCTGCCCTGGCGGCCGGCGCTCGGGGCAGCTCGCCGGGCTGTCCCCGCTGCGGACACCGCTGGGAAGCCCCGTCTGTCTCTCGCACTCCATTCTGCGGAGCCGGTTCCCCCTCGTTCCCGCCCCGCGCGGGCGGTCCCGGCCCCGCGCCCCCGGCCCGCAGGGACCCGCTCCCGCCGCCGGCCCCGCACCGCTCAGCCCGGCCCGCCCGCCGCCACCGCCCATTGGCCCGCCGCCTTATGAATATGTAAATGCATATCGGCGGCCGTCCAATGGCAGACGGGCAGTTATTTAATATTCGCGGTGCTGCGCGCGGATTGGTCGGTGCGCTCCCCGCCCCGGCAGCGGGGCAGGCCGCCCCCTGTCGGCGGCAGGAAGGGGCGGGCGCGGCGCTGGGAGCGCGACATGGTGGGCGCCGGTGTGCGCGGGGCGCCGCTACTGCCGCCCGTGCTGCTGCTGCTGCTGCTGCTGCCGCCGCTGCTGCTGCTGCGGGGCGCGGCGGGCGGCATCGCCGACAGCGTCGTCTGGGCCGTCAACGCGGGCGGCGATGCCCACGTGGATGTGAACGGCATCCACTTCCGCAAGGACCCGCTCGAGGGCCGCGTGGGCCGAGGTGAGGGCGGGGGGATGCGCCGGGGGCGCGTGGGGCTTGTCGGCGGGGCTCTCCGGGGGTCCCGCTCCGCCGGCGCGGTGCGGTCCCGCCGTGCCAGCGGGGTGCGGGAACCGCGTGCTGCCGGCCCGCGGCGGAGCGGGGGGTGTTCCCGCAGCGCGGCGGGGGCTCCGCTCCTGCAGCCGCCCGGGGACGGCGCGGGCCCGCGGGGAGCGCCCGCGCTTGTCACCCGCGGGACCGCCGCCACCCCCGTCCTCCCGCCGGGCCCAGCCGGGGCCGCATCCCCCGTCTCCGCGGGCCAGGGCCCCCGGAGGCGGCGGGGTGAGCCCTGCGGGATGAGCCCTGCGGGATAGTGTCGTCGGGCTGCGGGGTTGTGTAATGCTGTGGGGGGAAGTGGCTCCGCGCGGGCTTGGAGTGGGATTTCGGCTGGAAAGGCTGCCAGCCTGGCCGCGTGCGGCCGCCGGGATCCTTCTTTCTCCCGTTTTCCACTGAACAGCCCGGGTTCCACAGCAGGACCTGCCGGTTCGCAGCCAGCCCGCAGCAAGCACCTTGCAGTGAGAATACGCTCTGCCCGCCCCCCGCCGCCGGGTCCGGATCGCTGGCGGTGCGCGCCGGTGGTTGCAGCGTTCTGGTCCTGCTGGGCCTGGGTAGGGGGAAGGTGCAGCTGGGTGGTCTGCTTCATGCCCCAGTCCTGGCAGGGTGTTCAAGGGCCAGGATACAAGCAGAGGTAGAGGCAGATGGGATATCATCAGCTGCTCTAGGTACTGATCAGTAAAATCTTCACTCTGACAGTTAGGACAGGATGTAGAAGTGATACTGCACTGGGGTTACCTTTTCTTACTTCCTTTGAAACCACTCCAGTTGTATGAATCTTGCATACTTCTGATAATGGGTGCACCAAAACTTAGTTGATTCACAGATGTATAAAAAGTTAGCTGTGCTGAGCTGCTCTGCAGTCATTTCCAGGTGGAATGTGGAGAAGATGTTGACTTTTGAGTCTAACCTTCGCTGTTTCCATTAGGATGGTGAGGATTTTCCTGTGGTATGCGGCTGGAACTGGCATTGCTTACCCTGCATGAGTGCTATCCCAAATGGAGGGTCTTTTGGGCCTAGTGGATACAGGGAAGGTTATATTTAAGTTCTAATATGGTTTGTTTTTCACACCCATGGAAGCTGGCACCCCAGTTGCACAAGGTGCCCTGACTGCTGTAGGTCAGCTTCCCTTCACAGACTTCTCATATGTGTGACTTGAATGTGCTTGTGGACTGGAACAATTTACTTCTGAGTTGAGGAGAAAAAAGGGGTTTTCTCAAGCACATTGTGACATGTTCTTCCTTTGGGGAAAGACTGTGGTGTCTCCTCTGCACAGCAGGCTGTTGCAGTAATTCTGCGTCAGCCAGTGGTGCCAGGCACAGTGAAGACTTTACCCCTTTGAGCTCTCAGCTGCATTTCCCTCAATGGCTTTTTATTGCACCATTGTTCGTTTGCTCTGGGTCCCTCTGTGTTGATAGGCATGTAATGGCTTCAGCAGAAATATATGGCTGACTGGGAGGAAATGACCTAGGGATAGTAATTCTGGGCTGTCCTGCCTCTGGGCAAATTAAAACCTTTTTTTTTCAAGGCTCAGTTCAGCCGCTGAAGGACTGAATGTGCTGATGGCAATTACGGAATTAGGCAGGTGTCAGGCGTAGTTGAGTTACAGCTTGATGGGCACTGCTTGCTCCCAGTGAGCACCCAGCCTGCTGTAAAACCCAGCTCGCCTCTACAGCTCTGTCAGCAGGGCTCTGACACGCAGGTGACAGGTCTTCCTCTCCAGTTACCTTCTTGGCTATAAAAGGACTTGCTTCCTGTGCCGGCTTTCCTCTAATAGCAACTGACTTCTGTGGAGTCCTTGGTTTGCTGTCACTGTAATCTTTAGCTGGCCAGAAATACCTGTGTGGGAGGACAGGTTAAACTTTTCACCCTCTGTGTTTCTGGTGATTAGGGTGTTCAGTCCTTGCGCCCAGGTTCCAGTGGTAAAGAGAAGCGGGAGATCGCCTGAACAGCTCTGTGTGAAACAGGAGACTTAAGAACTGGCATTAATTTCCTCTCACTCGTTTGCATTGGCTTTGTCTTTGGCAACGTGCTCTGGGTTAGTAGTTCTTGCTTTGTCTTGGCCAATGCAGTGTCTGTTCCCATGGAGATGGGGGTGGAAGTGGTAAGTGTCAACAGAGAACTTCATCTGGATCAACTTCTCCTGCCTCAAGCACCAGTGGGCAGATGGTGTCCACAGTCATCCCTCCTGCCCCTGCTTCGCTGGGGAGCCATTGGATTTGCAGCTCTGGAGGCATTGCATCAGTTTGCATTTGTACAGTAACGCTGACACAATAAAATGTCAAGTTGAGTTAAAGTCTTCTGGGGGCTGCTCTAGACACGGTGAAACAATGAGAAGAGGCAAATTTTATGATTTCTGTTATTTTGTCAGTTTAGGAATGTTGTTTGGGTCCTTCTTGGGGGGCTCTTCAGATGGCTGCAGACAGCACCCATTTCAGCTGGGTGACTCTGAGAACAGCAGCTGATGCAGCTCTTGGTGCTCTTGAAACCCTTGTATCTTGCTTCCTTCTTCCTGTCTTCAGGCTGACAGTGTTGCGGGGCTGTGATGAGAAGAAAAGGTGTCGTAAGATGCCTAATGCTTTTCACACTTCTGCCATCCCCTAGATTTTCACTTGAGGGGGATGAGTCTCTAAAACCTGATGCCATCAACTGCTACCTTCAAATCTGTTGTATCAATGAGTCAAGTCAGTCCTGTGCCCACTGTTTTTGTTTTCTACTCTTAAGTTTGGGATTTGAAAATACCATAAATATTCTAGGTGGTTTTCCTCTTAGCAACGAGAGCCAATGGCCAAGTCCTTTGGCTTTGTGCAGTGTCTGTGAAACAGGCTCTTTTTTCTGAAATGGTGCAAATGAGTTTACTTTGTCTGGACTGCAGCAGGTCCAGGTCTGTTTTCCTGTGGGGCTGGTGTTCCGGGGCTTTGGCTCCCTCTGCTTCTGCTCCAGCAGTGCCGCCACCTGGTCAGAGCAAGGAGGGGAGACAGGTCTGACAGAGATGCAAGTGCCACTTGTGGACTTCAGCACTTCAGGAGTATATAAGGTGTCTCTTCCACGTGCCTCAGAAATTAACCCCTCTTCTCACTCTTTTGTGCTTGAAACCCAGCTTCTGACTACGGGATGAAGCTGCCAATCCTGCGGTCCAACGCGGAAGACCAGATTCTGTACCAGACCGAGCGCTACAATGAGGAAACCTTCGGCTATGAAGTTCCCATCAAAGAGGAGGGTGACTATGTGTTGGTGTTGAAGTTTGCAGAGGTCTATTTTGCACAGTCTCAACAGAAAGTAAGCAACAGCTCCTGTGTGTCTCTGATGTCAGTTCCTGGCTGTGGCTGTGTGCGCTCAGGTTGCCTCTGCTGCTTTGCATGCTGGAGGAAGGAGTGAAGTAAGGCACTGATGGTTAACTCAGATCCGAGAGCTCTCAGGAGCTCTGAAACTTTAGAGCTCTCTCCCACATTCCAGCTATACAGTCAGACTGGAAAACTGCATTTCAAAGCATTCAAAAAACTGTGTCCAACTAAACATAACTAGCAATAGAGTTTTATGAGCTGTTTAGGCTGTGCTGGCTTTGAAGAGTTTTTTTTCCTGAACACTTGTTCCTGCTGTGACAGCGTGGTTCTGCTGGAGGAAGTATTGCACAGATTGAAACAGGGAGGTGATCTGGAACCTACTCAAAACAATTTTTACGAATGAAATAAGACTCGATACTGGGTTCAGTCTGATCCCGAAAGCACAGAATTAAATACACCTTCCATATTGCTCTTGTCCACTTTTGAAGTACCTCGGGTACAGGGGTGGAAACAGAAGCACAGAGAACTCAAAGCTCTGTGATAAATTGGAGTGGGAGTGGTTTGTGTAATAGCCTGTCTTTCCCCTGACTCCATCAGCGTCTTTAGAGCTGATCTCCTTAAGCACTGTGCTGCCTTCCTGCCAGAGAGGTATTTCAGGGAACAGAACTGGTGGGGCTGGCTTACAGAACGGATGCAAAAAGCAGCCTCAGATTAAACTGAAGGGCTGAGGCATCTATGGTTCCTCTTCCTTGATGTGGTTCTGCTGGGATTCCCCAGGTGCTGAGTGAAGTTTGAGTCATTGCAGCCCTAAGGAGGACTTTCACTATGAATTCACAGATGTGGTTAGCAGTTAAACATTTTACCTCCTTCAAACCCTGTGTTCTTCACCAACTTGTTTCCTGTTCTCTGTTCTGCTGCAGGCTGTTAGTTAGAAATGGCTTCACTCCCTAGGGTGTGGTGTGCCACAGCCACCCCGGGGTGGTAGGAGCAGGTCCTCAGACAGGAGGTGGAAAGCAAGTTGTGAAAGAAAAGCATGAATAAACCAGAATAAAGATGTTCTGTCCTCAGTTCAGACCAGCAGATGTAGGGGGTATTGTAGAAGGAGGAGGCAGGTTTCAGGGTATTTGAAAGCAATGTTAATCCCTCAGTGTCTCTCCCTGGCTGCTTTGGGCTCTGAATCCTTTTGAAGGGAGTGGGGCAGTGCATGTTACAATGCTTTCAGGTCCTGGGTGCATAACAAGCAGAAACCTTTCCTGTTCTATTCCAGTTTCGGCTGTCACGTGCCCGAATCTGTTCTGACTCTCTGTCATTTCTTTCACCCTGAAGGTATTTGATGTTCGCTTGAATGGCCACGTGGTGGTGAAAGACTTGGACATTTTTGACAGAGTTGGACACAGCACAGCTCACGATGAGATCATTCCCATGAGTATCAAAAAGGGGAAACTGAGTGTCCAGGGGGAGGTTTCCACGTTCACAGGGAAGCTCCACATTGAGTTTGTAAAGGTAATAATCTTTCCAGGGCAGAGCCCTGATCTTCCCTTTCCCCTTGTTCCCCAGCTTTGTGCTGGAGGAGAGAGGATGGGAGGTGGGGAGACCATTCCTTGCCTCAGAGCTGCAGCACTGACTGCTGCCTTTGCTTTCTCTAGGGCTACTATGACAATCCAAAAATCTGTGCCCTATACATCCTGCAAGGAACAGTGGAAGGTAAGCACAGTTTTTGAGCCAGAAGGCTCTTCCCCCTTGGAGAGCAGCCTGTTGCTTCTCAGACTATGAGATCATAGCTCTTGCTGACCCACATCTGCCAAAATTGTTTCTCTCTCAGTGAGTTCCTACAGAGTGCAGTTGCGGAGTGGAGTAGGTGTGTAATGTCCTCGTTCTCCTCCAAGTCACAAATTGTGTCATTTTGAAAGGAAAAAAATCAGTTTGTTTTAGAACTTCCTGTACATGGGGGAGGGAAGGGAACACATCTGGTCAGTCTCAGTTTATGGCTACAGATACATTCCCTCTGGCCTTGGATGTCAGCAGCAGCCCTGCAGACAAGTAATTTACAGAGTTCTTTTAGCCAGTAGTTAAGTGTTTCTTACCTGGAGCTTTGTTTTGCCTTCTCAGCTCGAGAATAAGGCAGTGTTTTCTTACCAGGTATCAGATCCTCTGGATAGCAGTGGGGAGTGCTAGAAAAGTTCTTGTTCTTCCAACACCCTCTCTGTAAGTGTGCTGGACTGGAAGCCCCTCTGGCTCCTGAACAGGGGGCGTTTAGGACCCCTCTCACCAAACCATCACTTTGCTTTACTGTTAGTCAGAGATTTCCAAGTGCTGCTGGAGATTTGGTGAGAACCTTGTGGCCGAGTGACACTTTGGTGTGTGTGGGACCTGCAGTTCAGGCCCCACACTCAGAGGGCTGGATTTGAGTGGGGTAGGACCATGTTGCTCTGGTAGCTCTGGGATTGGGTGTTGCAATGATGTGGAGTAGGACTGTTCATGGAAAGGGTTTCCCCGTTTCTGTTTGCACCTATATCTGCTGGTCCTCCAGGCAGCAGGTGCTTATTCTTGCTTACATCTGCCTGAGCAGCGGCGGTATCTGACTGTGTGCTCTAAGTGTGCTTTTGTGCATTATCTTCTCTGTGTGACACCTGGATGGGGTGGAAGGGTGTAGTTTTTTTTGCAGATTGGATCTTTGGATGCTCTTACCTCACGGAGGAAAGAAGCAGTGGTGTGATCCTCTGTGAGGGAGGATGTTCCTGTCTTCTGGGGTGTTCTGCTTGTGGTTTCAGTGTGGTGTCAGGTGCCCTCTTGCCTGACTATTCGTGTTGGATCAGGGAGAGGGGAAGGAAGGGAGTGTCTCCACTGATCTCCCAGTTCACATCCTGCCTCACTGCAACCTTTTGTCTTGTCCAACAGATGTCCCAAAGCTGCAGCCGCACCCCGGTCTGGAGAAGAAAGAGGAGGACGATGATGAAGATGAGTATGACGATGGCTCCAGTGTCAAAAAACAGGCAAATAAGAACCGGGTTCAGTCAGGCCCACGCACACCAAACCCCTATGCCTCGGACAACAGCAGCCTCATGTTTCCTATACTGGTGGCCTTTGGTGTCTTCATTCCTACCCTCTTCTGCCTCTGCCGGTTGTGAGAGCAGGCCCCACAGTGCATCAGCCCAGGGGCTGGGAGGGAAGGAGTTGGACCAAACACGATTGCTTTCAATTTCTCCATATTGTTCATAATTTAAGGAAAAAAAAAAAGAAAAAAAAGATGATTCATTTGGAATGAATAGCAATGAATAGCAGGTCCAGGTAAGAGGGAGCTTACCTTCCCCCTGCCAGCAAGCAGCAAAGCCCTTGCCTTCCCCTTCGCACCATGTGCAGGCTCCAATTCTCCCTCGGGCATCCAAGAGTGAACTGAGTCCTGGCTGGCTGCGTATTGGGCTATTGAAAGCTGATGCTACCAGTCCTGGGCCACTTCCCACACTGAGGGATAGCAATGTGCTGCGAGATCTCTGCCTTTACTGGGTGGAATACGGTTCCTTAATCAGGGAAGTAGCTCTTAAAACAAGGCCTGGGTACACGCCCAGGAGCGTGGAAGTGTTGTGGTGCTGTTGGGTGTCAAACGACTATGGAGGACAGAGCCTGGCTCGGCATCTCCCTCAATGTGTGCGGCACGACGTATGGTACTCGCCTGCCTGAAGATCTCAAGACTCCAGCTCTCCACAGCCTCCGTGGAGACAGTCCCCTCCAAGGACTGCGAGCTGCGCCAGGAGCAGAGGGATTTATCCGGCCTGATTTGCGGCACCAGTTGGGAGAGACTTTCCTAGTTTGGCAGTTGCAATGTTTGTTCCATCGCAGAGGGATTCTGCTGTAGCCTGCGAGAGGCTGACATTGTTGGCGTCTGATCAGATGCACTTATTTTCTGTATTGATTATCAGTTATGGCTTTTGTTTCCTTTAATATCCTTTTAT
The DNA here is from genome assembly GCA_035584735.1 of Pseudotriccus pelzelni. Taxonomy (NCBI): domain Eukaryota; kingdom Metazoa; phylum Chordata; class Aves; order Passeriformes; family Tyrannidae; genus Pseudotriccus; species Pseudotriccus pelzelni. Next base: position 3,172,398 of record JAWMRA010000036.1, on the reverse strand, counting down.
TTTCGAAGGTTTTGTTTCAGGCCCAGTTCCTTGTTTTGCCCTTTCCAGCAAGTGACCTCTCCTTTGGAAGAAGCTGAGAATCAGATGACCTAGAGAGGAACCTGGTCAGGGACTTGTTCCTTGACCTTCCTATGGAGTAGCTCCCTTCTCCATGACTCTGAACAACCTGTGCTGTAGGACAGAGCAGAGCAACCTTGTGGATGCTCCCTGTGTAGGGATCAGGCCTCCCTGCAGCAGTGAGAAGTGGAGCTGATCAGTGTTTACAGTGAGCTTGGCCTTGTGCATATCCAGGCAGTGTAGCCAAGGGGCAGATGTCCCGCATTTCAGTCCTGGAGAGCAGGGTGGTTTGTTGCCATCCAGAGATCTGAAAGTGAGCAGAACACTGGAGAAAAGGTCACCTGCTTTCCCCAGAGAGATTCCTGCTAGAAACTTTTGTTTTCACACGCAGAGCCTGTGCCTGCCTGACAGAGGCTGAGCTGCTCCTGCTGCTCCAGAGCTGCAGGCCCCGAGGAGCTGCCTTCCCATGGCTTTGGCCTCCAACATGTTAAGCATTTCTGGCTGGCAGGAGGGAGATGTTCTGGGCTGGAACAGGATCTGTCCCAGGCAGGATCGGGTCCTTGTGGGTCAGCTTCGATGCTGCAGAGCTCTGGGCTCACAGAACGCTTTACCTCACGCTCTCTCTGTTGTCCTCAGAAGTGTTCTGTCTTTCCCCGGAGCAGTGGCACTGAGCAGTGACCTCCATGCTGCTCTGCCTCTCTGGGCCTGCATTTTCCCAGCAGTTGTTCCTGGGTTTGATCCCCTGCAGTGGCTCAGCTTTTCTTTGAGCTGAGCAGGGTCAGCCAAATTGCGTTGTTTCTGGAAAGGGACCTGGAGGAGCAGCCTTTTCTGTTCTGCTGGGCCCAGGCAGCTGAAGCCTTTGCTTCCTCCTCACCCTCAAGCTGTGATAGGAGCTGTCAGCTCAGGGGCTTCAGGCTGGGAGCTGGGGGAGGTGACAAAGTGCTGCTCTCTGTGTCAGTGCCACTGAACCTTTTCTGATCACACACGTCACTGCTATAGGCCAGACCCTAATTCTGTCTCTGTGAGCTGAAAAGCAAAGCAGGATCTTAATTATCTTCTCTCCAACTGCATAAATGTCAACAGCCAGTTTGGGAGAATCAAGAGTGCCTGCCCCAGTAAGAGGGGAAGGCAGGCTTTAAAGAGAGCAAACCTTAAAGAACAAACCTTAGGATGAAAAGGTGGTAAGCTTGAAGTGTACTGCTTCATCTTCTAGCTGCTTTTAAAATCCTAATACTTCTAAAACTCATAAAATACAAGCTCTGTTTTGTTCGGTGACAGCACCTGCAGGGATTCTCCAGCGTTTTTGGAATTGCTCTAACTGGAGCACAGAGACATTTAGATCTTTATCAGTTTTGAGAAGCATGAACTGCGCTGATTTGTTAAGCAAAGAACCCGGGGTTGAAAACAGGCGTCTCTGTAAGGAGCTACTCTCCTCCAGGCCTTTTGGGTTACATTTTACTTGAGCATCCTTGAAGCAAGGAATCACTCAGCTTCTTGTGGCTCAGCCAGTAATCTCTGCACCTTGCCTGGCATGGGAAAAGGGGTGTGCATTTAGATGTGCAAAAGTTGGAGACAAGTCTTCTAGGGTACTTTATCCCAGCCTTTCCTGGCAGCCAGGGCATCCATTTGGTGCCATCAGCTGCCCCAAGGCAGAGCTGTGCAGTGTGATGTTGTGTTCCAGTTGCTCAGTTTAAATGATTCTGTCTTTTTTGAATAAGAATAGGGAGGAGGAATAGTTCATGGCTTCAATTTAGTTGTTTTGACTCTGGTTTTATGCATCTTTGTCGCTACGAAACTGGTGTCTGGGTGGTTCCTGACCCTGTTAAGGTGCTATGAGCAGTTTCTTTGTTGATCCATCCCCTCCTGACAGGTTTGCCTTGAAGGAGCCTTCAAACAAAGCATATGGGAGCACAGAGGGTGGTAGAGGGTGGCCAGTCAGCACCTTGCTGGGAATGGTGTACTCTGGCTCCCCTTGCCATCTTTATCTAGTATCTGCAAGCCAGACAAATGGGTCCTGAGCGTGGAAAGAAAAAGTTTGGGCTGTCTGTAGCTTTTCAGAACGGATCTGTGAGGGAATATCCGAGACACTGTTTAAGTGAGGCAGGTTAGAGACAAGCCTGTTTGTGCTGATTCCTCCCACCAGCAGCAGGCATGTGGAGCACAGCACTGTGGGGAGCTGGGTCAGAACAGACATGGCTTGATTTCTGTTGTGTAGAGAGGGGCAGATAAGGCAATTTTAATAAAGCTTCCACTTAATAAAGGGCAAATGACACCTTTGATCATATTTAAGGCCTGGATGCAGTCTCAGCATGGTGGTTTCAAAGCCTTTTTTAATTGCCTCATCAGTACTTCCTTCAAGCCAGGCCCTTTTCCCCTTCTGTGTGTAACTAAACATCTCTGACCCATTTGAGTGTCCCAGGTGGCAGTGAGCAGAAACCCAAATGAATTCCCTTCTCTTTTTGGTGCCTTTGTCTCAGGCTTTGAATAAAAGTCTATTTGAAGGAGCTTCTATTTTTTTTTAAGGAGCTTCTGAGTTTTTTCTTTTTCCCCAGGGGACAGACGTTCCCTGCCCTTGAGATCAGCTGGGGACTGTCTCCCTGTCCCTGGATGCCACCTCTGGAGGTCACAGCTGAAGCAGAGAACTGTAAGTGAATATCGTCGTTTCCAGCCCTTGAGGTCAATGGAAGAAAAGCCTAACAGGGGATAGAAGAACTGGAAGAGCTCCTTCAGGTCCCAGAAATCTCCTGAAGGCAGGATGGAGGACTTCCAGACAGTCTGGTGCCTGTGTGTCTGTGCAGTTCAGAGCTGAGTGAGTCATGGCTGGGTCCTGGTGCTTACAGCTTCTGGATGCAGAGGGAGGCTTAGGGGAGTCCTGCACCCTAAATTTACTTGCTGAGGTCTTGCCCTGTGCTGTTCAGATCTGAACAGAGAGCAGGGACTTGTGCTTTGTCCCTTGGCCTTCCCTAAGTTGAAATGGGATTGCAACAGGGAAGTGTCTTGATATGGGAACTCTGGGCTGGACAGGCCTGTTGCTGATGGAAAACAGCAGGAGGAGGGAGAGAACCATCAGAGCAGGTTCAGCCCTTGTGGTGAGACACATACTGAGCAGCTGCAAAGTACCAAATGTTTCAGGCTCTGTTTGGTGCTCAAATGTGGGAGAGATCCGTCTGCTTCCTGCACTTACAGCGAGGAGGGAAATACCCTTGCTGAGAATCCAAGGGAAATGGGAGCTGGGCCAGCACTGAGCTGATTTACCTACTGGCACTTCTGCATCTCCACAACAAATGCCAAAGCCTAATACTATTCAAGGATGCCGACAACCGTCGGCCTGGTTCCACCAGTCTGTCCTCGCCGGCTGGTCCCAGATAGGCTCACGCGAGTGTTCTCAAACGGCACAAACACACCAGGCTGGAGCTGGGAGGGCTCAGAAACGTGATCACACGAGTGGGCCTCCTGTGCTGCACCTCTGCTTTGCGCTGCCCAGCGGGTCTGGGGCACGTGCGCTCATCTTGGATCCAAAGGATTTGTCCCAGGAGTATAGTAGCATTGAAAGGTGCTGGGCTGGATGGGAGAGGTGAAAGCAGGTCCATGTCTTCCGGGACTCTGGCTTGCTCAGAGTTTATTGCTGTATATTAAATACTATTTTTGAAGATTGAGGGGAAGATGAGGGAGGGGGAGGGATGTGACGATGCTGTCTCCAGTCTGATCAGTGGGATGCTACTGCAGGTTATTGATAGGTTTTGATTTTTTTGTTTGTTTTGTTTGTTTCTCAAAAAGTGCTTTATTTAAAAAAAAAAAAAAAAGAACAAAATTATCAAACATGTGCTTTCTTCCCTCCTAGAAACAGTGCTGGCTGATTACAAAATGTGAATAATCTTTTGGAAACATCAGAGGTCTCTGCTAAAGAGTTTGTGTGATGGAGATTTGAAGGTGAGGGGCAAAGTACAGCTTGAACCAGTTTTAAACTGGGGAGAGTGTGAATCCAGGAAATGCAGGATCTCTGCCCTGGAGTTGTTCCCAGTCACATGTAAGGGGGATATGTTTTCCTGTGCTGCCATGACTGTTCTGTCACACCGTGGCAGTTCCTGTGCTGGGATGCTGGAGCAAAGCAGTGGCTGGAAACTTGCTGGCAAGTGAGGGCTTGAATTTTTTGTGGTTTCCTCTGGGGCTTTGTGTCTCAGAGCTTTCGGTAAAGCAGCCCCAGAGCCTGTGAGAGCAGAGGCAAAATTTGTGCTCATGGCAGGAGGCGGTGGCCAGGACTGTGAGAGGTGACAGTGGTGTTTGGCTCCCATCAGTGCAGCACTTCTAGCACTGGCAGATGGTCCCACCACTCCATGGTGCCTGGCTGGGGATGTGTGGAAGTAACCCATACCCTTGGCATTAAGGACACGTCACAAACTACGTAAAGCTGCAGATCTAAGAGTTACCTGTAAAGGCTAAAGCAGCATGGGGAGAGATACCCATCTGTGTCTGCCACCAGGGGTTTAAAGGAGGGGTTTTTTATTTTACTGTCCATTGCTTTGTGTTATAACAACTTGCAGTGACATTTTTTTAGTTTGTTTTGCAGTGAGCTTGGACCCTGGGTGAAAAGCACAGATACCTATTTGTGATCGCATCGGCTTTGCAGGGCCTAGTTTGGGGGGAAAGACGGGTGTGGGGGTGGGTTATTTTATTTTTGGTATACAGTAGCAGTTTAATTTTTTAATTTCCCCAGGATGTTTGGTTGAGGGAATGTTCTGAAGTCTTCTGTCTGGCAGTTTAACCAGCAGTGTGCTAAAGGAAAATAAACAAAATTATATTGTCAGTTGGATGAGATGGTACCTCTTTTCTGGTGGTGGGGGCAGAGGAGCCCCCTCTAAGTTTTCACACCCAGAGCCTCTCCCTGACATTGCCTCTGGCATAGCCCTGGTGTTGGCACAGCCCTGGCGTTGGCACAGCCCTGGCGTTCTCTTGCCAGTAATTTTGGGCGATTAAGTGCAAGTTGAATGGTACAACATCCTGTTAAAAGTGCTGATGCAGACCTTGTTGCTTCCTGCTCAGATCAGGAGCACCAGAGATGTAATCTGCCTTCTGAGGCTTTGCAAGCTGCCCCCATTTCAGCTTGAAACCACGTCAGAGGTGGGCAGGAGGGGGCTGGAGCTGGAGCGAAGAGAAGGCAGCACCTTTGTGCTCTAAGTGCCTGATCTTGGGGTAAAACGGGCTCTAGCCCCGTGCAGAGCAGCTGCTCTTCCAGACAGCCTGGATGTGTCTTTCCCAGGGCACAGGATGGAGGACCAACTCCATGCAGTGAGGAGGATTTAGGAGCATTGGCTGGGCAGGCTTTTGTGAAATAGATGTCGCTTGGCAGTAGGAGATGTGTGCTGCTCACAAGCAGCAGCAAACATCACTAACCACTGTTCTAAATGCTTCTGGTCACCGGGAACGTGTTCAGTGTTTGCCGGAGACTGAAAAGAGGATGCAGATGTTTCTTGTTCTTGCCCCAGTTCCCCAAAGGGCTGGAGGTGACGCTTAGCAGCTCTTGTGTGCCTACTGTGGGCTGGTGGGCCGCCCCTCTTTGGGAGGAAATGCATCCTTTCCTCCGTGTGATGCTCCTGCGAGTCACTCCAAGTGGGATCTCCCCAGTCCCTCCCACCAGGCTCAGGACTCTCGTCCGGGGTCTGCCGCTGTCACCTCCGGTGCGTGCCCACCTGGGGTGGGTGGCAGTGGCACAGCCGGGAGACTGCCTGACCCAGGAGACCCTTCCAGCGGCACAGGGAGGTGTCACTGCCCCATCCCGAGGGACAGGGCCGGGGGGTGTCACTCCATGCCATCCCCGTCCTGACACCGTGCCGGTTCCCCGAAAAGTGCCCTAAGCAGACCGTCCTATAACCACAGCGGGGCTTTCGGGGGACACGCACCCTCTGTGAGCACCGGCCGTGCTTTCATCACCGGGGTGATGCCCGGCAGCCCAGGCAGGAGCGGGGCGGGGGCTGGCCGCCGGCAGCGGGAGCGGGGCTGGTTTTGTTCGTTTCTTGCGTTTTCCCCCTCAGGTAACTCCCCTTCCCCTCGGGCCCGTCCCGCTGCCGGGGCTCTCGGGTCACCCGCCCGGGCGCGGCGTTGCCGGGCAACGGCCCCTCTGCCCCGCCCCGCCCGCGCTCCCATAGCTACCGAGGCGGGCGGCGGCCATCTTGGCGGCGGCCATGAGCGGCTCCAGGGCGCGGGCGGCGGCGGCGGCGGCGGCGGGGCCGGACAAGAAGCCGCCGCCGGGATCCGCGGGGCCGCTGAGCCGCCTGCGGGGCCGCCGCGGGTCGGCCGACGCTGCTCCGCGGCCGCCCTGGACCGAGTCCGAGCTGCTGGCGCTGGAGACCGTCCGGCCCGAGCACGTCCTGGGGCTGTGCCGGGTGACGGAGAGTGAGTGCGGGCCGGGCCCGGCGCGGCGGGGGCTCGGCGGGGGCTCTGCGGGACGCGCCCCCGGCGGCAGCGCCGGGTCCCCCGGGGAAGCGGCGGGCAGGGAGCGCTCGGGTGGCCGCAGTGGCCAGAGGTGCGCCCGCCGGCAGCTTCCTTACAACTTCCAGAAAGTTTGAGGGGTTTGGGGGGTTTTTTTTGTGTGCTTTTTTTGTTTTGTCTTTGTTTTCTGGTGGGATCCTGATCTCTGCTTTTCTCTCCCGATCCTTTCCCTTTCTCGCTCCGCTACCTGGCATCTACCGTGCCTTTGTTCCTTCTGTCCTTAACTTTGCCCTGCTTTCATGAAGCTTCTGCCAGACAATGATCCCCTTAACGGGCTGGGGGTAGCAAAAAGAAATTAATTTGGTAAGTGATAGGGGGTATTTTGAAATATTACTAAATGTTTTCTCTCTCTTCTAGATTATTTATGCAAACCTGAGGACAACATTTACAACATTGACTTCACCAGGTTTAAGATCCGGGACCTCGAAACTGGAACAGTGTTGTTTGAAATTGCAAAGCCATCTGCCTCAGGTACATCATACTAACATTGCAGGGACAGTAGAGACACAGAGAGCTGAGAAGTTGCAACGCAGGACTCATGCAAGCCAAGCAGAAAGGTCCTTTGATATGTCCTGGTGACTAAATTCCTTACCTTTAAGTATAGGACTGAGTTTATCTCTGCTGAGAAACTTGCTCGTAAAAATGTGATTACCATGAGATGGGGGAGTCCCATCAGCTGCAAATCTTTCCTTTTTTGGCTTGTTATGGTACAGAGTTGATTTCATGTGCTTTCATGTGATGGGGTATATCCTGTGAGATCAGCTCTGAAGCCAGCAAATACCAACTGTCACGGCAAATCTTTTAGTTTTTTAACTTAGTGCCAGTGTAAGAATCAAACCAGTTATTAAATGTGTTTACATTTGGTACCTGAGCAGTAGCCAGCCTGTGCTGATACATCCGCTGGCCGTTATCACCTTACATGGACGCACAGTGTCAGCGGAGTAACTCTGAGCTGGTGTGTTTTCTAGAGCACGATGAGGAGGATGAGGAGGACAGCAGTGAACTGGACGCGAGTGCAGGTCGCTTTGTTCGGTACCAGTTCACCCCAGCGTTCCTCCGGCTTCGGACCGTCGGTGCCACGTGAGTACGGGTTCATGGAATGAAGGGAGAGTCGGGTGTTTACCAAGTGTCACTTGACAGGTTATAACAAAACTGTGTCAAAGACTAGAGAGAGCCCATCTTACACTACAAATATCGATGGCTCTCTTCCTGGAATGATCTGTTGCACGCTTGTGTAGCCTCGAGTCTGAGGCTCTGTTCTTCCCAATAGGAAGAGAAGTGTATCGTCTTCACTGTTTTTTCCTGCTTTCTGCATGCAGAGTGGAATTCACAGTGGGAGAAAAGCCAGTGTCAAACTTCCGAATGATTGAGAGGCATTATTTCCGAGATCGTTTGCTGAAGAACTTTGACTTTGATTTTGGCTTCTGCATCCCCAGTAGCAGGAACACATGTGAACACATTTATGAATTCCCTCAGCTCTCAGAAGACCTCAGTAAGTACCTCCTTTGCCACGCACAGTGGTGTTTTGTTTGTGTGCATCTGCTCATTTTCTCCCTCTCTCTACTTGTGAAAGTAGTTGTGACTGGAATGGAGGCGACAGGAACAAACAGATACAGGTTCCTGGTTTAAGCAGTTTGTAATCTTGTCTGAATTACAGATTTGTGCTGTAAAGCCTCCTCCTTTGAAAATTAAAGCCTGAGACAACCTGTGCTAAGTCACAGGCTGCGAGAATTGATCAGAGTCACAGGGCTGACACGCCTGATGCCTCGTAGTTTAGCCCAGAAGAAAACAAAACCCTGAAAAAGGCTTCTTTTGGTAGCCACCCATCTGTTTTCAGCACTTGCTTGTTAGGGCTTGAGCCTCCTGCTTTGGAAAAGAACTGAGGGGTGTGTGTTTGAGCCTACTGAGAGCTCTGCAAATACACATTGCGTGGGGTATGTTTGACCTCAGGGGGTGGATAGAGCAGGAGCACGTGGGCCCTGCTGGGGCTGCCTGGGTGCAGGAGGAGACACAGGGTTTGTACCCTGCCCGTGTAGGTGTGGGGAGTGCTCCTCCTGCTCACAGAGAAGATCACCGCTCTGCTGCAGTGATCAGCGGCTCTGATAGTTTCCAAGGTCCTTTTGAGTAAAATTGCTTGATCCCCCTGTGTTTGCTTTTAACAGCACTTGTCTTGTGAATAGGAAGAAAGGGCGGGCCGGAGCCTTTGAAGTGTGCTCAGCAGCAGTTGGCTTCTCTCCCTGGGGTAGGGCAGAGCATCAGCCTGGTAAATGCAGTGGAGTGGCAGAGCCCTTTTTATCCTGACTGTGGCAGGCTGTTGAATGTAATGGAGCTTTCTCTTTACAGTCCGTCTGATGGTTGAAAACCCGTACGAGACGCGCTCGGACAGCTTTTACTTTGTGGACAACAAGTTGATAATGCACAACAAGGCCGACTATGCTTACAATGGAGGACAGTAGCCATTCTGTCTGCTGGATGCTGTGATGCCATTAACCATTCCAGAGGTGCAGGAGCGGACTGGAGTTGCTGTCTTGTGCAACAAGGCTTCTTGCCAAACCTTTTCTACGTGCATGAGGCTGAGGACATGAAGCAAAGGCGAAGGCTCCCGAAGGAAACCTCCCTGCAACACTTCTCTATCCGACATTCAATGTATCCTGCCTCTCCTTCTCTGTTCCTGGCTATCTTCTGATACCCTGGTTAGGTCATGTATCAGAGGCACAATTTTTGCTCTTAGTCTTTATAGTTAGGTTGCACTTTTAGTGCTTCTGATGGTTCACCTCTTGGGTGACTGCCCTCTTTGAAGAGGTCAGATTGTTTGTGTTAATCTTTTTCTTAGACGGAAAAATCTTACCCCTTCAAGTAGCCAGTGATGCGTGAAGAGCAGATCTCTTCTCTAGTTGGATAGCTCCTCTTTTTAGTGCACACTGGTTTAGTTTGTAGCATGGCTGACATTGCTTTTCAGGGTGCATCCCAGTATTCTGCAGTGAGAAAGATAAACTAAGGGACTAATTCAGCTTCTGAACAGTGCAGGAATCTTCTATCTGCCTCTGGGGGCCTGAGCTGCCCCTGAGAACAGTTTAATCTGTGTTCTGCAAGAGATTTCAGTAGAGATACGAGATAGGGGAAAAAGGTTTCATCACTCTGATAGCATTTCTCTTTGAGCTCTTGTGAGCAAATTGTTGCATGTGAGAGTTCAGTGGTCAATCTTAGAGCTGTAAGTTAATCTCACTATATTTACCATTTCTCCTGCTTCCCTTTGTGTAGGAATTTTGGCTCTTGCTACAGAATGTGTTGCTTTTTAGATGGACAGCACACTGTCAGCGTGGCTGGGGTATAGGGAGTGGGGCTTAGAGGAAAAAGGGAGAATGTGGAAAATCACTTGAAAAATGTGTAGGAAGCAGAGTTTCCTAGGCTTCAGTCTAGACTTCTAAACCCAGATGATCTGTCAGAGGTGCTGTGAGGAGCTCCAGCTCATTTGCTTTGTTTCAGTGGAGGTGTTTAGTAACTAAAAGCTTCCTGGGTCAGTTCACTCAGTGTTACGGAGTGGGATCCTTGGAAAGTGACAATGTACATGATTCTCTTTTTAATTGCTGGGATTCCCATCGCTGCTTTGCCTACTCAGCTGCTTATTTATGGTTTAGGAAGTTGTTCTGCCGAGATAGATACCGCCAGACCAGAGGGAGTGTTTCCCAGCTGTGTTTGGGATCTGGTGATGGGAGATAGCACCATGCAGTGGGAAGAGGAGACCTGTGTGTTGCCAGTAGCCATGCTACTGACCATGTAAAGTCTTATCTATCAAGACCTTCTTCTGCAAGTTTTGCTGGCTCTTGAGACTGGCATTTTTCCTTTCTCCACAGCAGGTTGATCAGCTGTGTGTCTCTAACATGGGAGTTAGGTTGTGTCTAGACTAGAGACCTTTTCTAATATTAGTTCCATTTGTTCTTGAGACAGATAAAACCTATCTCTTTGTTGGATACAGCTGTTTACCTGTTGTGTTAAATGAGATTCAGTGTAGTTTGTTTTAGCAGGACTGAGTGGGGCATCGCAAACCAGAGCTTATTAATGTATAGACAGCAATAGGAAACCACTGCCTTTACCTCCAGATTAATGGAAGTAAAACATCAGCTGGCACCAGGGTAAGCAGGGAAAGTGTGTGGGGTGGCAGGGATGAAAGAATCTCCAGCTCTTGGGAAGATACTTAATTATGATTAACCACAGCAAATGACCTGTGCTGGGTGGAGCATTAATCATGAGCAACCACAACAAATGTCTTGGGAATGCGGAGGGGCAAGGTCTGTGTGGTTGAAAGATGAAAACCATTCTGCTACCATGGATCCCCTCCAGCATCTCCACAGGCACTTAGGCAGTCTTGTTTGGTTATTTCAGGATTAGTTTAAAGCTGCTGGGAAGGTGGAGCTCGAGATGCCTCTTGCGGTGAGTGTCTTCAGCAGGCCTCGCGTGGTGCCAGTGAGGTGGGAAGTGTTGGCTTTGCTGAGACTTACATGCAATAAGGCAGAACTGCCTGGAAGTGCGTTTTTCACCCTGAAGTGCTCAGGAGCAGTGTCTGAAGAGCCTGCTAGTTATTCCCTGGGAAACTTCAGCATGTTGAGCTGAATTTTTAAGTAGTATAGATCCAGGTGCCTTCGAATATTTTATCACACTTCCTATTACGAAGCAACCTCTTGCGTCTCTTATGAAGTGTGGTGACGCCCGTCTGTTTTCTGTGTCAGCGTGTAAAGGTTCTGCAAAGGCAGAAGGGCCCGTGGTCAGTGCGGGCAGGCACTGGCGGGGGCGCGCCCCATCTAGCGGCTGCTGGCAGCGGGAGCGCGCTGCCGGTGTGCCGTGCCGGCAGGAAAAGGAATAACTCCGGCTGTCCTCGGCCATCAGCAGAGACCAGGAAGCAGCACCGACGCGGCAGCTTCCGCGCTGGTGAATGTATCAGCCAATCAGCAGTAAGGAAAAGGAAGACTGGAGGAAAACCGGGAGACTCGCAGGCAGCAGTAGCACCCCGTAGTTTGTAGCTGAATTTGCTTTGCCAGATCAGGTGGTCTTTGCCCAAAGTGCATGCTGCAGGAGAAAATGAGTCCCTACAAGAGGGCAACCCAGCACTGAAAAAGTTGATTGTAATCCAAGAAGTCAGGGATTTCCAAACTCCTGTCTGTACTTTAGTCGCTTCCATAGGATTCCTTTTCTCTTAGATACTTTTTATAAAGCCTCTTTGTGGCAGGGATGATGTCTTTGGTAAATACGGTTTAACAGATCAGTTTCCTTCCAGAGTGTGCTCTGATGCTTTAATGATAGGTCAAAGGACTTATGCCAGTGAGTTAGGAAGAAATTCCAATGGGATCACATCCTTATCAGGTGGATGGTCAGTCCTAGCCGGGTGCTGCAGGCAGGGGTGATGCTCTGAGTCAGTTGGAGTTCAAGCAAGGGAAAAGGTATCTGTGCAGACAGCTTCTCTCAGGTTGTGTGCTAAATTGGAAAGAAACGTTGGGATCATACTGAGTTCTGCTCTAACAAAAAAAGGGACCAAACCCACAAAGTTTTTCCAGTATTTGTCCTGTTAGTACAAGGACCTGTTTTTCACATCTTTGAGGCAAGTACTTTGGATCCATGCCAGCAAGCTTTCTGGAGAGCTGTTATCATGACCTGAGTGTGGAATACATATTGCACCTTGTGAAGGAAGGTCATCTCTTATTGTATGGACTGGATACTGCTGTCCTTGTCCTCTGTTTCTGGTAGGAAGTGTCTTCCTTTGTGTATTTTCCTGAAGATTTTCAATGTCTCTTGCTGTGGAGGAGCAGCAGGCTCCTCTTCGTGTTGGGGATGTTTATTCCACTTATCAGGGGGTTCAGGAAGAATGAAACAAATGTTCAGGAGATAGAAATGAATGAGGAAGGTGGTGGTGAAGCAGTAAGGTCCAAATGTAGCGATTCTATTTCTCAGTTCTGTATTTCATCACCTCCTCTTCAGCTGTTTCCCCACATTCTGCCCTTTGCCCTGTCCCGCGGAGCTCCTTCTTGCTGCCCAGAGCCTGCCTGGCAGTCGGTGAGACCCTCGGACTCTCTTGTAGCTTTGTGCTGAGGACAAGGCTAAGGGAAGGCAGCACCTCTTCCTCTGCAGCAACGGGAAGACGATCACCAGCAACCCCCCTGTCCCGCCCGGATCTCAGTGCTGTCACAGGACACTTATTTATAAGTATCTCTCACAGTGTGGCCTTGGGGCTGCCGGCGCGTGGACTGCTCCGTGCTGTGCCCTGCGGCCGCCCGTCCCCGCGGGTGCCGCTGTGTTTGTACAGACCTGATTTTGTCACCAGCAATAGGAATAAAGGACCTTCCTCGCCGTGCGGGGCCGCCCTGAGGGCAGAGGGGCGGGGCCGGGGGGCGGGGCTGGCTCTGCGCCGCCGGGGGGCGCTGCTGCGGCGCATGCGCGGAGCGGGCGCTCCGTGAGGCGGCGCGATGGCGGCGGCGGCGATGGCGGCGGTCGTGGCCCGCGGCGCAGCCCCCCGGGGTGAGAGTGCCGGGAGCGGCATCGCTCCGCCGCGGCTGCTCGGGGGGGGTGGGCTGCGGGGCACGCGGGACGGGCGGGAAGGGGCTGCGGCCTGCGCTGGAGGCGGCGCCCCGGTGCCCTTCAGGCCCTGCCTGAGGCGGGTACCCTCAGCCGCGGGGGCGGTGCCGCCCTTGAGGGGAGCCCCGGCTGCGGTCCCGGGGAGGGGTGTCCGTGGGTCCCTGAGGGAGAGTCCCTTCTCCTTCTGCCACCCGTGCCCCAGCGGCACCGGCGCTGAGCCCCGTCCCGATTGCAGCGCTGTCCCTGCGGTGCCGCCGCCTGCACACCGTGTACCAGAGCGCGGAGCTGCCCGAGACGCACCAGATGCTGCGGGAGACCGTGCGGGACTTCGCGGAAAAGGAGCTGATGCCGCTGGCAGGGCAGCTGGACAAGGAGCACCGTTTCCCGGCCGAGCAGGTGGGCACAAGGAGCGGGGATGGCACAGCCGGAGCCCCCACGGCCGCTGCTCTCGGGAAGGACCGTCCTCGCTGAGGCAAAATGTGCATCCAGCTCCAGCTTAGCGGAAAACTGAAATTTAGACCAACCTGTGGGAGAGTTCTGTGAGTGTGGAGGTCTTAAAGCCCACAGGACGTTCTGAGTTCTTCATCTTTTCTTGTTTCTGTATCTGGCTTTAGTACTGCTGAATTTGCAGTTCTCTTACCTACACAGCTATGGGCTATAATACAACTGAGTTATAAAATCAATTAAGTACTTTTAAAGGCTGCACATTACCATAAAAATGGTTTATAGTGAGGAGGCAGAGATGACCTGAGTGCGTTTCATATGGTGGAAAGAAGTGATTAGGAGATAAGAAGTGCATGTTGGTCATGAAAAACAGATCCTGTTATGTTAGCCAAGAGGCTCCAAGCAGAGTTGGAGGCACGTGAGTTTTGTCACACACTCCTCTTTCAATTAAGGAGTAAGCAAGGTAGCCAGGAAAGTCACACTTACTCAAAGGAAGAAAACAACTCTTTCCTTACTGTTCTCATCTGAGAATTTTACATTTGATTTTGAGTCTTTTCACTTGAATGTGGAGGGGAAAACTGAAAATTGAAACAGTGTTTATAAAGCAACATAGAAGGAGTTTCTGTCCTGTTCATCCTCTGCATTGGATGTGAAGGACTGGTGTTCTGGGTGCCCTTACAGGAGGGAAATTATTTATTTAAAAGTTCCCCCTAGTTCCTCTTAAAGCATACAGGGACTGGTAAGACCTTATTTTTGCAACACCAGAAGCTTGACATCTTAAATATGAAAACAAAACAAAGCTTTTCTCTTGTATGTTGCAAAACGTTAACAAGAGGCTTACAGTGACACCGTGAAGAGTTTATGGTTGCAAAACCAGGGGGCCAGCTGAGGAACTTGGGGTGGAACACTCTGGAATGTAACCAACAATTAAATTCTACGGAAAGCAAAATCTGGCTTTAATGGGAATGAAAAAAATCACCTTCTTTCAAAGTATTCTGTGGGTCATTCATTCTATAAAATTCTTCCCTTGTGCAGTCCTAGGCTGAAGCTCAGCAGACTCAAAGGTAAAGTTCTGATGATTTTTATCAGTTACGTGTCCCATTGAAATCTTCCTACTGACAGGAGACATGCCAGGGGAGAAGCTTCGGTGGGAGGCTGAGGACGTGCTGGTGAGGTTCTGTCTCCCGATTTCACCTTCACAAAGCTCCCCCCTTCCTGGTACTGAAGAGAGCTCTTTACACAAGCAAGAGCCTAAATAACAGTGACCAAGTACAGCTCCTTCTGAAGCCACCAGGCCCTGGGGACACTTACCAGTCTGTACAGTCAGATTCCCGTTTCACCGGAGTTGTGGCACCTTTTCTCTGGGTGCAGCACTCCCACGACCCATCCTCATGCCCGTTTGTGTCATTTTGTGGGACACTGGTGGTGCAGAGGATCTGACCTCTCCGTTCCCTGTGTGCAGGTGAAGAAGATGGGTGGCCTAGGGCTGCTGGCCATGGATGTGCCAGAGAAGTACAAAGGAGCAGGCCTGGACTACCTGGCCTATTCCATTGCCGTGGAGGAGATCAGCAGGGGCTGCGCCTCCACGGGTGTCATTGTCAGCGTCAACAACGTGAGTGGGAGGGGCAGGGGTGCAGCCTGGCTGGCGCTGGGCATTACTGATGGAGAGGGGTGTCTGGGAGAAGGGGATCTCTTGCTGTGGTGGGTTCTGGTGTGTTGGAGAGCACGTAGGCATGAGAGAGTTACTGGATTGGTTGTACCTTCAGGAGGCACTAATAACACTCAATTATTAAAGTCCCTGTATTTAGGGCCAATACTCAAGTTTGGCTCCGAAGAGCAGAAGCACAAATGGATTGCTCCCTTCACCACTGGAGAGAAAATTGGATGTTTTGCCCTCAGTGAACCAGGTGATGTGACTGTTACCATCCCTGTTGCTTCTTTCCTTGGTCAGGTTTAGGGTGGACTTTAGGTCTGTGAAATTGTAAGAGTTTGTAGAAAGGTGGTTATCAGCAGTTCTAAGTGAAGTCCCAGTGCCCAGGGTGTGAACTGCCATCCCTTGGTCCCTGCTGAAAATGCTCATCCCCTCAGTGAGTGGAGCTCTGGACACATCTTGGACACATTGGCCTGTCTGGGTCCTGTGGGAGGGACAGTGGTGACACTGCCACAGTTCAGGAGGTGCCCTGAGCTGAGGGGGGTGTGGGCAGGGGGTGGGTTTGTCCCCCAGGCTGGCACAGGTGGCCTGAGGCTGGTTTGGTGGTGCCTTGCCCAGGGAACGGCAGCGACGCAGGCGCAGCCTCCACGGTGGCACGGCTGGACGGGGACGAGTGGGTTCTGAATGGCACCAAGGCCTGGATCACCAACGCCTGGGACGCCTCGGCCACCGTGGTGTTTGCCACGACGGACAAATCCCTGAAGCACAAGGTGCGTTCTTTGCATCAGTCAGGAAACGGGTGGGAGTGAAGGAGTTGTGTGGGAGAAGCACTTTGCAAAGGTCTGGATACTCTGTTTTTAGGGCCGTGCAGGCATTGAGCAGAGGAGGGGCTGATGTGCACCGGCTTTGTTCTGTCAGCTCTCCCCTCCCTTCCACTGGTTACCTGGACGTGTGGCCTATATGAAAAATGGAGGAAGCCTGTGGACAGCCAGGTTAGTGGGAAGGCGGCACCATTCTTAGGAGTTTGGCTCTTGTTGCAGGGCATTAGTGCTTTCCTGGTTCCCATGCCAACACCTGGGCTGTCACTGGGGAAGAAAGAAGACAAGCTGGGAATCCGAGCCTCTTCCACTGCCAACCTGATATTTGAGGACTGCAGGATACCCAAGGCCAACCTCCTGGGGCAGCCAGGAATGGGCTTCAAAATCGCCATGGTAAGGGAATCAGGACACAGCTGCAGCTCCCAAGTTTTACCCTTTTGTAAATCATTTCCAGAGTCATGTTCACTTCCCTGAGGATCATTCCCATAAGGCGTTCTATGTCACGTTAAGCTGTTGACCCCTCTTGCTACCATGGCAGAAATCATTCGCAGAGCTTGATGAATGGTTAATTTACCACAGATCCTTGGCAGCACTTTTATCGTGGCAGTTCTCAGCTCAAGCTATGTTGATGCCACTGAGGTGATGTCAGCAGAACAATTATTCTAATTGTTCTCCTTTCCCAGCCCTTTATTCCTCTAGTTTGTAGCCACAGATAAAAAAAATGGCATACTATGGCAGAAGGAAGTTGTCCTGAAGGCCCAGGGCAACCTCTGGATAGTGTCTCAAGGTGGATGACAGCTGAGTTATGGCATGTGTGTGACTTCTGAGGATCCAGGCAGCTGGGAAGTGACCACTGCTCTCTCTGTAGGGGCAAAGCACCCTTTGTTGTTTTTTGAAATGGCTAAGCTCCCTGGAGCACAGCCCATTCCTTTATGCCCTAAATTAAAAGAACCTGCCAGTCACCAATCACTTCTGAAGACCCTCAGCCCTGGACTGAGAAGATGAAGCCTTTTCTCCCTGTGCTGCAGTTTTTTCCAGTGCACAGTGAGTCAGGGCACCAGTTGAAAGTCTAACGGGCAGGCGTTTGAGCTAAGTCAGGTTATTGACTGGATTCACTTCTTAGTTTGAAAAATGCTTCCCTGTGTGTCCTAATGATGAAGGCGAAGGAGGGAAACGTTATAACCAGATTTCCAGTATTTTTCAGTTAAAGTAAACTGATCTGCACAGAGAGCCAGGGGTCTGGCTGAAGGGTTATTTCCAGCTCCATTCAGAACAAATGCTTCTTGTGTTGTTTCCTTATTTTGCACTGGGCTTTTTTTTCCCCCCAGCTAATAAGAACCAACACCTCTGGTTTCTGCTCCCCTTTTCTCCACAGTGCCCAGTCCTTGTTACAGCTCTCTATTCCTACGTAACTGGGAATATTCTGAATCAAGAAGGTGTCCGACCAGAGGGTTCTGAGGCTACAGCAGCTTCGCAGCAACAGAAATGTGAATCTACTATTTTTGATAAAGTATGACTTGACTTAACACATGTATTTCGTGTCTCTCTCAGCAAACTCTGGATGGAGGAAGGATTGGAATTGCCTCACAGGCTCTTGGAATAGCACAGGCAGCTCTGGACTGTGCTGTGGATTATGCTGAGAAGAGAATGGCCTTTGGGTCGCCCATCACAAAGCTCCAGGCAGTGCAGGTATGAGCTGGGCACACGGGGTAGCTCCTCACAGTGCTGGGCCTGGTGGAAAGTCCATGTGTGCTCTGAGGCGTGGTGTCAGGCACTCAGTGCACTTTGCACTGCCTGGGATAAACGGGGTAATAATTTCTGTTTCCAAGCACTGCTAAAACTGGTGGTTGGGATGGAGGCTCCTTTCCCAGTGGCCCCAGCGGTGGGAGAATTCAGCTGTGTGTCCTTGTGCAGCAGAGGCCCTGGGCCAAAGGCAGCATTTGTTGTTGTTGCAGTTCAAGCTGGCAGACATGGCTGTGGCCTTGGAGGGCGCCCGCCTGCTGACCTGGAGAGCTGCTATGCTGAAGGACAACGGGAAGCCCTTCACTAAGGTATTGCCAGCCCTGCGTTTGTCCAGCAGTGACGGCAGGGCACAGGCTCGGGGCCAGGGAGCCACACTGAGCAGGTCACTGCACTCAGTGCTGGTTGTAGCCGAGGAGAGAGGGGTGGCTGCTCCCAGCTGGCATCAATGCCAGGCCTGTCTCTCTGCACAGCTGGGCTGTGAGCGTTCAAGCAAGTGAGGGATTCCTTTTTGCCACAGCTGCATCTTCAGTGATGTTTTCCTTCCCCAAAGGAAGCGGCGATGGCCAAACTGGCTGCATCAGAAGCTGCAACGGCCATTGCTCATCAGGTAACTGCTTCTATTACACCTCTGATATACACCACGTGGAAAGGGACTTTTTGGTTGTCACACAGTGCAAGTGCTTTGGGAAGGTGGGATGGAATTTACTAATTTATTTTTTAAACAAACCAGCCAACCAACTACTCAGCCCCTGTGGCTGAAGCTTTCTTCCTGGGTTGCGGGGGAGTAGGATGAAGGCAGGGATTTATACTGGCCTGTGGCAGCTGTATTACTAAAGTGATCTGTGCCTGCTACTGTCCAGGGCAGTGGCGGTTTTGAGCAGGATCAGCAGTGTGGGAGAGAGAGCACTGGGGCACCAGTCAGCACCACTACACCTGGAGCACACCCTGTCTGTCTCTAGTATCCCTTGTCCTTAATAAATGCATCTTAACTGAACATTGATCACTAACAGATACCTCTGAAGCAATTAATTCTCTGTCTGGGACATCAGTACTGCTCTTACCTAGCTCAAATGCTGTTTATTCCTCTGGTTGAAGTCACCCCCTGGTCCCACCCCTCCCAGTCACACCTGCAGTGGGCTCAGCTCCTGTTAAAGTGGCTGTGCTTGTGTTCTGTGGACAAATTCCTTGACCCTGCTTCCTGTCTAACTCGCTGCCCTTGTTTCAGGCCATCCAGATCCTGGGTGGGATGGGCTACGTGACGGAGATGCCGGCGGAGCGGCACTACCGGGACGCCCGGATCACCGAGATCTACGAGGGGACCAGTGAGATCCAGAGACTGGTGATCGCAGGCCAACTGCTCAAGGCCTACCGAGGCTGAGGCGGCCGGGAGAGCCACACACTGCCCAAGTGCCTCGTCATGGTGCTCTACAGTGATCAAGTTTGACCCTCTTGAATGAGGCCAATGATGGAGGTTTTCCTCACCAATGAGTAACTGACCCTCAATGTACAATGTACTGACTCTTCCTTGGACACAGTATGGCACAAGCTGGACTGAGGTTTGTAAGCTGTGAGTGCAGGAGGGAGGAGACAACCTGTGCTGGTAGGGCAGTGTGGGGCTTTTCCTGGAGCATTGGAGGGGTTGGGTTGTGCTAAAATGGCTTTGCTGTTCAGTGAAGGCAGCAGCTCTCCTTGTGCACTTCCCAGCCGCTGCCTGTTTTGGAAGCCTTGTCACTACCAGGCACTGGCTAAACAGTGCCAGAGTTAGAGGTGCTGAGAGCTGTGACCCCTTCACCCCAATTCAGTGCCTTGAATTTCAGGTGTGGGATGTGAGCTCTTAATTGGACACAGGCTGTGTGGAGGTAATCCTGCAGCAGGGCACTTCTTCCCTCTTCCAGCAGGAGAGGAGCCAGACAGGACATGCAGGAATTACGTATGCACAGAGAGCCTGAGCACAGGCTGTGGTTACTCTCTGTGAAGATGTGAAAACAGATCAGAAAGAATCCTTGAACTGGCCAGCAGAGCCCAGCACCTCCTCATTCTGCTGCTCTGGGATGCAGGATAGAAGCAAAGGGCAAAAAAACCTGCAGTGCCTGAGACTTTTTTTGTAAAAAAAAAAAAAGCCAAAGAAACCCCTGCTCCCAAATCTGCTTCTACAATATGAAGAAGAAAGGAAGGTCATGAAGGGGCAGTAACAGCCTTTAATCCCTACATGTTTTGGGCAACAAGGAGGAAAACAGATAACACACAAACCTTACCAGGAAGCTTTAGAAGTAGCACATGTTCTCAATCAGTGATCTTTGTCAAGACATTGCCTTTTAGAAGATTTACCAGCCATAGGAAAAGCTCTAAACTCAGGAAAAGAAAGAGAGGATTAAGACCACAGCCTGGACTGTCCGGTCCAGCCCCTTGTCCAAAGGAGTACACTAGAGGTAAATGGTTATTTTCCTGTGGTGCCATTTAGTTAGACTTGTGTGGAGAGAAGAAGAGCAGGATTCTGCCATACGTGAGAGAGCACAGAAGACAAATAAAAACAGACTTTAAAAGGACCACCCGTCCCTACCCCCTTTTTTTTAATGCAAATGTGAATTAATTTAGATTACTTTCTTCCAGTCACAAGACAGAGCAGCAGAAGCCAGCAGGGCCTGTGTGTACCAGTGAGACCAGCTCTGTGATGTCAGTCATCCCTCTGCAGGGCGCTGGAGGGCAACAGCATGTTGGGGCGAGGTCCTCAAGTGCTGAGCTTGTCCTGCTGCTCTCACAAACATAAGGATTGATAGAAACAGAGCCAGGCAGTGCATTCAACAGGAATAGTCCTATTGGCAAACCGTTCCTATGACTGTGACTGTGATTCTGTTGTACATTACGGAGAGCTTGTAGGAGAGAGATGCTTTTGTAGCTTTATTTCAGCCTGTGTCACCATTTCGATTGCTGAAGGCTCACTTCTATGACTGTGTGGGATGAAGTATGATATTTTGCACTAATTTCTCCTTGCAGCCAGTCAGAACAGGAGCTGCAGGGATGTGAGGACTCTTAGGAATGCAGAGTTCCTGCTCGGTGCTCATCTGCACTGACCTCGTGTGCTGAGCTCCAGCAGAATCCCGGTGACCCAGCAGTCAGTCACTTCTGCCCCCGTGCTGCCCTGTTCCCCTCTCATCCAGCTGCTTCTCTCAGATCCCCTTTGCTGGCTGTCAGCACTTGCCTCCCTCATTTCCAGCTCTAATTGGCTGCAGCTTCTCTCCAGAGCCCCTGTGCACACCCCATGGTGACAGTGACCACCTCAGCTGACACAGAACACCTGAGAACCTACAACCCTGATGGACCAAATACCCTGTGGGCAGAGAATACTGGGGGGGAGCATCAAGAACCTGCTTTTGGGAATGCCTAGATGAAATAGCTTCCCTGCTGCAAAAGGTTCAGAGAGAGCTCAGTGACTGCACTGTCACAGCAGTGCTTTGGGTAAACAGCACTTACACAAAGGGGCCCAGAGCAAAGCCAAGGCTTTTCTCAGAGCAAGATCCTACAAGCTTGCTCCTCACTGCTGCCCGTGCCTCTGCTCCTCAGGGCTGCTGCAAAGGAACTGCTGAACATGCAAAACACAAACGGGTTCTGCAGCATTAAATGAGCAGCTCTTACCCAGCCACCCCCAGACAGCACCGACCCAGCCAGGTGTGGGCAGGGCCAGCTCTCCTTGGGAAGAAGGGGCTTTTTTCAGGAGAAGCCACAACTTTTTATCAGTTTACAAACTCGGCCACCATCGCAGAGATGTCAAAATCAGGTCATAGATTGTTCACTTGAAACAAGTGGAGAAGGAGACAAGCCACTTCTCAAGGACAAAAGCGACGCTTTTCAAGGACTGTGGTTTTCGGCCCCCAGTGCTCTAAGTGTACATGAAACTGGTTAGGAGGCAGATTGCTGGGGATGAAACAGGGGGAGCCCAAACTAAATCCTTTCTTAGGAAACAGTTACAGGAATGAGGACCATTGAATTGACAGATTTTACATCACATAGAAAGCTCACAGATTCTTCATATGAGTTCCCAACAGACTAAAGGAAGAAAAGACCTGTTCTCGGCTGTTACAATTAAATACACACAGGTGAGAAATACTTAACTCTTCCCAGGGAGCACAGACATGAGACACATCCTTTCTGTCCCATCCCTCCCCAGGAATGACGAGCTGCCTGGAGTCTGGCTCCCCCTTGGAAGCATCTACCTCACAGCACAGCAGGACAGGGCTCATCACTCCCATTTCTTCACACAATTCCAAAAAAACCCAGAAGTGCCATTTCAGCCTTCCATGTTTAAGCAATCAAGTTTTATAGGACTCAGCTGAACCTGCTCCAGTGCTGCTTTCACAGCACAACAGTCTCCTCCACCAGTCCCTTCTGACACTGTTAGCTATAAGAGAAAAAGATCAGATTGACTTTGATTTTAAATTAAAACTCTTTTGCCCAAGTTGAGAGCCCTCAACACAGACATTGAGGTTACACTGGGAAGTTGGAAAGCACGGAAAACACCAAATTTGAAAGACATCCTGAAGTAAAAAACCCAAGAATAACAGGAAGAAGATGTGGAATAGAGGTAAGGAAATGTGACAGTGCTGTACCCTGACTGAAAAATGGAATTAATTACCATTTACTTAAAAAATTAATTTCAAATTCTACTCACTACTTGTATAGAAAGAAAAACACTTGGGAGCCTTCCCTCTACTTCCCCCTCCCGGGCGGTCACTCAAAGCTGGGGAAGCCACCCAACCCTCAGTATGTGTTTCCTCATTCCCTCGGTGAGTGCTTCCCCTTCTCACAGTGCCCTGTGCCCTCACACTGCCTGGGTGAGGCTGTGACCACTTCCCTGGGTGCCCCAACAGGCCAGCACTGACACAGGGTGACCTGCTTGCACTTCTCACACACTTTGCCCACACAGACTGGCCACACACCCCAGGTCGTTTTGGAACTCCTCATGTTTGCAAGGTTAAATGTGACCTTAGGGAAATTTCAGCATACAAACAGAGCCATTTCTAAGCTGACTGTTCCCAAAGACACAGCAGAAAACTGACTCCAGACTGTCAGCAGATTTGTACAGTACAATTCTGGTCCATATTCTGACAACTATGCTATAAATACGCTCCAGTCTATCACTTTTTTGCCAGCCTCATTTTGCGTTCCTGCAAGAAAGCTGAAGTGAGTCAGAAAATTATTAAGGTAATTCTGACAACTTTTCAGAAGGAAGGGCAGGTAGTTTGGTCATTTGACCTGCAACACTTTGTGTCAAATATTTTATTAAGGAGTTCAACAGACTGTTAAATGACGGCAGCATCAGCAACCATTGCAGACCCCACAGGGACAGGAACCCAGCCCCTGTGTGCGCTCTCAAAACCCAGAGGACCCAAAGCAGCCTGTATGGTTTGATCCTCAGGCAGAGGCTGGGGAGCCAAGGACAGAAGGTCCACAAGGAGGGCCCAGAGCCAGGAAGGATCCGTCTGTGATCGCCCTGAATGCTGAGGTGGGTCTGGGTGGGAGAGCTGTGGGACAAAGCTTTGCGGCTGGAACTTACTCAGAGCCCTGGGAGCGCTTTTCCTTAGGACAGTTATGCTTCAGAGAACCCCTGCAAAGCACCAAACTCCCTGCCAGCTGAGGGGGCAGCAGACACCTTTCAGTCCAGTGTATGCTCTCCTGGGCAGTGCCACAGAACCTGTGGGGCAGAGACAGAGGGCTCAGTTACAACACTCTGCTCTCCTGGGGCAGGAGGGCAACACAGCTTAACAAGGAAGGCCAGGGATTTTCTGGAAAGCTGAATTAATTGTCATTAAGCATTTATCAATTAGCATTTATCCATTAGCATTTCTAGAGCTTTTCCCAGAATGCTTCTAAATGTAGAAATCGTTCACAGGGATGCTTTCCACGCAGGGCCTAAAAATGCCACTGCAAGACAAAGGAAGACCTTGTATTTTAATTGCAAAGGGTGGAGGGAACTGCTGTGAAGCTGATGGCACCTGAGCTGTGCAGGACTGTCAGGTGGGTGCAAGGGCTGGGCAGATAAAGCAGCAGCAAACTGGATCTGAAGTTGTTATTCCACTGCTTGGAACCTCTGGGCAAAAATAGCCACCAAAAAAGTGGTTTTTCTTTCTCTGAATACCCTCCTCAGTATTTTATTCACCTTTGGTTTGAGGTGTGTAGCTGAAAACTCGTGCCTTTCTGTTGTCCCTAGCAAGTCTGGGATCTAAGACCTGCCATGGACAGAAAACCCAGGTTTTTAGTTAAAAATTATTTCATTTAAAAGTGACAGGTACCTTGACAATGAGCACTGCAGGCACATGCCGGAGGGAATGCTTTCAGCTAAGAGAGAGAGAGAACTGGGGGGTGGTGTGATAATAAATAAATAAAAAGTAAAGTCACAGCCTCTCCCCTGACACAGCCACCCACACCTGCTAAATCTTGGGGCCTCCCCAGATGGCTGAGCTGTTCCTTACTGTTTCCTGGGATGTTCCAGCTGGCTTGGAGGTGTGTCCCAGCCAGCTCAGATGCATCAGCCCCCTCAGCTCCTCTGCCATCAGTGCCAGACCTGCCTGAGAACAGAGGGCGTTAATTAGTGCCATTAACTAATGACAGTGCACACTGGTGGCTGGATGCAATTTCCTGCCATGCCCAATATGCTCCTGCTGTTCCCCCCAGCAGGGCAGAGCATCAGGGGCTTCACCAAACCCTTCTCACCTACCAGAACAAAACCAGACCCAAACTCCTGTCCCTGCTCAGTCAGCATTCTTGAACATTCCTTCTTCCCCAGCCACCAACAATTCTCAGCTTCTGCCAACGAGCTACGAGCTTTTGGGAAGAGCTCCCCAAACCCACCTTGGCACAGTGCTTTAAAGGAAAAAAGTTTAGTTACCTCAGGAAAGCCTTTCAGTCAATAAAATAACAACTGGAACTGCTGGTTTAAAGAAAAAAGAATAAAATCCACATTTTAACAAGCTACAGGTACAAAGCAGTCAACACACAAACTCCAACCAGTCACAACAGTAAAGGACAGTTTTTCTTTTTTCCTTTTTTTTTTTTTCTTGTTTTCTTTAAGGGGCAGGGGCATGGAAAAATACAGCACACTAATGAAACAAAATGCAAAAAATACAAAAAAATAGAAAATAGAAAAAAATGTATTTACAAGTGATACATTACTATGATCAGAAAGCACAAAGACAATTGCAGCTATAATACATGCACTGGGTCAAGAAGGAACTACTAAAAACCTGCAAGGGAGCTGTTTGTAAAAAAAGAAAATTAAAAAAAAAAAGAGGAAAAAAAAAAGAAAAAAAAAGACACCCCCACCTCCTCCCCCCTCAGACACACAGGGCTGGGTTTGAACTTTTTTCTTTCCTAGTTTGCTACATTGATCAAACCAAATATCCCCTAAAGCCCATGGTACAACCAGTACAAATACTACACTTGGTTTTAAACTGCAGGTTCAGCTGTAGGAGGGGGAAAAAAACAGCAGCTCATTGTAGATCCATATACATAAAGCCAGAGTAACTGTGCTACATGCTAAAAATTACAGCAAGCCCCTCTCTGCTACACAGCATGATCTTAACAGGTTTTCCTTTTTATTTATTCATATATATATCTATATGTGTGTATATATATATGTATAAAAATCGTGCCCTTTTTCACTGCAACATGACATCTGGGTGGAAATGTAACTTGTTACAACAAATTTTTATATGTATACTGCAAGAAGTCACTCAATGTCTGTGGATTTAATAAGTAACCTCACACCACAGGAAATATTTAATAAATCAAAAAAACCCAATATTGTGACAGAAGACCTTCTGTCTCAGTTCTTTTCAAAACCGAAGTCCCGCAGGAGACTGGTCCCAATGTCCAAGAGGGTTCTCTGAAGAAGCTTCAGTTTCTTAACCGTTTTTGCGTTTAGTGTTCACAAGTTTTTGAACGACCTCAAGTCGTTTTTAGTTTCAAGTCTGTCTCTTCCCCTCTCACAAAGGTAATAGTCTGGTACTCATCCATCCGAGTGAGGAAAAGAGGAAAGTGGCTGCAGTTGCACAAAGGGTCCCCAATTCCACATCTGCAGGAGATCCAGAGTCACGCGGAGCTCCGGGATCTTCGCTTTTGTTCCTTTCCCTCCCTTAATACAAAGTCCTCTCGTACAAGTCCCGTCATTGGTACCTTCCCCAGTACCAGCCAGTCCAGCTTTAGGAGATGACAAAGCCACAAGTTAAAGTGAAAAGGACCAAGGCAGAAGTTCAGGTCACTTCCTGTCCGTTCCATCATACTTCCAGGAAACGGGAGCTGCTGGACTTGGAGTGGAAAGGCTCAGACCACATGCGACGTAGATCGCCCTGGGCAGGGAAACAGCACAAGGACCATGTCCTCAGAAACTCTGAACTCTGCTTAGAACCAGATTTTAAAATGCACACAGAATTGCAAGCATGTCTTAGAGCAAACCTATCCTGCACCTGTTTTGCAAATTACAACAAAGATAGTAAAAATAAATCCTTTCCCTGTCAGGCCAGAATGACTTTTTTTGGCAGCAGATCTACCCAAAAGGAGTTTCTGATGGGAAGGAAACAACCATGCAGGTGGAAAATCCTGCCCTTTCTTATGTTCTGCTCTGTAGAGTGCCAGATGTGTGTTTCAATAGGAATGGCACACTCTCAAATTTCTGTTCAGAGCAGGTGACTGGGAACAGGCAAACGAGGCTCTGCCTCTCTGACTGCTGCCCAGCCTTTGTCCATGTGGTATTTCGTGACCAGCTGGACCAGGACAAATTCACTTATTTAATTAAAACAGCATTTAATACTTCATAATTTAGTTAGTTTGTAATTACTGGTACTTTATGTACATAAATTATCTTCTATTTCAGGAACTCCTCTCTCAGTCAGAAATGATGAGCAGTGGTCCCTCAGCTCTGGGCCGGAGCTCTCAGGGACACTCATCATCCTCCTGAGAGCTGCTGCCACTGCAAGGACACTGACCCTGCTGCCAGCTGGCCCAGGGCTTCCTGCTGCCCACGTGCCATCCCCTCTTACCTTTAAATAGGCCATGGTGAGGAGCGGCAATAAAGTGAACGGTACCAAATAGAGCAGGGCAGGCTGGGCTGCCCGGTGAATACGAGAAGCTACTGTTGCAGTCAACAGACCTGCAAGAGAAAAAAGGGTTGCACGTGGATGTTCTCAGCACTTCATCCACCACAGCTTCCTTCCCCACCATTTTAAACAGGTGGGGAAAAGGCACTTCTCTCTGCTTTGCTCTCCTTGAACAAAACTGAAACAAACCAAACAGTGAAAAATTATTCTGTTTGAATATTAGGCTTTGTGGGGCCACTGGCTCTGGTTTTGCCTCTCAAGACTAAGGCAAGAATAACTCAAACCAAATGCAGCAGAAGGTGAAGGGGGAAGCTGATTGCACCCACTGAAGTGTCGCTCCAGAGCCAGCACCTCTGGAGACCGTCAGTGTGAGGGTCCCGGCCTGAGCAGGGGGGGCTCAGAGGAAGGGCTGCACACACCGGGAATGGCATTCCTGGACACCAGCCCCAAGGGAACACTGGGGGAATGATGGGTGAGAGGAAGGCTGCGGGTAGGAAAGGAATCTTTCCTTTTCATCCTCAGAAGGACTGCAGGAGGGTCAGGATATGCACACACATGTCCTGACCTGAGGGAAAAGCCTATTTTATGTTAGAGAGCAGAGGGCTGGCTACAGCAAATTGTAATAAGCATTCCATTTGTGACTATTGATGATTTTCTGTATGTACTACAATACATAGAATCTAATTAAGAGATCATTAACAGCAGAATACAAAAATGCAGAAATTATTTAGATGAATTACCTAGATGCAGGATGTACTTTTGCACTACATAATTAATCTGGAAACTCCCATATTTTTTCCATAACCCAGGTATGAGCTACGACACTATCTAGTGAAGCAAAGAGTTAAGTGCTAACAAAAACACACTGATAATCTGTTTCATCCTCTAAATAAAATACAACAACAAAATCTTAAAAGGAAGATTGTAGAAGGGTTTTTCTCCCTAGACCATGCCAATAAACCCAAAGAGAGGAGGATTAAAAAAGAACATAACCAAGCATCCTCTTAAAGCCTCTTTACACTTGCTTTCATCTTCTTTTAACCCTCCTACAATAATCCCACATCTGCCCCCTGGGCAGCTCTCCATATTACGCTAATTACTCACCTACAAAATAGCCAATAAGTGTGCAGTGAAAGTAGGAGACCTTCTGCATCCGCCCAGAGATGTTCCCTGGTCCTGGGGCACCGCAGGAGTCACTGTTGGCTTGTTTTTTGTAGTTGTCGTAACGCAGGACGAAGCAGAGCAGAAGCCCTGGCATCACAATATCTCCAATCCCCAGCATGGAGAAGTGGCTGCCTGTGGAACTAGAGAGCAAGTGGAATTGGGTTTATGCCCAAAACACAAAGTGACAAGCTCTAGACTCCTCCACTTTGGTTCTGAGCTTTGTTTGGCACATCCCCTCTTTCCCCGGCAAACTTGGACGTAGCAGGAGCTAAATGCTGGCTACTGAAGTTTTCCAAAGTGATTTCTCCACCATCTCAGCTCAGCTTTACACAAACCCATTTTGGCAGGGCTGACATGTTACTCCAAACCAGTTTTCTTCTCCCAGTAGTGTTTAAGCTGCTTTTGTCCTTAACTCACTCAGCAAAACAGATCCATCAGTACAGTATTTCAGTCCTCCCTCTTCTCAGCGCTGATGGGAGGGACCAGCTGGCCCTTTTATCAGCCTGATTAACACTGACAGGCACTGCACCTCCATCTCCCTGCACACAGATCTAACAGAGGGCAGTGCACCCATTTTTGACTTCTCAGACCTTTGACCTCATTCAGACAAAACAGAAAACTACAGTCTTGCCAGATTCCCAGAAAAGAGCCAATTGGGAGGTAGGTTAAGAGCTAAAATCATGCATTGTTTTAAATCCAAGGTATTTTTCAAGAAAATGAAGGCAAAGTGAGTTATCACAAAGTTGACAAAGTGAGCAGTTTTGTTTTTATCATTGCAGACAACCAACTTCTCATCTCTGTAATTTCAGCATCTTCATATCTAAAGAAAGAGGAGTAAATACACCAACACAACCCACTGCCTGCTGCTGCTGCACTGAGCTGCCCCATCAGGCCTGCACATGTCTGGTTACACTCCTGAGCCAGCAAGGAACCCCTGGAGCAGGGAGGTGTGGAACCGTCTCCCCCAGCACAGCTCTTGCCCAGTAAGGTGCCCTTGTTTAGAGCAGTTTCTAATCCTTCCCAATTGCCTGCAATTATTCAGGGAACGAAGATGGTAATTTCCAACAGAATTAGTTCTACTAAGTACAGGAAATGAAAATGTTTCTCATACAATATAGTAAAAGACCCACTGATTTTACCTTGGGAATACAAGTTTACCAGGCAGCGACAGACGGGGAACATCCCTGCCCACATTTGGTCCCAGGTGAAGCTTCCGGGATAACACGTCCAGGGGGTTATCAGCTGGTTGTGTGGCCACTTTCACCATAACATTGCTGTTAAAGATGTAGGCAGAAAAAAAGACCTGCGGAACAAGGAAAACAGAAATTACAAACTGCAATTCCACAGCAACTCAAAGCTGCATCTATTTTTGCTTTGCTTATTCAAGAAAAGAAAGGATATTGTCCAAATTTTCCATGCACATGTGTTGTATATGATGATAAAGGGCAAAAGCATTTCAAAAATTCAGATAGAGCTTTTTACACTATTAATCCTCAAGGATAACTGGAATATACATTCTGATATCAAGGCATTGATTAGTATCTTGAGATCCTTTGCAAAGGATCTGTCTGGACTACAAGCAGGTGGTGCCGGATGACCAAGGCAGGGAACAGGATGCTGAAAACAGGAGAAAGCTGGGGAGCAGAGAGGAGGTGAGCACAGTGCTCACTCACAGATGGCATGAGGCAACTCTGGTCTCCAACAGGCTCTTACACTACAGCCCACCCCGCTGGAAAGTGCCTGGCTGCCAGAGGTGTCAGCGGCACTGCCCTGGATCAGCGCTCGGTGTTATGCAAAGGTGAAACAAAACCCTTTTGCTGTTACTAAGTACGTTCTGTCATGTTTCTTGTTGAAGGGTGCTAAGATTCTGTGCCAACCTTCCTGGCTACAAGCCCTTTTGCATTCTTGTTTTGCAGATTTCTCTGCTAATCAGAAGCTGGCACGTTTGTCCTGTGTACGGCTTTCTGTGGACTTGGAAATGCTTGTTCTGATCTTCAGATCAGCTTCCAAAATTCCAGTTCCAATTCCTTTTTTAAAATAATATGCATAAGTTGAAATATTCTCATCATATTTCTGCTTTTTTCAACTAATTAGCAAGGAAATGATTCTGTCTCCTGCTGTAGAATTCAACATCTCAGAATGGAGCAATGAAGCCGATGATCTGGCTCTGCCAGGTTTCATCAACTTCATACCAGCACAAGTGATGTAAAACTGGCCCAAGGCCGACTACAAATCCAAAGGATAAAAACAGTTTTAGTGAAACCAAACCAAACACTTACCCAAAAGACATCATAAATTAGTAACCCAGAGAGCAGCAAGCAGGAAACCTTCAGGCTCGGCAGCCGAACAAAGGCTATCATTGCAACACACAGGCCCATAGCCAGAGCTACAAAATGCAAGACATCATTAGTTCATTAAAAACAGCAAAACAAACAAAAAAACATCAACCCCAAGCCAGTATCTCCCCCCCAAAACCTCGAGGAAGCCTCTGTTTGCACCTGTGCGGCTCTGCATGCACTAGATGACCGTCTGCTATTTCCAGACAGCAAAATTCTTGTTACCAAGGTTAAGAAAAGTCAAAATACATTCAGTAGCCAACTGCAAATGCGTCCCCCTGCAAGCAGAGATCCCTCTGCAGGCATAGCCAGCCATTCCACTCGACTTGCACCCCCCACCACAAAGAAATGTTCCATGTCCTGTGTCCCGGAGCCTCCATCTCCCCTCTACAACCCTGACTACCCACTTCAAAACAGAAGCAACAAAACAACTTTGAATTCTTTGTGTCCTGAACATAAACCTCTCCTTCTACACTATTAGGAGGTCTTCTAGTAAATGCCCAAAATAAATAAAATCCTTGACTCTTGATTGAGAAATAGCACAGTGACGTGACATGTCAGAACTTGGTCTGACAAAAACCCCTCAAACCAACCTTCTGCTTGAGCAAGACTGTGCAAGAACACCAGGAAACATCATCATTTAGATATCCAGGGATTTCCCAAGAACCTGTGTGAAACCCTCACTACTAACAGGGGAAAAAATACGGGTCTTTTCTTAACCCCTCTCCCAAGGGTGAGTTTCCAGCCAGATCAGTGAGCTGAACGACACGAGGCAGCTCAGATGTTCATTTTGTTCCAAGGGGAATTCTGTCAGGGTAGAAAGGCAGAATGGTAAACTAAAAAAAAATCCCAGTCTTCACTTTTGTGTCATTTCCTGCTTCTTAAAGCCCAGCCTCAGCTACCAAAGACACTCCACTGACATCTGAATATATTTCAGCTGGTTACAAGTAAATCCCTACAGAGACATTTATAATGAAAAAAAAGAAAGGGGGAAAAAAAAACCTTAAAAAGCAAATCAGCTTTCATCTGTGATATCAGTCTATTTACAAAGAATAATGGAGCCCTGTTGGGACCAGATTACACTCAATCATGCAGACATTTGTCAACAAAATGTCTTTGTCTAACATGACACAGAATTTGTAAGAACTTACAATCCCATTTTGGCCAAGTGGAACTGCAGGGAAAGCCAATCCATTACATACATGCCCACCAGTGGGACAGCTGGACTTGGCCAAAATGTACAGGCTGACCTTTGGATTCTCACACTGTAATTATGGGCTGTGAAACTACCTCACACTTGCATTTCACCTGAGAGCTGGGGAGTCCTTCCATGAAAACCACTGAGGAAACACATCCATATGGATTCAAGGGAAAAAGTCCCCTGCCATCCTGGGTGCCTGCAGTGCCAGGGGCTGCATCCCAGCACCTCTGCCAAACCCACCTGATCTGAGAGCTGCCACAACACCCACTGTCACAGCTGCCAGTCTGAATGGAGGAGTGGGATTAGTCACATAAAAACATACCCTAAATCACACTGCACAACTGAAACCAGCTACAAAATGTAAGCAAGTTACTGAGGTTTAGAGAATTTCACACAACAAAGCAGGAAGAAAAAGAACTGCATTCAGTAATTCAATATAGCCCTCAGTTACAGCCTTCCTCTGGCAGAAGAGCAAATAAAAGGGTACAGTCTGTCTTAAATCAAAGAGGTTTCTCTAAAGCCAATGTTAATAATAGCTCAAGCAAGCCTGTATTTAGGAGAGGATTTCTAGGTTATAATTAACCAGAAGTTGAAATATTTTAACCAATGTGAAGTTTTATCTATTGTTCACACACTCCATTGCTCTATCATTGAACTGAACACAAGCACAAGGCACTTTCATCAAACTAAGCAAATACTGGGTAGAAAAGGAGAAGGGAAAAAATCCTTCAGCTGACAATGAAATACACATTATAGTAATTACACAGTTTTGCAACTGCTTTAGGAAATAGTGGTAAATCTAAAGAACAAGGGTAGCAAGAATGCCTGGGAGCACGTGTGAGGAATATGGGCCAAAGAGCAGCCAAACCACCAACGGCCTTCTCTAAATGGAGGCCAGGCTCCCTGTGCCAATGGAACAGTCCAGAAATCATGAGAGGAACAAATCCCTGTCCAAGCTGGTACCGACAAACAAGTAAGGCAGATCTTCACTAAAATATACTCCAAATCATTAAAAAAAAAAAAAAAAGATACAAAGAGGAGAGAAAAGAGAGAGAAGCAGAGTGGCCAGATGAAAAGCAGCTCTGATTTGAAAGTGCTGGGCATTGGCTTAACAAAGCTGAGTAAGAAAGAACTAACTGGAAGAGTTAATGTTCAATTAACAGAACTAATTAAATCCAGAGTCCCTACAAGCACACTCCTTATGGAACAGGGATATTCTTGCCTATGTGATTAGACTCTGGCAGCTCCCCTGCCCTCCTGCACCCAGAGCAATGACAGCCCCAGATGCTGCTGGTGTGGGGTCTGGTTTACAAAGCGCAGCGTGAGCTGGGGGGGATTTAACCTCCCCCACAGGCCACAGTGACCTTTGAAAGACACAGGTACTGAGGTGCTGATCTGACCAGTGTATTTTAAAGGGAGGGAATAAGAACACAGGCCATGGATCGGCCACAGCAGTTCCCGGGGTATCTGGGCAGTTCACTCTGTAACTACAGATGCTCCATCCAGCACAGCATTCTCACTGTACATCTCCAGCTCTGTCCACTATTTAGGAAGGCCTTCACCCAGGCTTTCCCAGGAGACAGTGACCATCCTTGGGGATTCTGTCAGCAAACAATCTGCTCTGAGAAATGAGCATTTCAAGACCTATAACTGTGCATCATCACGTGCCAGAACAACCCCAGAGACAACACCTGCTCACTCTACCCTGTAACACATCCCTGCCCCCAGAAGCCATTCAAGCAACAGCCGTGACGGTGGGGGCACGGTGGGATTTGGGCAGTGAAGGCTGTTCTGGCAGGAACCACCACACCTTGATTTTGTGAGCTGCATTTTCCTCAGCTCTCGAGCAGCAAAGCTCTCTCACACAGGGAGAACCAACTGCACAGCCACAGAGCCAGAACTCAGAGGAACACCTGCCCCGCTCCTCCCAGGCACGGTCACAACATCTGGTCCGTTCTCTGCCAAACTGAGGATCCTCCGCGGCCCTGCACACCCAGCAGCTGCAGGCACTGCCTCGGGGACAGGAGTGCTGCACTGAGACACTGTGCTGACTGCCCACACGAGACACGAGTCTCTGGGGTCTGCTCTACTGGGTCACAGCAGAGCACAGGTAAAGGCAGAGGTGATGGGATCCCACAGCCCAAGGAGTAAAGCTGCAGAGTCTGTTTCCCTGACAAAAGCAAATAAATGCTGTTCCCTGTTTAATGTCACTGGCAAATGCTGATTTAATTGGATTTGAACAAATGACAAGAGGATCACCTATATAGTTCAAGCTGCCTTCATATAAATTACATAAAATACTTCAAAATGAGACAGCAGCAACACAATTCAGTAAATCATAATCAAGCTCCAAGAGAAATAAAAGCCAGGAACCACTGCACCAGCAGCTCAGAGCTCTGCAGATGAATTACCTCAGAGCCCACGATGTCAGACTGAAGCACTCACAAAAATAACTATTTTTAACTAAATGCTTCTGCTGATATCTCAGTGTAGACAACTCTTCAGACTCTGCCAAAATCCACACTTGACATTCCATTTGGCTCTGCAGCTACTGCAGATCAAAAGTCACCCTTGATTTCATGGTGGGCCACTCTGCTTATCACAAAACAAACTTGGTCTGCATTTTTTTCATTTAGTATCTGGTACTTTAAAAGGTATTTCCCTTCCATACAACAGGTGGGGCTTTTAAAGCAGCAAAAAGCATGAATGAAGCTCAGTGCCTTTGTACAAAAGCAACAATGAAGGTGCAAGGAGAGGCTTCCGTGCTAAGGACCTGCCTCTGCTGCTGCCTCCTTTAGGAGGAGCTGGAAGCCGATGGGATGAATGTTTTCTATTGTAGTGAACAATTCCAAGGGCAGGTGATGATGTTCTAGCAATTTTTCTTCAAGCAATCACAACCTCAGGGTGCCATTACAGGATGTCCTAAGCCAGTTCAGCTGCCTGACACTGCTGAGCAGCAGAGGTGCTGCTCCTGCCCACCCCTTTGCCATCAAATCCACACCATCCCCTCCGATCCCATCGTGCTGCCCGTACCTTTTGCCAAATGTGGCACATACCTGACTGCACAACAATCCAGTTCATCTCCCTGCAGCGGCACAGAGACAGCCTGGCAGAACCCGAGCACGCTGCCATTGCAGGGAGCTCAATCCGCTCACCATGTGATTGAGTGAGTGCCAGAGACAGCACAAGAGATTTGGAAGGCAGGAGGGGAAAGGAAAGCTCCTTTTCGGAACAGTAAGCTGGGAATTCAGTTCAACCAGCATGAAAAAACCCCAATAACTCACACCTCCGAGCCAACTGGCTGCCTGCCAGCTGCACCATCTCACCACCCATGGCAAGCAGCACAAAGATCAAAGACAGGCAGCTCCTGTGAGCTGCCTCACAACAAATTATTTGATCATCTGAACCAATAAACAACAAGATGCACAGCAAAAATGAACCAGATTGCAAAGATTAAGCCACGAATCACAAACAACCACTGTCTCCACACATCTCTAACTCAATCTGGCGATTCACCCCACACCACACAGGGGTGGAATATCTTTCTTGAGTGTTCTGGCACCTCCTTGGAAGCTTTTACAAACCAGAAAAACGGGTGTCCCAAGCACTCCCCTGGCATGTTCCTGGCTGTTTCCAGGGACTCTGCTCCACAACTCAGCAAGCCATTAATATCAGCAAATTTCACCCATCATCACTGGGTGACTGATGTGTCAGAACAGGCACAAACCAGCAGTAAAACCCCTTAATTCCCATACTCACCATCCATAAGGAGCCAGTGGCCAGTCAGGACCCAGATAAGGACAAGCATCACAGACAGAGAAAACGAGAGCAACTCAGCAGCAGTGAAACGCCCACAGCAGCCAAAGGAAATCCTGGGAACAACACAACCATCAGCCACAGGACTTTGTGTTTCCATTTAAAGAGCAGAAAATGGACACTTGGAACAAGGCTCAACCGCTGATGAAAGATGCCAAGAACAACTGAAGGGAAGTTCCTCTGCCACAAGTAGGTACCAAAACAGCAACAAAATAAAAGCTTTCCTCACATTCAAATAGTGTGTATAAAGTATGAGCTGCAGAGATGGAAAAAGCCCTGTAAATCTTGGCACCTCTCTTGAAATTGTTACCATGCTATTTTCCTAGCACCACCTAAGATAGTGCTTTTAGCAACATGAACTCCAGTCACAAGGTTAAAAATAAAATGAGTTTCAAAACAACTGTAATTTTCACTGATGTAACTACAGTCCCCAGAAGAGGCAGCACTGAAATCCAGAGTCCAGTGTTAACAAACCAATACCCAAATCTCAAACTCTGAAATCTCTGCCAAAATAAGCCAAACTTACTGAAAACCACTGTTGGGAAATCGAGTCCCCTGCAATGGTATCACATTTCCCAGGCTGGCAAGGGCCAGTGACTTGCAGAAAATTGTGCTTCCTACTTTCAAAGTGGAAGCACGGTGTTGGCACAGAAAACAGGCTCAAACATCAGCCCTGAAGTTAATGCTCATTAGAGAATTCTCTTTTAAAGTAAGAAACACAACACACAAGAAGAGGAGCAAAGTATTGCTCAGGTCCTTACTTGTTTTGAGGTGAGCAAGGCCGTGTTAAGTACTGGCACATCGGGAGCAGAAGGAAAGCAAAAGCTATTGTTGCAAGGACTACAAAAAGAAGAAAAGGTAATGTTAGGACATCCAGATCTGATTTCCACAGTACACAAACAGGCTTCTCCAAGTGGAAAAAGCTCTTGCAACAATGTCCTATTATCATATGCCCAGTGTTATTACAGCAAGAGCAGCTCAAGGCTCTGAGGTTTTCTGCAGAGCAGTGGCTTTCAGACTTCAATGAAATGAAAGCTCTCAAAGGAATTCAATCCCAAACCTTAAAAAAAGTCTTAAATCTATTCATGGTCATGTCAGCAAGAAAAAACAGTTTTCACATATTCTGAGAGTCGGAAAAAATCTTACTACAAACTGGCTGTGAGATTCTTTGAAAATTCTTCAACACACAACACAGACTAACTCCGCATAATAAAGGATTTTTTCCCACTTTCTAACTCAGATAGTAATTTTTCCACCCATCTCACTCAAACCTTTTTATTCATTACCGAACACAGTACAAATTCAAATAAGTTATAGCCAGTAGCTGGCAACTTCACTTTTTTAAAACACAAAGTGCTTTAAGTTTTTGAAACCAGGACGATAAAAATACATAAATATCCAAACAGACTATTTCCACAAACATTTTCTTTTTCAGGCAGCATACTCATCCCACCCACACATTTGTAAAAGCATTTAGTAACTGCTGGTATTTATAATCATTTTTCCTTCCATTTTTTTTCTAAAGGGCTGTTTAAAAGGCTGGAGCTCGAGGGCGTGGAGACACAGAGATGTCAGCAGCACATCCCAAACTGCTGCAGCAAGAACACACTGACATGAAAATGGAAGGCACTTGACACCTGCATCCTGCAGATCAATCTTTGTGCTGTCCTCTACTTATTCCTTTAAAATTGGGAGGTTGCTGCTGGTTTTTAAAGGGGATTTTTTTTCTCTCCTCAATGAAGATGATGAGGAGTCAAACGCTCTCTTTAGAGCACAGTTTCAGCCAACTGGAGAAAAGGAACTGGTTTGGTCAAACCACATCTCTCCTTTCAGGTGGGGGGAAGATTTAAAACAAAGCAAAACAAAAAAGGAGAGATCAAATAATCGAAAAAGAAAATTTAAGAAGTGTCTGCATGCAAACAGCACCAGGAAAACTCACAGTTCTGTCAGTGTTTCTGAGAGGGGCCAAAAAGCAGAATGAGCAGGGAAAGAATGAAGTGTGGCAGTTCTGCACATGCTGACACAGCACAACCCGAGCTCCAGGGACAGAGGGACCAGGTCCCACAGCCCCAGGTTCCCAACTCCAGCAGGCTCCCCATCCTGCTGAGCAGCCTCTATGGGCACTTTGTATTCCAGAGGTTCTGGGCTTAATGACATTCTCTGATGCAAGCCCAGGGAAAAGCACAAAAGTACCATAAAACCAAGTTCAAGAACAAAATTACCCAGGAGCACTGAACCCCGATCCTCTGAACTGCAACGAGCCCCAGCTGATCCCCCAGTGACACACACAAATGTTACAAACCCAAGTTACAAATGTCAAGGCCATTCTGGAAATAAATGGACCAAGAACCCTAACAAAATTTATCTTTTGACATAGATCTTCCCTTACAATATCTTGTGTATCTGTGTGTAAACTCCCCTAGTATCTAGCATGTGGTAGAATTTATCTGAAGTATTTTTTTAATAGGGAAGAAGATGTGTGTCATAGGTCAAAGTTATAAAAGCAGAATTCAATGGGCCTCTACAGGGGGTAGAATTAGACAGGAGTCTCCAGACTAGAGATTCAGATTTCACCCATTAACATCGGCCCTGTTTTGGAGGCTGGAGAGGATGCACAGCTCAGGAGTTCAATCATAAGGAAAGCCTGCAGTGAGAATATGTGACATGGGAGAGGATGAAAGCTATTTAGGGGTTTAAAAAACTTCACGGGCTCAGTATGTGGACTGAGTACAATTTTTAGGAGCTGCTGCACAACTGGGGCAGTAGGAAAAATCTTGCTACTCTCAACAGTGGCTGGTCTCTTGGAAAACTGCGAAAAGATCAAAAGGCCAAAATTTCCCAGAAAGCGAAGCCCTGGTATTTACTTAAATGACAAAATGTCACCAGTAAACAGGAGTGGAGGATTTGCAATTTTTTTGCAGATAACAGTTTCAATTTTGTTCTGAATTCGAGCAGCGTAAAAGACTAATACTCAAATGCTTGCGAGACCACAAGTACTCTTGAAACAGAAAAAATGCATGAAAGCAAAATTAAACTAGGAAAAGAAATCTCTGGGCAGGATCCCCAGAGTTATTTCCCATAAAGTATCTGAATTATAAAATACCACATACAGTTCTGAGTACCAATTTATAAACAAGTGAACTTCATGCAAAATAATACATCTGGCATCTTTAAAGCTCTGGCAATTTATAGTTCTGTAGGTTTAGCAAATCTCTACGTGGAAAATACTTCTCAAATAATACTTGTCACTTTATTTATAGCTACAGAGACACGAAAATACAACCATGAAATCTGATGATTCTTTCTTTAATGTACTGTGGCAAGTATAATAATTCTTATCAACAAAATTTAATGATATCAATACTTTCAGTTCGATTCCAATTCTTAGAGAGAGAAAAAAAATGTAGTCACCTGCTGTGCATATTGTAAAGACAACTTGAACTGAGTCAAAGAAGAAGAACATAACTAGGAGAGACACGGAGGCTCCGATGGGCAGGAACAGCGCCTGGGTGGAGTCAATGGTTTGAATACCTGCAGGAGAGAGAAGGGACACTTAACTCACACACACTGACAGCTGTCCCTCAGCAGCACAAGGGAGGGCTCTGACAGCACATTCCACTTCACTCGAGATCCTCCAGCTCAGTCCCAACCCGGCCCAGGTGTCAGTGCAGACACCCCCGGCTGGGCGTGCACAGCAACTGCCCTGCCCGGCACAGCCAACAGCGGGAAGCTGAAGGAAAATGAATGAATTTCACTTGTGCCACAGGGAGAGTGGATAACAGGTTATCAAAGTTAACATTACTTAGGGGTTAGGATACAGCAGTTACCTGCCTGCTTCACTTGGCACTGAGACACAAGCGTGTGGGGCAGAGCACAGGGAAGGTTTATTGAACCCCTCGGCAGCAGGTGAAGAGCCTGACCCGTGTCAGGCTGACCCAGCTCATGCAAAGGGGGCCACAGCTTCAAACTCCTCCTGGGTGAAGGCCACCAGGCACTTAAATTGCATCACAGGCTGCAGTCACCAGATAACATCAAGCCTCACAATAACAGGCAGTTTCCAAAAC
The DNA here is from genome assembly GCA_035584735.1 of Pseudotriccus pelzelni. Classification (NCBI taxonomy): domain Eukaryota; kingdom Metazoa; phylum Chordata; class Aves; order Passeriformes; family Tyrannidae; genus Pseudotriccus; species Pseudotriccus pelzelni. The sequence goes on along the minus strand of JAWMRA010000036.1, from coordinate 3,132,965 downwards.
CCACATTTACCGGTTTGTGAAACCCCCAGCTCAGAGCAGAGCTCTACGATCCCTTTCTGCTAAAAACCACCATGAACTCAGGCTCACATTCTATAGCTGGCAGCAATTTTAAACAGTGCACACACACTGAAGTATTTCATTATTTCCCCCCCCTCAGCCCTGCAGTGTGACCATTGGGGACGTTAATAATGGGACAGGACGTTTTTTACCATGAGTTTTTAGAATTACTAACAAAACTGAGAAGCCCACCTATCCCCACATAGTCCAACAATTAACCAGTCTCTGTAGCTGCATTTATATTTGATCCCCAAAGAGCAAAGAGCCATAAGCAATAACCCAATTAAAAATATAAGACACGGTTATTCTTGTGGAGCACTAAAATAACAGGTAACATCTGAAGTAGTCAATTGATAAGTGACCAGTGAAAAATAATGCAATACTCAGAAGAGATATAAAACCAGCTGAACATCACTGTGTTATCCCAAAATAACACTGCTGTATGAAGGGGGTTTTAAGGGTCTTAAGGATAAGCTTTTAGGTTGTCAAGCAGAATACAGAGACATAACCACACAGGAAAATATACACACATATTGCTTATGTGTGTGTGTGTTTCTGTGTAAGAATGTGTCCTTAAATAACGGGTTACCTGCACAGCTCAGTTACTGATGCATCTGATTATGTTGAAAAAGCTCAAACTCCCCTGAAACACGCTCACAACAACCTATCTGTCATAAATATCCAACCATTTTCATAACAGAGAAGCTAAACAATGAGCAGGGAGGTCCTGACACCTGCACTGTGCACTCATTTAGTAGTTCGTGCCATGATCTATTATTCTTAAACATAAACAGCACAGTAAATTTTAAAAGTAAAAAGCAGAGGAACTCAGTCCCTTGGGATTTCTGGGTTGCTGAAGTCCGGCACAAAAAGGTACAGTGCAATACAGCCAGTGCAGTGGTGACAGTGTGAGGACACAGAAATCCTAATCTGTGACTTAGATCTGGTTCTCCTGCTCTGAGAAAGCACATTTATTCACATGCCCTTCAACTTCCCAAGGGAAAAACTGAACACAACAAAACCCCAGAAATGACACACTACACACCACCTTGGCATCTGGGAATTAGTGCCTGCAGCATTAAATGTCAGGGCTCTTCATTTCATTTCTGATCATTCTGACAGCTAATCCCCTTAATGTGCTTATTCCCCAGCCCCAGACTGTCTTCCCTTACTGCCCAGATGCCAAAAGCCTCAACTGTTCATCGCTGAATCACCAAGCACAGCAACCTCTCTGCTCTGTGCTGCCAACAGAAGTGTCTGACAACTATGTAAATTCCAAGAGTCTATTTTAAAAAAAGCAAAAAAAAGCAAGAGACACATACAACATATGTTATTTAATTTATAATTTTAAAGCTATATTTCTTACTTGAAACAAAACAAACTTGGCATTCAGGGTTTCATGCACAGAGCTTTCACTTATCTCACTCCTGCCTTCTACACTTGAGGAAAATATTTCATTCTAGAGGCTGTTCTCAGAAGATGGCCATATAAATTGTTGGAAGTTAAAATCAGGTGTGAATTTACAGCACAGTGTGTTCCACTCTAAGTGTTCACCTCCACATTTCTGCCTGCTCCGGTGGCCAAGCTGCCTGGGCCCTATTTACAGCTGACAGAGGGACAGTCACCCCGCAGGAGCCGACACGTTAATCCCCCTCTGAATAGACAGCGCAGACACGTATTTTGTTGTCCATCACAAATGAGTTGCCCAAAGCCCTGTGAACTCTCTTCTGTACTTTCTCCACTGATAAGGCTGAATCATCCTCGGGGGCCTCTCAGAGCACCCCACGGCCTCTCCCTGCCCTGGACTGACCAACACGTCACAGCCACGGGCTCCAGACAGAAAGGAATTACAGTCCCTGCTCACTCTGGGGTGGCTTTTGCAAAGTAAAGCTGTTTCCATTTCCAGCAGAACATGACAAATTGTGCATTATGGAAATGCTGATGTTTAAAAAGAGGCTTCCACGGGCACGGACCAGACACAGAGAGCAGTGAGAGGGCACAGCAAGGCGGGGAAGTGCCCAGGGATCCCCTGGATCAGGGGACTCTGCCATGCACCAGCTGGAACACGCGGCCAGGGGGAGCGGAAGGTGCAGGACACGAGGGAGGGAAGGAAGACAAGGAGCAAAGCTGACCCTTACTGTTATTGGTGCTGTTGCCATTGAAGGACCCAGCGGCACTGCTGTTGTCTTTCTCTTTGTCTTGATTCTCAAAGTCCATGTTGAGGGACCTGCAAGAGCAAAGCAAACAGAACAGAGCAGATTGAAACTCCTGTTTAGGCTCATTCCCGTTCTGCCACAGCACCCTCTCCCTGAAAAAGCCCAAGCCCTGCAATGCTGGTTATGAGAAACAACATCAAACACCCTGGGAAATTAAAACAAATACAATGCTTAGTTACAGATGAGGCACCAAATCCCAGGTTCTGACAGTGAGACCTTTCAGCAGTGCCTGCACTGGGGAGTGTTAAATATCTTTGCTGTGCTTTGTTGTTACCTGCATTTCTGGGAAGAGTAGAACATGATGGAAGCTCAGTAAAAGTTTCAATTCTCTGGTGAATTTGAATTCTTTCCAAGTTTTCATTTGGATCCTTTTCATTCAAATTTAACTACTGGTTTCATTTTTAAGACAATAATGTTGCCTCCCTCTCAATGTTACTATGAATGATGACCCAAACTAGCTTACAAGTAATTGTCTGCTGAATGTAAGGTCTTATTTCATTGAAAAAACTTCAGCAAAGTCTAAATTTTACATACACACAGAACAGATGCTTAGAGGAAGCTCTGAATAAATAGCACAAATTGACATAATTTAATTAATCCACAGGAGCTGACAACACTCCCCTGTGTACCCAGCTCAGCTGTTATTGAGTCATCTTTTCATTTTGATATACACACTTCTAAAAAGTTCCAAAATAACACAGGATTCTACTCCTTTTGCCACAGTCCTTCGCTTTGATGCAACTTGTAAATTATATTTTAACAGATTTGGAGTGACTTTCTGAAACGGGGGAATTTCACTTAAGGTCTGTTTGTTTGACCAGCAATACTTTCCATCACTAAATTCTATACACTTTTTAATAAAGATACCAGCAATCAAGTTTACCATGACAGTTTCTCATTCAGATGCATGCATGTTATCCATGATTTAGTGGCATATTTATTTATTCAAATAAGCTACAGAGAAGCACCAGAAGCACTGGGCCTGTCTTAGGTCTGCAGCAGCATCCAAATAGTTCAGTGAAACTTCCAAGTCAACAGGCATTAACTCCTTTTCCAGTTTAGCTGTAACTGTGCTATGTAAACAAATTCTACTGATTTATCAGACAAGTAATAAATGCACCAGCATCTTCTAAAGAATTCTAGAGGCATCAGAGTTATTTCCTTTCAGTGCGCTGATCCCCCACTGCAATGCACAGGTGAGTGAGTCCCGCTGCAGTCCCAGAGCCAAAACCAGCACATCCAGGTCTGCAGGACCGAGGCAGGTGGGGTGTGTTAAAGACAGAGGAGCTGAGCAGCTTCACTGCATGAAACAACACCAAGAGAAAGGCTCTTCTTTGTTTTCTGTGCTTCTATTAAGCAAGTGCTCCCCAACAGTGACAGAAGATTTAAGCAGCCTTTGGGCTCAGGCTGAGTAGGAGGAAGCTTCCACCTCAGACACACAGTGCTTGTACACAGATGATGGATCACCACCCAAAGAGTTATCAAACATACAAACAGGCAACGGAGAACACCAACATTCTGACAAATTAATCTGTTGTTCTGAGCTTGTTCTTCTAAAGACCTCTCTGCTCTGCCTTTTGTTTGGAGTGCCTCCATCTCTCATTCACGCTCCCTTTTCCCCCATTATCCATTGTAGCTTCATCATTTTCCCCTCAAGCTCTAAAAATCTGGGAGGAGGCTGACAGCCCTCCAGGCCTTGCTCCAAGATGCAGGCAAACAAGATCATTCTTTTCTCAGTGCAGCGTTCTGCTCCCCTCTGAATTAGCACAGTTTAGCAAGAACTTCACACCATCATTCTCCCAGTGGCACCAGGCGACTCATAATTTAAGGGATTGCTATCAGCAGAGAAAACTGGAAATAAAAACTATTAGATCTACTGCTCATAAACAACCTCAGCCCCTCTCCTCTCACTGCAATGGTGTCAGCAATTATTATTACCTAAAACATCCCTGCCTCAAAAGTAAGCATAAATTAGGAAATTACTTTCACTTAGCAACACAGCTGCTGATCCCAGCCAACTCCTGAATAATCTCCAACTGTTTTATGATTTGGCTCTTCCCTCTGCTACAAATTATCACTAACATAATAAAAAAACCTGAGAAGTGATCGCTAAAACACCCTCCAAGAAAGCTAAAAATTATATTGTAAAAAAACATTCTCCAAACTACCGGACTGAAGACAAATGGCAAGTTGGGAAACATTTGCTGTTTTGTGCAAGTTTCTCCCGAGCTTCCAAAGGGAATGTTGGGCCAGCACCTCCCACGGGGCACTGAACCGCTGGGTTGTTCCTCCTGTGGGTCCCCACAGCTCCAGCTGGGAGGATCTCCAGCAGCGTTTCAAAGCAGGCAGGAGCCCCTCCCGCAGGGAGCCGCTCCGGAGGGTCACTCCGAGGCCAGAGGAATGAGTAAGCTGCTGGCACGTCACTATCCTGAAAGTTCAGATCCAGCCATGGATCACTTCCACTGCAGCCGTGCCTCAGGGAGCCCCGCAGGACACGCTCCTGTGGAACAATGGAGGGAAGGGAAAGCAAGGATGTGTCTACAGAGGCGCCCGCAGACACAACACAGGGAGGAATTCCTGCTCGTGAGGACAGTCACCATCTGACAGCCCTGGGACTGTGGGAATGCCAAACTGTAAATCCAACCAGAAGCACTCCATGTTCACATGAACTCTAAGTTCACCATGTGAGCTGCTTCCTAGTTACAAATGCTTTGGATACCCTAGAGACGGAAAACTCCAGTTTCACCCCCTTCTTTGGTTTGGTTTAAAAGCAGGTACTTGGACAGGTACATTCCGGACTAAATCTGGCTTTACATAAGCTGAGACACCATGTCTGGGGAAGTGATAGGATAGAAAAAGGTTTAGCTGTTACCTGCCTGCAAAGTAACCCCAACATTTAAGTCCCAGAGAAGCATTTGGACAAGAATAGGTGTCTGCCCTGCCCTAGGAAACAACCTGTTTCGAGCTGAGCTCAACTCTTTAAAAATCCATAACTAACACAGATGCTTGCACGCTCCAGTTTACAGCTTGCAAGGGTTTAAAGGATTAGACTTGCCCCTTTGGCAGTCAGAAATAAAAGTATGTCAAGTTCAAGCACTGAGAGACAGCCAGAGTGTACATGGGAGAGACGTTCCACAGGGCTGGAAGCTAAAACTGCTGACCCGGCACAAACGCTGGAAGGCAGTGCTCGTTCATCCACAGGGAGAGAGTGCAGCTCTACCAACTGCACTTCATTCTAGGTGTGGGCTTTACCCAGGATTTATCAGACATTCTGCTGGGTATACCGAGCGTTTGGGATATTTTGGTTTGTTTTGGTTTTGGACAAACGCTGCTTGTGTGAATTAGGACACTGGACCAAGGCTTTCCTTCATTGCCCCGCAACGTCCTGCACCAGATTAGATCCACCACGCAAACGGATTTTATCCTAATGACTCACCTACCCAGTTCTTTCTGATCCTATTACAGCACTTCTGTCTCAGTCACTTGCCAGCAATACCACAATAACTCTACCTGCTTCTTTCCAACTGAAAATCAGAAACCAAACCCGCTTTCTGCCACACAGAGGTTAAGTAAGGAGTGCTATTTTCCTTTTGGCTTGTGACAGCTCCTTTAAAGACAAAGCACTCAAATCTAGATGAAGACATCACTGCTGTCATATGGGAACAAGCACCCTAAGCTGTGACTTTCATCTTTCCAGCAAGACACTTTTCTAAGAAAACTCACCCCCTTTGGCAGAAATTTTTGTTTTACTTCTTTAGGAATTTCCAATTGAATATAATTTTGTAACTTACTACCACTCTTTAATTTCTTAAATAACTTAATTGTATCTTTGTTAACACCACTATGAAATTTTCTGTATAAAGCTGCTTTTGACCCCTTCACTGACCGAGCAGAACTGGAGCTTGTCCAAGTCTCTATCAGAACTGTGGGTTTTAGCTCAGACAACTGCTAAAGGAACTGATACAGGAAATTAATTAGGAAGGTAATTTTACACACAGGGGACCCCATCTTGATCTACAACAGGTGGCATCTTGGGGTTTTCAGGATAAATGCAAAGAAGTGGCCTAGAACAGGACATTTCCTGAAGGGATTTGTGTCCATCACCATCGCACCACTTCGTCAGATAAGTTGGACTGCTCTGAAGTTCACAGTCCTTGCTGCGTGAGTAGTTCTAAATGCAAAGCATAGGACAAGATGGTAAAGAGCATGTGTAGATACAAATAAGATGGCAAACAGCAGGGAAAATTTTTAAGAGCAAGAAGCTCCAGGAAGGACAAGCAATTGAAGTTCCAGCACTCCTACTGGTTTATATTGCATTATGTTTTCATAATTGAATTTTAATAAATGCTATGGCTTCTTGCACCAGATGCACAGTTCCTTTTCACACAACTGCATAAATTCCAATAGTTAATAATTTAATTAGTCCCACAACTATATGCTAATCTGGCTTAAAACATGAAGAAAAAACTAAACAACCTTTTATTACTTTTTTGTTCTGATCACCTCTAGATTTTGTTTTCCTAAGGCCTTCTGTTTTAATTCCAGCAGCAGTGCTGTTACCTAATGCTTGCTATCAACAACACACAGCTCTGGCAAAAAATTGGCTCTTTCATTACATGACTTCATTAACTTATGATGGTGATATAAAACCTCTTATCCTGACAGCTGCAACTCCCATCACGTGCGTGACCACAGCTATCAGCGACTTCAGGAGCACTCCCAGCAATTCAGGGACCGCACTGAGTGGATGGCCTTTTATCAGAGACTTGAGAAATGAAGCACTGCTCTCCAAGGAGCAGGAAGAAAAACATGCAGTATCTAAGTTTTAAAAAAATAATACTTTCATGTTGTGATAATTTATTTTTTTAATATATGTCAGGGTAAGCCTCATTCCTCAGGTGCCACTACAGTGCAACAAACTGGACAATACAACATGCAAATCTAAAGGGACAACTGTGCTTTCTCTAAACTATACTTGAGTCTCCTAAAATGAGGCAGATTTGATTTCTGAAGATTCAAACTCACCCTGCAGCAGTTCCCAGATGCTCTGCAGGAATTCAGCACTGCAGTGTTCCCCACTCTGGTGTTAAGCTGTTCCCCACACTGGGGCCAACAGCAGTGGGACCTGGGAATCCCTGTGTGACAGGACTTGTTTGCAATCTCATGAGGACACGCTGCATCAACCAACACTGAGCCACAGATAAAATTCTGCTATCGATACCATTCCCTTCTATCTCTCTCAACAATCCTTTCATACCCTCTAAAATATAACTTTACAGAGCTGTCTTCAAGGACTGACTTTTCAGTTATCTCATACCAGTCTGTACCAGCTCGCTGCTATTTCTTCCTTTTCCATTTCCTTTCCAGAAGCAAAACCATTTCACTTACATCACAGCCATCAGGGGGACAAAAGTACAGTGAAACAAAAGGCATAAACTGTATTCAGTCTCTTGCGATATTTTTATTTGAAAGGTAAAAATTCTGCAGAACCTTAAGGAAAAAAATCTTACCTGAAACTGCCGTAGACTATGAGGAGAATAGAAATCAGGAAGGTAGACACTTGACTGGAATCCACAAGGGAATATGCCCTGGAATCAGGAAAAAGAAGGCAGGTGTGTCATCATGAGTGTCCATTTCTCCAGTGCCATTTGCTAATTCTTTTTCTTATCATATTACAAATAGAGAGCTAGATGACAAATCTTTATGGCAGATCTCTGAAGTTCTCATTTTATTCAGAGACATAAAACCTGTACCTTGTAAATTAATTTTTATATTCCAGACTGCAACATGCAAACCTTGTACAACCACCAAAGGGCAGCTCAAAAGCCTTGTGGTAATTTATTCTGAACTCACCAGATTCAGATTTTTTTCCCTGAAACTCATTAAAATTGCTTCAATTACAACTACTGCAGCCCTGCACAGTAGTGACAGTAACCTGTTTTCCACAAGGCTTCTTACATCTCCGCTGGCAATGGGTAAGTGACAATACGGCAGTTGAGGCTCACTTAGGCAGGGAGAAAATACCAAAAAAACTAGCCCCCAAAAAGCAAAGCACAAATGTCACAACAAGCTGCAATATTCATTTATCGAACCACACACAGCTGCTGCCCTATTGCACCTCGCAGACCACTGGATACGGGATTACTGAGGGACAGCTCGGCAGGAGGCTTCAAAAGCAGCTTTATCTGGGTTGATTTCCCGATCTAACACTCTGTGGGGACAGCATGGAAACAGGAATATTAATACAGCAGAGGGTCACCCTGCTGGGAGGGCACAGAGGGCAGGGAGAGGCTCTGCAGCCACTCCACAACTCCCAACAAGTTATCCACAACCTGGGCTAAAGTAATGAAAAAGAGCAAGAACAATCCCCAGTGGTAAGTGCATTAGGCTTATCCTACAAAAAAGATAACTAAACGTCTCTGGAAACCAACCAAAGGGCCTAATTTCAACTAGACTATGGATATGGAACAAAGATAATTGAATTACATGATTGTTCCAAATTAAGTATCACTGAGCAAATAAAAACTGAAGATACCAGACAGTTACAGAATCACTCATCCCATTCCCAATTTAAAAGCAATTTAGAGAAAATTACCAAACCACTAGACACACAGTTTAAAATACTTTCTTTTAATACATAAACACAAATGTGAATCTTCTACTGCAGAAATTCAATATTAAACATCACTGACAAACAGACAGCCTCTTTTAGATGAAATTATATACTTGTGAATTAAGCTTTCAAGAAATTAGGAGCTACTTTGGCTAATTACCATAAATAACTTCAACATAACCCCACAGTAAAAGTGACAAAGAGAGATCTTATTTGCTCATAATGTTGGCCAACAAGTAAAAACCATCTTAAGCTTTATATATTTAATTTCTTGGGTCATGTTTGACCTTTAGTTCCCAGACTGTGGAACAGAGGTCTTAAAAAGACCCATGAAGATCAAGATACTGACTTGCAAATACATGCAACATGGAACTCTGCACTTATAGCCAGTGTATATACAAAAATTCAGGTTCTGCACACAGTTCACAGCATATTGCTTTTATCCAGTGGTACAGCCAAGCTCACACCAAAAAGGGAACAGCTTAAGGATAATTACAATTGTTTTATGTCCCTCACCCAACCCTGTGCAAAGGGAAAGTTAAGCTTTGTATTCTGTTTGGGTTTGAGGATAAATAGTGGAATTCCACTATTAAAAGAATATTCAGAAATTCCACATTTATGAGAAAAGCAAAGTGATTGAGTGGAACTTCAACCGGTATCAAACATGTCCAGGGTTGTGCACTGAACTTCATTAACTGATGTTCATAAAATTTATCTTCACAAATTGGAAAAGAACTTCTGAGATGAACAATGTTTTCCATGTAATTCATCATTCAGTGACAACTTCGGAGGCTAGGACAACTGACATGCCATTTCACCATAATTACTAAACATTAGTCAAAACAAGGCTGTAAGTGTTAGAAAGATTCACAAAACAGATAAAATATGGATGACACCCAGATCAGGCCTGTGCATAATCCATTAAGTTTATTAGAGACTGAGAGCCCTTCGGTACAATGAGAGAAGCTGAATAAATGCAACCCCCTCTGAAGACTGATCCAGCACAAGACAGCCTGCTGACAGACAGGCTGCAGTGGGGACAGGATGCTGTGCAAGGGGGAAATGGGAATTACAGTTCATCCATCCTGCACAAGAGAGGTGCAATGGTGCAATTAAAAACTCATTGCAGCCCAGTGATATTTCCTGATGTCTCCCCGCAGAGATCTCTACAAGCAGGACATCCTAAAAACTCGCTGTTGCTATCACAGTTACCCAGCAAACAGGGCCAGGGAGGTACAGTCACACTTTCCTTCTTCCTGAGGCAGCTGGAAAAAGAACAAGGCAAAACACACACTGTATGACAGCTGAGCCAAGGGAGCAGCTCGGGCACGTCCAGATTCCAGCCAAAGTTTCCAACACAAGTAACCCACAAACAAACTCCAGGAATAATTTTACAGTGCGGAAGTGAAGCTCTTTGTAATAAAACCCTGCAACTTTTTAACATCTACTTTCCCTGCATTATATAAGGTATTGCACAAAACCTGAAACCAGAACTGCTTCCTAAAATCCTAACCACTGGAGAGACAGGTCATTAAGAGACACTCCATTACACATTAATCCAAGCTAGAGGTAATAAGCAAACGCCTATCACAGGAAAGAATCAAAAAGTAAGATTACTTCCAAGTTGTTAATATTATTCAAAATGTCAGTGATCTGCAAACCCATTTGTAATTTTAACTGAAATTTAAGTGACCTCCTACAAGTCCAACAGATTCCATATGCACATAACTGCAAGTTCCTATACTCTCACAGACAAACAAGGCATCAGGGCCACGCCCTTCTCAAGTGGGATCAGCCAAAACAAAACCCCACACTACTGATGTTTTTCAGAAGTTGCAGCAGACTTTGTGAAGTCACATTTAACCAGCCTGCCACTGCACATATAGAAATGAAATCAGCTTCCTTCTAACAAGGTATTTCTGTAAAACTGTTTCATCTTGGAACAAGTCATGGAAACCTGTGCACAAGAAACGCCTGCAGCAAGCCCATGCATAGCTGTCCCTTGACTTAAATACTGATTTTAAATGCAATTCTTAGTACTTACTACATGAAAATTCACAAAGAAAAGATCATTATTCTTCATTCTCAATCCGAAAATTAATACTGGGTAAGGCCACGCTAAAGGTGTCTTTGAAGACACTTCAGTCAGTTCAGGTGTGTGCCATGTTACAAGAACAGCTCCCAGCCCATTTCTGAACTCCAGTACATATCCAGCGCTGCTCAAAATGCAAAGTTAACATTGGTTTTCCCAGGGAAGCACATTTTTTGGGATTCTTACGCTACCACGCCTGAAATTCAACTGCCATGTAAGGCAGCTGGTTTAGAAGTTATTTAATCAGGCTATCAGATTCTTGCTCGGTCAAGTAACAAATAACTAGTTAGTAGACACAAGTATTTTATAAAACCAAGCACTCTGCTGCCTTAAGCCCCTTTTCTCAGCCAGCCACTGAGAGGCGACTTCCCAAACGCTTCCTCCAGTTAAGATCTCACTCTGAACCTGCATCTTTAGGAGGCAGAGATCGATTTTCACAAATTCTCTGCCCTGAGGCATCTATTTCTGGCAGCTCCATGGGCAAGTGCTCCGGGCACAGGCTGCGAAGGCATGCCAGGGCAGAGACACAGCGAGCACTGTTCCATAACATATTCTGTGAGTCTGCCCTACAGCCATACAGTGCCAGTATTGTCTGCACAACAATCCAAGCAGCGAGCTCTCCAGCCTGGCACAGGCTGCTCCATAGACCTTTACCTACAGAACAATTCCAGGGATGCCCGGCCATTGGGACACACCACCACTTCCAAACAGTAGCCACGCAAAACACACCCCGCCAGTTACAGCTGGCGTTCCAGGCAGCACTCTCCCCTCTTCTGGGAAAACATGAATAACTTCTGTATTCCCAAGGGAACAGAGACCCCCTTCATTCCCAGCTAGAGAAGATGGGAACCAGCTAATGGAAGTTGCCACAACAACAGCAACAGTGCCACATGAGAGACACTTCCAAGCTCTTTTCTCTGCATCGGCAGCTGCAGGTCCAGCTCTTTTCCCCGTCCCGCCAGGTCTGAGCTCACCTGTCTTTGGGAACGTTCACCCTACAAGGTCTCTGCCATCTGCCCACTGTTCTGTTCTGTAATTTCTTTTTAATTTCTCTGGGTTTGTTTTTCCTTTAGCACTTCTGCTGAAGAAAATCCTTCAGTCAATGCAAGCATCAGATTAGACGTTTCAGATGAGCAGATTCTGGGTAACAGACCTTCCAAACCAGCAGAACCACCCTCAGGCAAAGCCTGGTACTTCTTTTTGCCCTTCCTGTCGAGCAGTGTCTGCAACTTGCTTTGTTCAGACCCAGAGAAAGGCAGAACCAGGAACCAAAGTGCCTCTAGCTGAGAGCGCAGAGCGTTACCCTCAACACAACCCACCTGTTATGGGCCAGGCTGAACTGACCACAAGCCCAGACACTGCCATTACAAAAGCAACTTCTCATCTTTTCCAGACACCTTCTCCTCTTCATACCATGCCTGCATAACCATCTGCAAAACCACACACAAAACCAGACTGAGGAACCTGTCTGCCTGAATAATGATGAAGAGCGAATGGGAAACTTTCTCAGGAGATTTAGATTCCTGATCTGAACATAAAATCAAAGAGGAAAGACTGTTCAGTGGCAGCATTGTCTTAAGTACCCCCAAATTATTGCCCAGGACATCAGGGAAGTTTTATGTAATTAGAATGAAAACCTCTTTCTGTTTGCACAAGACACCTACTAAATGTACGCTCAATTCAGCCCCTCGATGTTTCAGGAGCAAACATCACTCCCCAAACTGCCAGGTACAAGAGGAATGACTGTGAGGAATTCTGCCAAGGTGGGAATGGGAAGCCTGTGCCCTGAAGTTTCTGTAGCAATGCAAGCTCAAGGCCTTGGACATGGATCATGCTCATACAAAAGCTACTGTAATATCAGCAAGACAAACTTTCCCTGCATTTACTGTACATATACAAAAATGCAAACAATAAATCACATCGACTTTAAAAGTGCAGATCAACTCAGTTCACTGAAGCTCACATGAAGAGAGAAAATTGCATTTCATCACGTATTTGCCTTTATCAGTGATCATAATATCCAAGAGTTTACAAGATTAAGGAAAACAGGACCATAAAAGGAAGGTGAGCACACTAAATAGGCTGGAGTCAGGAGGGATTAAAATAGAAGAGCTTTTGCTCTGGGACCAAATCTACAACTTGCAAACATCTATCAGAGAATCACAGAAATTCACTCTGATGGGAACGTAAGGAGATCATTTAATTCACTGATCTTACTCTGGGGAGCGACACTCAATCACTCATGACAGGTGTTTACCTCACCTGTTGTTTTAAACACTCACTGGTGAAATTAGAAGACCTTCCTGCCATATAATGTAAGTCTTTGTGACTACCATTTTAGTCCACAATGCTTCTCCTATACAGAAAGTCCTTCAAAACTCATGGGGAGCTTGTCATAACCAGCCTCATCTGGGATAAAATGGATCCATACACGAGTTCACTTGCATACTTCAGTTTCTGAAAGATGTGGCTGCTTGAGAAGTGACCACACGGAACTTCACTCTTCAGCCCACATTAAAAGCCATGGCTATTTACTCAACCAACCAGCCTGGTGCTCTTCACCTGCACTTCAAATATCACTCAAATGTCCACTGTGTCCTCCTAAGGAGGACATAATATATAATACAATAATATAATCCATGCCCACCAAAACACGTATCCCATTTCTTCGAAAGAAAACTCCTCATAGGTAGTAGCAGCATTGGAAGGGTGATGATGGAGCTTCTCCCTCCCTGCCCTGTTACCACTGACTTTCAGAACTCTCTGAATGCACACCTTCAGTGTGAGGGTTCCCTCTCAGCACAGTCAGTTCTTTCAGAGGGAAACAGAAAGAAAATACCAACAAAACCCAAAATAGCACCAATGAAACCTAAACAATCAACTTCTGCTGGAAATCTGGTGTTAAATGTCAAACTCAAGGATGGACAAGGTCCCCACTTCCCCCTCCTCCAAGCATTTTATGTATTTCAAAAACTTTTTAATGTGTTTATTACACCAGTGATTGCTACAGCAATAGAAAAAACAAAGTCAAGAAATACCAGTTGGTAAATTGAAGCCAAGTTGAAGAGTATTTTGCACTTCCCCTGTTCCACCCCAGGTTTTTTGAGCGATCAACTCTACATACAAAACAACATTTGCCCTCACTCTGCTGCAGTGACCCCAGGCACGTGTTTTCTTTTCCTCACCAGAGTGTGCTGCTCAGGAGGAAAACGCTGTCCTGAATCTGTGTTTGTCTTATGCATTTTCAAAACATTCTGCTAACTATTTTGTTCCTCCAAAGAAGTGTGAGGTAACTCCATGATCAGGCCAAGGTACTGCTAAGAGCAGTCTCTGCTGTGAGCCACCACTGCAGATTTATTTATGGGGACGGACAAATCAAACCCAAGGACTCCAGAGCACGGCCCTGGGGCACAGGCAAGAAGAGCACTCCATGGACATGGAGATCAATTACAGCTAATTGCACAAATATTCATTTTGGTTGGAGGGTGGACTCTCTCCACAGGTAAAACCAATACTGCTTTTTTCCTTCTTGGGACTCCAGGTCAAGGGTATAAGTAAAAAGCCTCTTTCAATGCCCTGAGTGTGCAAGATATACACACATTTAAGAGCCTCCATTAGGCTTGCTGCCAAACCAAAGTTAAATCTGAGTGTAACATTTAAAGGTATAATTTGCAGCGTGAAGTCATGGTACCCACAGCTGTAAACATATCTCAACACTATTCCATTCTTTAGGGTGATTCATAGGAAAAACAAGCAAATTGCTATGGCTTCCCTCACGTTACAGGAATAGCTTGTTTTCTAAAGAAAGTTTACAGTTTCATCTCATTGTCACATGAAGATAAGGTCTGGTGAGTCTGAGCAACTTATGGAAACACGGATCGTGGTAGGAAAAAAAAAGCTTTAAACAAGTCTAAAGTGAAACAAAACAAAAAAAGAGAAATAGGAGTAATTTGAGATGTTCCACTAAAACCAGACTTTCCTACAGACTTGGTTAGGGCTCAGGCAGGCATTTCAATTGGTAACCAGAGAACAAGTCTGCTGTTTATCGGGCAGAGAACTCAGAACGTTTTCACGCTACTCCATACCATATATATATATATTTCTACACATACCATTTTAACCCTCAGTTCTCTCTTCTACCCTTTCCAGAAAGCTGCTTTCCTAAAATTCTCCCTGCAAAACCAAATTCTAAGCTCCCAACGAAACTGCTAGGAGCAAACCCTCCTCTGAGCTCACTTTGTGATGAAATCGGAGTGTGTGTCCAGGGAGGCATCAGGAGACACAGTCTTGGGGAAAAAATGTATTTTCTGTTAAAAACATTATCAGAGCTCCTCTCTTGGTTCACCCAACTGTTTGCCAGCACCACAAAGAATTACACATTTCACAGTGTTTAAGAATTACAGCCACTGGCAGATTTCCAGATTTCATGCTCAGCTCGGAGTACTCGTTTCCTCCCAGGAATGGGGGCACGACTTCCAGTCCCTGCACGGAAGCGTAAGAATACTTTGCTTGCTCAAAGGAGTATTATTCCAAATCAACACTGGAGAGTGTCCATGTACCTCAAAGGTATTTTCAGCTCCTGACCTCCCCACTGCTCCAGTGGAACCACACTAAACAGCGGATTCGGGAGCAAAATTTGCAATCAACGGTTCATGGACAAAAATTACATTTTCAAGTAAGTGGTGCTGGACACACATATCTGAGTATTAAGTAGCCTGAACCAAAATAAATATCCAAACCCCTACTGATTCTCTTTGGCATTGCTGTCCCAGCAAATACTGCCTTTTTAATTTCATGCTCAATAGGAGCCTGGATACATAATTTTCATCTCTTACCTATACACAAAAGAACTTGAGGTTTGTTCTGCTCTTGAGGAGGGTTGTTTGGCTGATTTGTGTTGGGAGTTTTGCTCTAAACCACACAAATGAAAAAAGACCTGGGGACCGCCCTTTCTTTCTTTTTTTCTTCCTCAAAGAAAGAAAAAACAAGATGTCATGAAAAGCAGGACATGCTTTTACTGCCAAATATATGTCACCACCAGCCAAGAATCCTCCCCAGAAGCAGATTTTGAAACTGTATCACAAGTATTTGTGACTGCAAACATTTTTTTTTTGAAAAGGCGAACAAAACATCCATGCAATGATGTCTGCCATAGGGGATCCCCATGGAAAGAAGACGTATCATTTCAATCAGTTAAACAAACAAAAATATGTGGAAAAACATATTTGATATCAAAACACAGACTGAGTGAATGTTTTCCTCCATTTTTGTATTTTATTGTGCCATGTTTATTTTAATTGAGCTGTTTCAGATCAGCCAACTTCTTGCAGAACACTGGCATCCTACTACAGACCAGCCCCAGCAAACTGCTGAGCCAAGGCACAGCCCTGGTTTTATTTCTGAAAAACAATTATTACTTTTATCCCTTCTTCACAATTAAATCTGAAGGACTCCAGCATATGACAGGATTTGCCTGTGTTGGTTTGAAAATCGAAAGCTCGAGGCAAGAAAGTCCCACACTGTAAATTGCATCCCCCCTCAGTCACCTCACCTCTGACTTCAGCAGCGTTAACAGAGCTCTGCCAACAAAACCTCCTTTTCCAAACACCTGCCATTACAATTACCTTGGGTTTTGCTTGTAAAACTTGTATTTCACGGGCAGGAAAAGAAGAAAGAAGTGGAGAAATCGGCCCAGCCCCATTTTTGTGTGGGGAGGTTTCACCCCGGCCAGCAGCGGCATCACCAGTACGCATCAAACAGGACAGAGGGAGTCAACACGTGGCCAGGGACAAGGTGGGACTAAAACCCTCGCGGGAGCAGCTTACACTTAGATCTGGTTAAGCACTCTGTAATACACACACCTGTAATCCAAGCTTTGCAGGAGTTCCTGCAGATTAAACAAAGCTAACCTCCCTGTTCTCCTGTAACTAACCCTCCGTGCAGAAGGAAGAGCCGCTTTAATGAAGTTAATTTTCAGAACACACCACAGGTACTGTAGTTGCTGCAACAGTTGACATTTTATAATATTTTGTGCTGTTTGAGTCCTTTCAGATTTGTTTTCATAGTAAACTCCGTGGCTGCAGCAGCATCCATTGAAAACTGCAATCGAGTTCTCTGTTCCCACAAGCCCTTTGAGCGCCTGCACTTTTATAACCCACAGTTCTCCAACACCTTTGCTCCCACACAGAACAACACCTTGAGGCACAGGCTATTCAGTCAAAAAACTGCGTCTTGAGAACAAGAAAAAGACATAAAACTCATTTGCTGAACTAATTATAGAAACTGCATTGCCTGTCACTGCCCTCATAGTTTATCAAAGACTTCAGTGTACTGCAGGGGATACGTTCAAGCTTCGCTGTAGTACCACAAAAACCGCCCAACAAAAGTATGAACACAATGTTTCTGTGGAAGAACTCAAATCAGCAAATGTCAGACCAAGATGTAAATATGTAATTACAAAAATGTACATAAATATACGTATGAGCCATCTGACTGAGCAGGGCTGCAGCTCGGCCACAGGAACCAACTGACCACACAGGAAGACTTTCCTTGTGTAGAGAACTGTTTCCACGTTCCACAGATAATCAGAAGGACAACTGAAAGGAGGGAGAGAAAGGAGGTCAAATCAAGACCTGTTACGCACAATCCTCTCTCCCCAGAGCCACAAGTACGTTTCTTTGGGTAAATTCTCAGATTCCAACAGGCCAGTGAACTCTGCAAAGGTCAGGCCAATATTTAGCCGATCCCAAAGACCTGCTGAAACAGCTCTTCTGTCTAAATTACCACTTTCAACTGTATGGATTTTCCAAAAATAGCCCTTTTTACATCAGAAAAAAGGCAAATCAAGGGTGTGGTCACTGTAATTTCAGTTTACAAAGTACCACTGTGCAAACTGCCTACAGTTCTGTGCTCGAGAGCCTTTTCATGATCCAAACAACATTCTGCTCTCAGGAAGGGCCCTTTGGAAATGTCGGTGGTTATCCCTGGTGCAGGAAAGCTTTCTGCAATTTTGATGGCTAAGACCCTTTTGGGTTATTAGGGTATCAGTTTATACCCAGTTATTTGTGCCACCCAGGTTTTCAGTCCCCTGGCAGCACAGCTCTGCATTAGACACAAAAGCTCAATGCTGGCTTTTCATTTTATGGAGTTACAGGAAGAAGATAAAAACTTGCCCAAAATCTTCACCTTCAGCTCCCATCTATGTCTTGATCTCTGTAAGTCTTTTCATACGTCACAGAAAAGCTCATTAACCTTGACCATAATCATACAAAACAGGAGGACAATCTGTGTTTTGTAACACTCTCTTACACACACACACACACAAAATTACATTTTCACTAAAAGAAAGAAAACCCAACCAACTCCAAACAAAAGAAACTCAAAACACTCAAACCCAACCTTCTCTACCGGATATTCCCAGACCATCAAAGTAAGCTCATAGAACTGGACATACTGGACTAGCCTTACTTTTGAGTACTTTTAAACTGTGACACTGACTTCCACTTTTTCTAGGAAAGTGGGGGATTGTAAGACTGCAGCTCTACACTTGCTCACCTCAGGAACTACAAAGAGCTTCTCAGGTCTGTAGTAGACCAAAAGCTCTACAGCAGTATCACATTACTTTGTCACACAAACGAAGTCAAACACATAAACTGAACCCATCTATTCTCTAAACACACAAATAGGATCAAAAGGCATATTGATACAAGCAGAATTATCCACCATTGTTCCTGATAATACAAGAAAAAAGTGCTGGTGGGGGAAAAATGAGCTTCAAGTGAGTGAAGGAACTACCAGCACTGAATCCAGAAAACATGTATTATTATGTTTAATTTCTTCATTGAAGCAGAAGCAATGACTGAAAAAGCCACCCCTTCTACTTCGCCATGTAAGTGAAAAGCAAGGAGCTTAAAAAGAAACAAAACCCAACAAACCCAAAAAAACCAAACCTTCTATGCAGTTAAAAAGAAAAGCCTGAAATAAAATCTCCCACCTGTAATACTGTAATGATAACATTCCGTGGTTGCAGCACTTCATTTGTAGGAATAACGCACTGCTGTTTACTAAACCAGAAACACAATTCGAAAATAATAATAACAAAAAAAATCAAACAGCAACATAATTTGCTGCTTGAAAAGCAAACGCAAGGCAACCTCTTTACAAAGAATAAACAGGCAAAAAAATTCAAGCATCATCAGGATCTACATTAGCAGCGTGTCAAACAGCAGCTTTTCACCACTGAATGGATCCCACCCAGAGAGAAGGCACAAAGCTGTATTTGAGCACACCACGATTCCCATGATTAGCTCAGTTACAACCGAGGCAGTAGAGGGGGGGAAATTAAGTTTAAAATTGGGATTTTCTTTCTGTTCTGATGCAACTCACACCCCCAAGCACAGGACACGCTCCACAGAGTCTCTTAATCCACGGGAAGGAGAGGTTATTTACTCGGTGTAGAAAGCACACCCAAACAAGTAGATCAGAGAGTGAGGTGGATTTATTACAGGAGGAAAATTCCTGAGCATAAAGTACCCAAATGACACACTCCACACAATCAGAGCCCATCAATGCAGCCTGTTCCCAGGGTACCTGTGCCAAAGGCTTGGTGACTCAGGGTCGCACAAAGCTTGGCAACAGAACTCCAGCTCCAATTGTTAGTATGGCACTAAATGCATACAAACAGACTCTAATGCAATTATCTTGTTAAAATTGCATATGATTTAGTACAGAAGTCAATTAAGGTTTTACATTATGAGCATTATGATTTCCCCATACTACTGAGCCTACTAATACCAGTATGTTGGAGACACTTCTGCAGTCACATTTGTTTTCCTAAGGTGTTCTCTTCATTTCTCTTCCTTTAATCATCCTGAGTAAGGGCACACAATGCATCCAGCCCAGGAAGGAGAGTGGAGCCTGTCACTGGGATGAGTGCAGAGAAGAGCTTCTAAGATGACCAGGAGAGATAAGAAGTGAGTTTATTTAGCCTAGAAAAATACACAGTAAGGGGAGAAGCCGGCTCACAGGCAAAATGAAACACCACATGAGGGAACTTGGAGATTAAAATGACCTGAAGTTGTGTTGCTAACAATAGGGGAATTCACACTCTTTCCAAACACCGAATAAACTAATCCAATCGAACAATTTTTTCCCTCTCAAATCCAATTTCATTTTAAGATTAACATCTCCACAGTCACAAAAAAGACTATTGATAGCACAAGAGGTGCCAGTTCTTCCTTTTTCATGCACTGTGCTTTTGGGGGGAACCAAAACCCAAAGAACACAAAGCCCAAATGGACCAAGTCCAAATGTACTACCCAGTATGCTTTATTTTATTCCTGAGAAACAAGAAAAAGAAGGAGAACGTGTCCTACTGCTCTTTTGTACTCACTTATTCTAAACAGTTGAGGTTTAATGAAATGATAATGTTCACACAGATTATTAGAGGCATCTCACATGCTGAGCTGAGCCTCCAAATGTTGAAATCCTTATTAACAGCAAATTTTCTTAACAGCAGCTGTGATGCCTTCAACATTGCATCACATAAACCTTTTGGACAAACTAAAGTATGTGAGTCTTCACGGAAAAGACCAAGTAAAATGTATATTTGACCAGCATCAAATTACAACCACTTGAAAATTCAGCTACTTTTACCAGGAGAAACTGTCATTTCACTCTGTACCACCCTACTGCTACAGACACAGAACCAAAGGGTACCCCCCAAATCCACCATCGGACAACACAGAGGGTGAGTCTGTAACACTTCTGCAAGCCCAGGGGTAACCAGGTTCAAAAGCTACCAGAAATCCCAAACAAAACTGAAAGATTATTTTGACTGCACAAAATGTCTGCCTTCTAAAAAGCCAATTTCTGTGTAAGGGCATTAAGATAACATTACACAGGAAAGCAAGTTCACTCCTGCTTCAGTTCATCCACTGACTTGCACTTGTCATCCTAAACACACACCTGACACTCCAAGGCAAAAGCACCCAAGTTGTTCGGTTCTTTTCCCATACCTCCTTAGTGTAACGCTCTTTTTATTCCTTAATTCAAGCTGTACTCATTTAATGGGTGTCCCAGGCCAGACAAACTGCGGCACAGCAGAGCAGAGATCCACTTCTACAAGAAGTTTTTACTTCAGTATTCATGAAATGCTAGAGAGTCAGATCAGATCTCCTCAGCACAGCCCTAACCCAGACAGAAAGCCAGGCCAGCTCTGCAGGAGCAGCCACAGCAGATTTTTCAGGTATTACTAAAAATCCTGACAATTCCAGCCACATGAATAGAAAGGAAAAACACATAAATGCAAGGCAGGTTAACTTCTGTTCTTCCCATCTTTAACAGAAGTGCTTTGAGAAGCGCGAACTGACACCTCGGCATGAATCCTGAAGCCCACTGAAACAAGGGTCTCCAATTTTCACATTAACTTCAAAAAGCTTCCCTGAGGATTAGGGAATTAATAGCTTTTAGGAAAAGCCCAGAAGGGGTGGGCTTCATAGGGGTGTCCATGTAGGAGCAGGCTCAGCAGGACTTGGAGCATGCCTGGCATCCAGGAGCTGCTCTAAGGCAACCACGGTGTGGTCTGAAGACAGGCTGCTGATGCCACAGCACAGGGCTCGGCTCTCCAGAAAACCCCACACACTGGAAGCCTCAGTGCTGATCCTTCCCCAGACGTTTCCATTCACACTTTCATGTGCTGTACGTAGCAAATAACGAAATACAGACCAAAGTGAGCGACCAGATTTAAGCATTCCAGGTAAATACAACAACCTTTTCAACTCAGCAACAGCCTCCTGCCACCACCCTGCACACAAGTGACATCAAACTTTATCTGTGGGGAGGAGCAACCGCTCATCACACCAGCAATCACGCAGCTGGAGAGGCAGGAGCTTTTGGATACATAAATACAAGAGGTTTTGATATCCTCCAGGGGCACATAAAACACCCACACATCAGTTAGTGACACAAATTGCCTCTCACCACAAGTGAATTTACCATCATATCAACAATATTAGAAAACTGGGATAGTAACAAAATAAGGTTTGAAAACCTGAAGTTTTCCTGCTTAAGGAAAAAGAAAACCAATGTATAGAGCTAAAGATACTCAAAATGTATTAAGCAAATGAAAATGTCACAGTTCCCTAAGCAGCACTGGAAACAGAGAAGGGGGAAGATTCCCCTGAGCTGCAAATGCAATGTTTCAGCAATCAGTGCTGCTGAAATTTCGATTTTCATAATATATTAGCATATTTGCATAAGACTTTTAATCTAGTCATTCAAGTGAGGCAGCCAGGATAGATTTTAAAAGCTCTACTCTGTATAATTAAGGGTGTAAGACAACTCATAAACCAGAAATCTGCCTCTCCATGAAGTTATTCAAGTTAAACACATTTAATTCATTGAAGTTCCCACCTTTATTGAGGGTTTTTCCCCATACACACACAATGTATATGGAAATGCCTTAGAACCACACATACAATCTTTAGTTTTCTATCCCAAATCCTATATTGTACCTGTAACACTTCTTTATTTTCTGAATCCAGAAAACTCTTTAATAGTGATAGAGAAAAATTTTTATCAATCAACCAACCTCAATCAAAAATCTCCTTTTTTTTTTCCCCAGCCAGAACGTAAATACTTGGAGTCTTAGAAACATTACAAATGTGTTCCTCATGTCCCCCATAACAATTATTCGGATCAGTGTCATCCCTGTTCTGGATTTGAAGTTTCAAAGCCACCTACAAAAATACTACAGAGCTAAATCCTCCCAATACCCTCCTGTAATCCCCAGAGGTACCTCAAGCACCAGACCAGTCTGAAAATACCCTGGGAAGGCAGCGATGACACACTGTTGGGCTGCATTTATATTTCGGGGTTATTTCTTGCTCAGGGGGAAAAAAAGAAAAAAAGCCTTCCTGGAAAAGGTTTTGTAGTGAACATCCAGATGTTTAACCTTCCTAAAAATAACTGAGTTCACCCTTGGAACACTCTTGCAATTCCAGAGCACCCTTCAGGCAAAAGCACTCACATCAGAACCAGAAGAGCATAAACTCAACTCCAGCAAAAGTTAAACTCAGGAAAATGTAGTAGCAAGATGACAAAGCTGACTCAAACATTAGAATTTTTGGTTGATTGTTAGTTTAAGTCACCTACTAAATTTAGACACAATTCACATTGAGTTTGTCACTTTGCTTTGATGCCTGTACCTCAAAAATATATGCTATTTTGAGTCCACGATAACATTAAAATGCCATTTAACTTTCACAACAGTACTTGAATTTGAATGCAGAGTGATGAACAAAGTAAGTCCAGTAATTTAAAAATATCACTTAATTATCCTTAGTATTTTATTGGAAACTACATTTGTGTAAGAAGTAAAGCACCATGAGGGTGTAGCTGACATAAAGCTGTTTTTAAAACACAATGTCATTACTGTTTGGCATCTGGGGGACATTTAAAGTTAAGATTTTATTCATGAGCAACTGCACCTTGTGCTGCACAGGATTAAGCACAACAACAACAAGAAAGAAATCACAACAGCACAAAGTTTCAGACTTTTTCCTGCGTGTTTTGTTTCTTATATTTTAATTTTATGAGAGTTCTAAATCAAGGATCTGAAATGCAGGAAAAGGCAAACAATATGTAAAATGAACAAAGCTGGGCAACATCCTAACCTGAGAAAGAGAAAAAACATGTAACAAGAAAGCGACAGATATGATTTTTTCTAATCTCTCCTGTAATTACTGTACCAGTACAACCCTTGGAAGGCACATTTTCAACCCCACACTAGTTCTAAAGTAAACCCAGGGAGCCAGGCCCACACTCCTCAGGCGAGGGCTCTCGGGTGTCTGATGCTGCAGGAGGTGCCGAGGCTGCACTTGAGCGAGTCACAGCCACGTTCTCAGTCAGCAACCAGGACCTGCTGGAACCTCAGCAGGGCAGTGGGAACACCGCCCTGCTTTTTGAGCTGCTGTGCTCTCCACAAGTGTGTTCGGGACCTTCAGTCAAACGCTGCTGTAGCAAAGGGACACCGAGGTTATTGAGTCCCTCGGCCCAGGGCACCTGAAACACCTCCCAGACCCTGCTCCGGGCAGGGAGGGAGAGGGGCACGTTTCTACCCAGGGCTTTGCAGGTGTCCCCTGGTCTCTCCAGTCACTTCAGGTATTTATGCAGTCCTAAATCGGAACCTTAAAACTAAGCTGATGTGAATAATCACCCCGTAATTTCTGAAGCATATATAAGTAAGAATTCAATTGATCTATGTAAGTCTTGTATATTATTTTCTTTCTCTCATTAACAACCTACTGTGAAGGCAAGAAACATGGGAATTAACACCAGTATGATTTTAGAAAAACTACCAACAAAACATGCAAGCAATGCACCAGAGTTTTCACTCAATTTAGCCCATGATGAAGTCTTCATTCTTTTCTCTTTCAGCAGCTCTCACTTATTATGTTCACCTAAGCAACCCCATGGGAAACCACAGACATTACTAAATATTAGAAACTCTGTGGAAGGCAAATGCTGGATTTGACCAGGAATGTGATGACAAAGAGTTTGCTCTAGGCTTCTTTCATGTTTTAGAAAGCCAGTTTGCTTTCAGTTCCTTTTAGGGGGAGAATGACATAGATTCCAGAGGCGTAGTCAGCTATATGAAATCTTGTTTCACAAAACAAAATATGAACCACAATGTCCACTCTCCTGGGAATGAAGGAGGATAAATATCTAATCACAAAGGAAAACATGATATTTTATTAAGAAGGTAGACTAGAAAAACATTCTCTTTTAACATCAGGCATTTCATTTTCTGCAGTAAGTGTGCAATGGCAGCCCTGCCCCGTTCCAGACAGAGTGCAGCACGAACTAACCACGATGTCACATGGAATTTAATTCCTATTATTTTAACAGCAGGAAAAGAAAAGAGGCAGAAGTAGCATATCTGGCTCGGGATAGAGAGTCACAACATACCACAGACTTATTAGTTCTGGAGTCTCCACTATTACCTGTGGACAACAAAGACACCATCAGTTTGTTTCAGTGTTGATATTTCTCTGGTGTTTAACACATATCTGAATTAATTCTCCAGCTGACACCAAAACAGTCTGCTGGATTTACTACCCACTTCCCAGATTCTGCAATGGCTTCCCGTTCTTTCCAGTTACAGAAATGTCT
The DNA here is from genome assembly GCA_035584735.1 of Pseudotriccus pelzelni. Taxonomy (NCBI): domain Eukaryota; kingdom Metazoa; phylum Chordata; class Aves; order Passeriformes; family Tyrannidae; genus Pseudotriccus; species Pseudotriccus pelzelni. Next base: position 3,107,815 of record JAWMRA010000036.1, on the reverse strand, counting down.
CCTTTTAGTTTTGAGACCTGCATAAGAAAGTCTGCTCAGCATGAAACTGCCAGTCATCGGTTATTTAGGGAACTCTGGGCCTTCCTGGTTTCAGGCCTCAGTACTTAACAGAAGGGTCTCTCTGAATGCATTTCTCTCCAGTGGAACACAAATCTAGTTCAGGGCACAACGCTGCTCCCAGACACGTGTCTTCATATGTACCAGATAAAACATGGCTCTGAAATATGTCTCTCTTCCCTTCTACCTGCACTAGATGAGATCCCATGAATCAGAAGGTCATATATTTTCATTTGTAAACTGTGAGCTACCTCAGCAGTAACTGTCCTATAAATTTAGAAGACAAATAAATTGTCAGCGTGAGATGGCTGTATTCCTTCCCTGCCCATCTTTCTGTGCAATTCTAACAGTGTCTTAATTAGCAGCATGAATTATTTGCCATGGTAATAGGGAGATATTCAAAGCACAGAATGATAATTTCCCTGAAAGTTCAAACAAGACACTGGCTGAAGATGCACCTCCCGAGACATTATTAGCAAAAGACAAATAAAATATAAGCATCTCTACCACATCCAAGCCCAGACTATTGCACAAGTGAAGTATTTCTTTACAAAACCCAGTACAGCTGCACGAACACGGTGATGATCCTCACAGTGAGCTGTGAGAAATATGAGCAACTCAGCCTGGAAATGTCCAAGGAGATCCCTGTTAGTCCCTAACAATGGTCAGATGATTGTCCCAGGCAAGTTGGAGCAAAACAGCAGTGACTGTAGCACTTGATTACAGAGTCCTGATGCCGCAGCATAAGCCATAAGTAGAAACTATTTTCTTTCCAAAGGTTAAACAATTATGAATTCCAAAAACAAACAAACAGCCCAAGCAAATGCCCCAAGCATAGAAGCTCTTCCACCGCAGCACACACAGCTCACAACTGCCATGTGGAGTGCAGAGATGCAATGTGCCTCATGTGGAATCAGCCCTGGGACAGAACCCGGCCCTTGTCAATAAGCAAAGCAGGTAATTAATGACCCCGGCACTGAACTCTGCTGAGGTTCTGGACTTCCAGTTCTCTCCTGATGTCATGAAAACAACGTGGATCTTAAATCCAACCAACACAGCTACACAAAGGGTTTCTCAGCCATTCTCTTCACAATTTCTACTTAGGAGAGTGTCTGTAACTGTCCAGCAGGGAAAGCAGAGCTTGGCTGGCAGCAGGGAGGGTCTGCTGCTGATCTAAACCAGAGCGGCACCTGAAGAGGAACTGAGAACCACCCCACTGCCACACAGAAAACAGAAACACAACACACTCTTTGAACCTCACCCAGCACACCTTCACGTTCATGGGTTCTTTCCTCTTGGAAAGAGAAGAACCCAGCTCAGTTTAGTAAATCCTCTTATTGCAAAATCAAAAGCAAGTTCTGCTACATTTATATCATCATAAAACAACTGGAAGGAAAATGACTTTAGTGATGAAAATTGCAAATGGCACTGCAGAGTTGTGCAGGATTTTTATTACCATTTGGCCTCATGTTCCACATTTGTATCAGAAATAGGCGGGTGGAGTATCTTTAAGTTTAGTAACACCAGATTAAAAAAAAAAAAAAAAAAAAAGCCTAGTTGCAACATGCTAAAAATTTAACTGAAGACCTCCCTCATGATGAAGAAAACATCCACCCAGTGTTGATTTCTAAAAATACCTCAACATATTATATACCCAAGATGCTTTTAGTTACAAAACAGATACGACTCAAAGCAGCTTTTGATTCCAAATAAGAACGCTATGAATTTCTATCTGTTGGGCATTTTGCAAAGTTACAGTCTTCAGGTGTCCACAACTTTAAGAAAATCTAAATACTTACGTGCTTGGTTTTAGTGCTGAAAAGCTTGCATGGAAAACTACAGGACATCCCTCCCCTGATAAGGCACCATCCTTGCTAAGATCTGTGAATTCACACCATTCCTACAACTATTTTTAAATTATTTCCTTTGTTCCTCTCTCCGTGCCAACGGCCAGTAAAAGAATTAACAGCCCCAGAAATGCAGGACAAGTTGGATCTCTTCGGATGATCTGGGCATTATCCAGTATTTGAGGGGTCAGGAGATTTTGTTATCTCGCTTCAACAAATTTTGAAATACTATGGCACTGCAGCCATTCCAAATTAATCATATAGACCCTATTAATAGATTGTCATGGAGTCCTAGAATCCTGCTCTTCCAAAGCTACTCATTTCCTCTGCAGTACCAAGATACAAGCAAGTTTCCTAACAGCACCGAAAATTTCCATTATGAAAAACTCCCAATAGTTTAACTACAAACAGTGAATTCAAGGCCATTATTAGTAACAAAGGATAACAAATTTTCACACTTTACCATAATAAAAAGAAACTATATTAGTGATTTCCAGAACTGGAGCAATAATGTGTGTAAACAAGGTTTCAGACAATTGAGTCTTTAACGTAAGAAAACACAGCCTGTCTTCTAATAATGCAATTCGGCCTCATCCCAGACACTGTCAGTCATCCAAGTCCAGAAAAGCCATTTCTCTGAATAAGATAAATACTCTACACAATGAATTGCTCAACTCCACCTTCCTCCTCTTGCTCCTCTTACAACCACATTCCCCAGGAGTCAGAATCCGCTGCAGATCCAGGGCTAAGAGTTCATCTGAAGTGCAGCTGAGCCAAGACCCATCATCCTGGGCATATTTATCATCAACATTCCATCACAGGCAGAATATTAGGGCTGTCGTGGTGCCAGCAAGCAGTCAAAAAAGGACAATGACAAAAGAAAACACATTAATTATGTGGCAGAAAGAGATGACTCTCAGGACGTGCAGGGACATTCCTGTACATCCTCTGGCCTGCACGTTTCTGCAAAGCGCTCAGGCCGTCCCTCAGCCCGTCACAGCTTTTTCACAGCCCCGCTGGGCAGATGGTGTGTCCGTCTGACACCTGCCAAGGTGTCTGAGCTGTGGGAGCTGCAGTCACTGCTCTGTTTGCTGCACCAAGGGCTGGCCGGGCAGCTGAGACACACCGATAATCCAGCACGAGACACGGGACAGGCGGTGACGCCTCTGAGGACCCAATGAACGACTTCACCTTGAACATCTCATCGTAAAGCACTGCAAGACAAATGTGTCATCATTCTGGCAGCTTTGCTTGGACAGGAAACAACACACTGTGCAAAACGACTACTTAAATATTTAAGACAATAAATCTTAACAAACTGGGGATCTTATGGGATGCAGAGAGGAGAGCAACAGACTAAATCAAAAAAATTCAGACCGAAGTCCGTATCTCCACCTGAAGCAACACAAAAAAATACAGCAGGTTTCCTAACGAGCACACAGAGGAATACCACTGCTTGATGCTATCTCTGATCTCATCCAGAAGCCAAAACCAGAATTAGCTGATCCTCTCCCAGGTATACAGTTTCATATATAGACACACAGGTTATACTGGAGAGTTCATCTTGAGTGGCCTAACCTCCTCTCAGAGTATTACCTAAAAACATCCTGTGCATATTCCTGCTTAACTTCCTTCCCCTGTGGCCAGCTCCATCTTTAGCCCCAGGCTCTCACTCTAGCCCTGCTCCTTGTCTTGCAGGGGCATCCAAAGGTTCTAATCAGAGAGCAAACTGTCCCTGACCACCACCAAGTCTGTGCCCAGCTCTGGACTTGGTCACTGCCACCACACCTACGCCCAGCACTGGAGACATTCTCCACTAACCTCGTAACTATCTGGAGTAGGACACTCACTGCAGTGGAGGACTAAGAGAAGAGTTTATTCACACTCATAAGGTTTCTTTCTGTAAGTGATAGAGCTGCTTCCTCAGAGCAGAACTCCGACAGCAGAACACGCTGCAAATCCCACCTCCTTGGTAAGTCGCTGTCTCCTCATAAAGGAAACATAACAATTGAAGCAAAAACAGTGGTTCAGAGTGAGAAAGTGCAAGAGTACTCGTACTAGAACCACACAAGTGGTTTATCTGGCAGATACAGGCGATTTTGGCAATGAGTGCTACACAAAAGCTTAATATGCAGGCACTACTGGGAAGAATGAATTAAATTAAATTAAATGCCAGAATAGGTCCCAGGAAGACACCCTAGCAAAGACCCAGGGCTCTAACACCCCAGCAACTAGGGATCATCACTTTGCAGTTTACACAGATTCAAAAATGCAGCTGCCCAAACATATGGATGAACACTCACCAAGACTTAATGTAGAAAGACACTCTGGAGCCCTCTCAGGTGTGGAGGATATTGATCTCAATGCTGCATAATTCCTAGACAAAATACAGTTTTCCATCCCAATATAAAAATATTTTTTCATATTTTGAGATTTAAGTTCCACAGCAATTCCTTTACTTAACTTACAAATACACAGAACACCTTGATATTCTCTAATATTATTTTTAAGATACCAGAATGTAGTGAGCTCTCTAATAAGAAAAAGGTTGTTCATTTTTACCACAGAAGGCAGAAAAGAGGATGTTATCTCACCTATATTGACTCTACTGTTGACTTAAAAAACCAAAACAAAACCACACCTCATACCTCTGACACTGAAGCTGGTATTTATTGATTACATGCTTAGAAATCCAAACTCTTTTTAGCAATGCATTCAGAAGTCAGATCAAAAAATAAAACTAACATCTAATAGTTTAATCAAAGCATTTAACCATCAGGCCTTACAATCAACAAGCCAGAACCAAAGTCAAATTGGCCAATATGACCTTGTCATACAGAGAGAGCAGCTCTGGGTGCTATTGATGAGTTGATTCACCCACACAGTACAGGATTATAAACCCCATCACGACGTGCCTGGGTAGAATTAAACACTATTCCGTAAAAATTCCATAAAAGAACGATTAAACACCATCAGCAGCAACTATGAATCTTCAGTGACAGCCTGAAAGTGCATTCCTGGATGAGTCAAAGCTATAGCGTAGCCAGTCTGTCTGGCCAGATTTAAGCAGCTTTCATCGTGCCGGGCCTGTATTAAGACAAATTAACGTTGTCAGATGATGGCTGGGGAGATCCTGACATCAACACGACTGCTCACAACGGCACCACGTCAACAGGGGATTCAGCTGGCACGAAAACACAACACAGACCATCAAAACAGGCCCCCTGATTTTGCTACCTCCAATTCAGAGAGGCAAACTCAGACAAAAAAAACGTCTTGACAGCACCAAACGTGGTCACTTCCCCGACAAACAAAGTGCGTGCAGGAGACCAGACTGGCAGGGCCTGATCTCTGCCTTACACCCTGGGTGCGAGGGAAACACAGACCTCCAACATACCTCAGCATCAGCCTTAGGGCAGCTGGGTCAGGTCCAGGAGCAGAAAACAGGCAGCAGAACAGACGGACAGTGTTTTCAACAAACTCCTGCCCAAACAGCTAAAAAGCTTTGTGACAACAGCAAGAAGCAGGAACATGCTTTAGAGAGGGCGCTTTGGGAATTTTAAGAAACTTTTTCCAGTAAAGCCCCCCGCAGAGAAGTATTTCTGGTTTACGACAGACTTTTTTCATCTTTTGATTTAGCTTTAAGGTAGCTCTTTTTTATGTTCCATCTGCAAAAACATAAAAAAATAAAGAGAAAGGTAGCGAGCTGGAAAACTAACATTGGGGTTCTTCTAAGGCACTTAAGTATGATAAAGAGGTTCTTTCTGTTCTGTACCATCTGTAAATGCTTACAGCTGCATCTGCTTTAGAAGCAGCCAAGTTAGCAGAAAATTAAAAATAAAAAAAAAAAAGCCCAGCTCTTTGCTATTTAGCTTTAAAGTTTCCTTTTTCATGAGGAATAAAAAAGCACTCTTTAAACTATTTTCAACATAAAGCTTAATTAGATTCTACTCTTCATCTTCAAAACCCTGCAGAGATCATAATGTTCCCCATGAGAGCTTTTAGCCCTTTGTGGTAACTTCTTGGAGCAGCTATTCCAGTGAAGGTACAGGAGAGTTCAGAGAGCAGCTAATCTTTCCTCCGGCACACAGACCATCAATCTGAACTTCTAAAAAGGACCAGAATGATCCTGTGCCATCAAACCTAGAAAGCACGACACAGACACACCTCACCAGTGTGCAGTCCAGGCTACAGAAATCCATATCATCCAGCTCTGTTTGCTCCCTTTGCCTCCTGCTATTTCACCAACCTCACCTTTAGCTAACACTCACCTGGAAAAGGGACTTCCCATTGACTAAATAAGTCAAAGTCACACTACGCCTATTTTATCTTGCCAAATGGGTCTGACACAGATGATGGTGAGATAAATCACACCTGTAACCCTGAAAGTAGTACATTTACACCAGTAAAAACATGCCTTTGTAGAACAAGTTTATCACTGAGCTTTGGTCTCATACATCCGACGTATCTGCACCAACAGCTGGTTGATCCTAATTACAATAATTATCCAGAATTCACTGTTGAATTCCTACCCACTACAAAACCTTTCAACGAAGTTTAAGTCAAGTTTTAAACCTATCCAACAGAAGAAGGGATGTCAGATGGGCAGGAGCCACAGGCACCACAAGCAACGCTGAGCAGAGCTGTAACTCAGCTGTTGGGTTCACCTCTGTGCTGCAGAGCTCAAACATTTTGTAACTCTGGTTCTTGTCCAAGCTGTGTATCGCAAGCGGAGTAAGCTGAACTTATTATTCCAAATGATGACTGAATTTAAAATAAATCCTGTAGATACACACTTGCTACTTGCTTAACCATGCAGAGAACCCCGTTGCAAAACTGGCTGTGCATCGTTGCTGTACAGAAAGGTGCACCAATCTACATGCTGACATCACTTGATTTTTTTGTACCACCTCAACCCACACTGCCCCATGAATCCATGTCTGCAGTGGTTTTGCTCTATTTGCAGTACTACTGATGTGAGAAAACGCTGTAAGCAGAGTTCCCAGACTTCTGTGATTCAGTGAAACACTCCCAATTCTTAACATTTTTATTGATCTTCCTAAACTTCTGAAAAACTTGAAATATACTTAAAATTATGTATCATTGCACATTTACTAGAAGTTTTCCTCTGTCTAGTTATGCGATCAACAAAAGGACTTTTTAGAGACACTTCTGTCCAAACCCAGCAGAGTTCACACGAAGGAAGCAGCAAATATGGACTCTCGAGTGGCCAGCCCAGAAGCAGTGTGGGCAGAACTGAGGACTGGAGGGTGCTGGGCTTTAAAAGCCAGCAGTTAACACTGCAAAGAACTCTGGTTTTTCTTTTAGCAGATGAACTGAAGATTAATGCAGACCTGAGCCTATTCTTGCAGGTGAGCTTGCCAGCTCATGCCTAAGGGTAACGACTGTGTGTGTGAACAGAGGGTGGGACTCCCTGCGTCCCCTCCTGCTTCCCCCACATGACCTCCGCTGTGGAGGCTCCTGGAGGAACGAGGCTGTGGCACAAAAATGGAAGGGAATCATTTCACAGCCTTCAGCTACAGCCCCACTGCATGAGAAGAGACTTTCCTGGGCCAACAGTCCATGAACCAGCTACAGGAAGTAAAGGGAGAGCAGCCAGACCAGAGAGATACAGAAGGAAGGAGAGAAGAAATGAGAGGCAAACGGTGTCATTTTCCTTTCAGATTCCACTGGGCAGAGAAAACGCTGCCACGTATAAACTGAGAGACACGATTTTATCTCTCCAGCTTCTACATGGGCAACTTCAGTAATAAGAGAGGCATCTTAAACACAGCATTGTGCACTAGAGAGTCATTTTCTTACTGCCTTCTCCTCTACTTCAGGACACTGGCTGGGAGATGATTTTAAAGAACCTCCTTTATGACATTCTGAAAGAAAAAAAAACAACACTTAATCCTTGCACCCAACACAAGTGAGTGCAAGGACAGTCTCATTTCATGGATTTATTATTCTGAATCCTCGTTGCCGTGGGATATTAACAATGTCCTGGTTTAATTGGTTAGTTATCAGTTACACAGTATCCTTCCAAAAATCCAGAACATTCTTTCTGACTGCCCTGTCTATATGATACCACTTAATGTGACACACAGATATGGAGGCTCTCCAAGGGAATCTGGGACCTGAGGCTCAGATCTGGCCCTGGAAAGAAATACTCAACAGAATCTAATACTGAAGATGACAGCACCACAGCCACGCAATTAATGAGCTCTGGGACAATGTCATCATGGTGGATCCGGTGGACAGAGAGACACTTAATGCATCCTGAGAGCTCAGTTTCTGTTGGGATGGAAAAGAGGGGAGAACCCTGGTCTGGCAGAGCCGAGTATTTCAGGCACAAACACCAAAAGATGTAGAAGGAGAGATCATCACCATTTGCATCCTTGGAAGAATTAGAGAGAACGGGGATCAGCAAGTGTTGCAATGACACGTATGCTCCATTAGTCTTATTAAATCATCACCTTTCACAGAGGGGCTGATTGCCTGGATCCTGCCCAGCTCACACATCAGCCTGTGCTTCACTCAACACCCATCAATGGCTAAAATTTCAAATTATAATTCTAATCAGTGACACTAAAGCAATGTAGCATCAAAAAGAAAATGTGCACAATTATTTTTTCCTACAAATTTCAGCTTCGTTCTTCCTGTAAACTTTACTCATATGTCACCAGAATTAAATCACATGGTTTGAGTAAATGACTTCTGTCAATTATTTGCTTTTAGAGTGTATTACAGTGCTTAGAGTCATCATAAAATGTCAAAGGGCAATAAAGACAGTGGCACCTATGCCCCAGGTGGTGACACATCTCACTATCCAAATAATGAAATAAAATAGCTGAGATACTAACAAAGACCAGAGTCTGTTCTGCTCTTCTTTCAAATTTTAGGAAATCAAAATCACTGCATTTTAAAAAGCATGATACGCATCTCAAAGTACTTCTTGTAGGAAGGTTTCATAAATACCCTTTTTTTGGCATTGTGCTTCAGTGACAAATGATTACTGACAGAGCATTCAACAACTGAATCTAGAAAAACTGTAGTATTCACCAAAACACAGCTTATGTCAGAACTGCATATCCTCAATTAATTTGTCTGGTGGTCCCCACACAATTCCTCAAATTCCAACAGCATCAGGTTGTTTAACTCATACCAAAATCCCGAAGAGCACAAAATAGCCATTTCTTTCTTGGATCTTACCCTCCAGGAGAAGGAGATGCTCTAAGGTCTGTCAAACCTCACACAAACCACAGGAACAACGGCAGATGCACACACCTAACAGCTCAACTACCTGCGACACAGGAAATCACACACAGATCATCTTCTGTTTGTGCAAATTCAACCTTCCATCTCTAGAAAAGCAGCCTGAACTTCCCCCCCTCCCCCCCCCCCGAATACACAGACTCACAAGACCCTTCAGGCTCCCATCGTTTTTCTGGAGGCAGGAAGTAGAGTCCAGGTCCCTGCCAATCCCGGGCACAAGGAGATTTTGGCCCAGCAAATATTTCCAGTATCCTATAAGAAGTAAAACAGATTGAAATGGACACACAGAGCTCACCCTCTGAATAACACATAGTTTGGTGATGAGAACAGTCCCCTGGAAGGTGAGAGATGCAAGGCCGGAAACCCCGGGGGATGGAACTGATCTCCTACATCCTGGCCAAGCGCTCCAATCACTGGGTAAAAAGCAAGGAACCATTAACTTCTGCTGCCACAATACCCTGGCACAACTGACACAAATCCTAATTAAAACAGGTACTGCACACCAGCACCAAGAGAACGCTGATTTATGTTCTTCACTCTAACATTTTTCTTAAAGAATTATTAATGTATTAGTAAATACAGGCTTTGCACTGAAGAGAGTTTTTTTCCTTCTGCTAATCAGAGTCATTACACACATGTACGTTCAAGTAACTGTAAACTCCAACTAATCCCATGCTCTTTGCTTTATTTGTCTTCCAGCCCAGCGCTGTAGACAGTGCCCCGTCTGCACGATACACAGCCTGAGATAGCAAAGGCTCCAGGGAGGATAACAAACAGCTCAAGTGAGACCCGTACTGAAAGACAAACATGAACCACAAACGTGATACCGAAGTTTAAGTCACTTTTCTGATGCCAGACACTCACGCCTGTTCATACAATGACATCCTTGTTCTCAGGAGGCTCCCAACAATCGTTAAAATGGAATGTGGCCATAATTTTGGTTCCTGAAAAATGTGAGATTAAAGGCCAAACTCCGTGTTTGTATGCCAAGATTTCATGACAGATTTTTGACAGCAGCACAACAGAATCTCATCTATGTGCTTTGCAATCTGTTGCCTACGAAGTGCAGTATTTTAGAAGCCAGGTGAACGATTTGTTTTTTGTCGTAAACTGCCTCCCATCCTCAAAACACCCTCATTAGTCAGTAAAGGTGGCCCAACCTAAACTGAACAAACAAGTAAAAAATCTTGAATGCAAAAAATTATTTTACTAGTGCTTGACAAGTTCTGTCAACAAGCTGTAGCTCCTCTTACTCCCTGCCCTCCCACATACACATCTAATCCAGCCAACTAAGACTTAAAAGCACCACCTCAGTCTTCTGGAAGAGACTGCATTTTAATTCATGGCAGCAGCATGTTAAATGCCTAATTGCAATGAAAGCAAATTCTCAGACCTCTGAATCCAGCAAGACTTCTAAGAGCAACTGATTTGAATTCTCCCAGGAGCAAAGACAGCATTGTACATTTACACTTATTCCAAAACCCAGTAGCTTTATTGATTACTCTGATACATCATTAGATTTAATTTCCACGCCCTTTGCATTACGTAGAGAAGCTTCTAAATATATCACCATTTCACTCATGAAACATTTGATGGCTAATACAAGAATCATTGCACTGATTAGAACATTTAAGAGGGAGTTCAGTTGTTTTTAAGATCAGTGAGTCAATCCAGTGCCTTTCTTTTTTGTTCTTAGCTCACCCTCCCAGTCTGTCTCCTAATCATCACCCTGACAGGACATGCACACGCTGGAATCCATATTGCTCTTAAACACCACTCTGGGAAAGGAAATACTAAAAATGCATTCAGTTTTGGTGTAGAAATCTCCTTCTCCTTCCCTCTTCACAAATGAAGGAAGCTGTGAAAAATCTTTTGTGCATTCAAAGGGCAGAAAAAGAACAAAGCAATCTCTATTGTCAGACTGGGCCACAGTAAAAAGGGAGGGGGTGTTGCATCAGGCCTTGAAAAACACTGAACACCTACTAACTGAAGATAAACAAGATATGAACACTGCTGTGCCCTCTCAATAGGCTCCAGCACAAAAATTTCACCACCAAGCGCTAGAAATTGAGGCAAGACCAAGTATTTCACGAAGCAACGATCCAGGTCCCGCTGCTCGTCTGCTGTAATGCTTCCAACAGCTCGGTGCCTGAAGATAAATTTCTTTGTATTTATTAATCTCTTACACACATAAGTATACGTGGGTGATGGGCAAACAGCTTTCCCCATATTTATTTCCTCCTCTGCTGCTGCAGGAACTTTTGTCACTACCCAGTCCCATTTCCTTGCTGGAATACGGACAGGAAGCGAGGGGAAAATGGGTACTCCACAACCTCTTTCCTCTCACAATCCATTCCATGGTAGGAAATTAATTTCAGCTCCTATTTAATGTAGAAACAACTTTCTGATGCAGCAGAGCTTGTGGATTTGAGTAACAGAAGGATCATACTCGGCTCTCTCTCTTCCATTACTGCAGGAACCTGACAAAGAAAGTTTCTTTACTCACTACTGACAAGCATTCTTTAAAAAAAAGTGCATACCCTTTGAAAGAGTATTTCCATCTGGCACTTATCCCACATTTCACATTAAAATCAGTTTTTCCAGGATGACAGTATTCATTTTCTCCAGCAAAATTCTGAGTAGAGACTCCTTTCAAGGATAACACACCTCTATCTGAAATACTGGCTCAGCAAGACTATTTAAGACATTAAAAAAGAGCTAAAGAAAATTACATATGGTTAGAGGTGTGGGCATTACTGAAGAAAAAGAGAAGTTGTTGGAAGAAATAACTTACAAAAACAGTGACAAAACCCAATTCACGTATTTAAAACTACAAAAGAGATGGCAAAAAAGTGTAAGTCTCCTTCTTAAAATATCTTAAGAAAGGAATTGCAGTCGGTTCCACTTAGTAATTAAAAGAAAAATATAACCCTGCTTTAAAATCTCAGGTTTATATTTAACAAAACAATAAATATAGAAGAACGCGAATTAGTTCTCATCTCTTCAAAACAACATAATTAACGAGATGTCAATCACTGAGAAAAGCCCTATTTTGTGTGTTTGCCAACGTCCAGCAATTACAGCTGGCAAGTCCATTTTTTCAAGGTATTTCTAACACAGCTGAGACAATTTTTTAAAAACAGTCAAACCCACAATAAGCCTTTATTGTCTTATGAAGCTCCAGTGATTCAACAACACGTGCTGAGAGTTATGCACAAAAAGGAGTAATCAAGCCTTACATGCCTGGACAAAAGGGAAGCACTGCTGTGGCCAGGAACCAGTTTACCTCCGTGCAAAGACTGGGCTGTGAAAGGATTTATCTTCATGCCAAACTCTGTATTTCAGACATGAAATGAGGTGTGTGCCCAGCAGCTGGACACTGCACCAGGAACACACCAGTGCTTGGAAAGCCACCTCTGCAGCAGAGAAAGGCCCAGCTCTGGCACACAGACAGGATGGAACAGGCCAACTTCCAAACTGGACACCTGCACACTCCTGGGCACAACTCTGCTGCACGGCTCTCCTCGGGTCACAAAATGCACATTTTTCCTAAAAGCACTAAAGCACCAGCCAATTTTACGCGGAGCTGCATTACCGTAATTAAAAATAAACCACGGCAAGACGGTTGCTCGAAGTGTAAGTAACAAAACATCCACAGAGAAGAGAGCAGCACTCCTGAGTCTGGAACTGGATTTCTGCTGTGTCCATAGCTCCCCATGCAAAGTGACAGAAACCTCAAATACAAGAGGACGTGAGTGAACAGAGACACAAAACTACAGCATTTTGAGCCTTACGGCCTCGTTCTGTTACAACCTCAGTACTGTAAGAAAGAAATTTCACACTTGAGACCCACCTGGGAAACGGTGAAGAACAACTTAAATCCCAACTTCATTCCCCTAAAATATGCAACCTAAAATAGAGTAAATCCTCCCCACAGCCTCTGTCAAAAACCTTCCCTTTAGACTATTACCATGGCAAAGACTCATTCAGAAAAGCAAAGGAATTCACGATCAAAATAACATATAACTGACATTTCCTTCCATTGACTTCTTTAAAGAAAGCTGACAAATCCCAGGGTAGTTATGAATTTATAATTTCATTTTGCAATTAAAACACACTAAGACAACAGTTCACTAGACACATTTAACTGAACTTCATTAAATGTACCCACATCCATTCACCATAACAACATGTAGTCGTGTAAGTCAGAAGAGTTGTCTTTTTACTGCTGTTTTAAAGCAGAACACACCATTGCCTGAACTGGGCTTGTGACACAAAATAGTAACATCTAAAAGGCAGAAGACCAATGCAAATATTGGTTCTTGACAGAGAAGTGACAGAAGAGGGAAGAAGGGGGTTGCCAAAGTCTCAACATGTGGCAGAACAGAAATCCCCACTGGGTTCCAAGTTTTGAAAAAGTAATGGGAAAGACTTCCAGGACCATTCAGATAGGAGTACTCCTTCTCCACGTACAGCACACACCAAGGTCAAAAGCTGAGTTTTAACTCCTTTTTTTTTCCAACAAATCTAAGAAAAAACTCTGGATGATATCACCAGATTTAAAATGCAGGGAGAGTATCACAAACTGGTGCAGTGGTCAGGTCAACAGGGCTGATACACAGGTAAATTATTTGAGATATTCTGGTCGTTATCCATGACAGCACAAAAACCCCAGAATTATACGAAGAAGCTGCACCCCGTCTCTCCGATCCAGTGCCAGCTAGGCCCGAGACAGTGTCAGGACACCGAAAAAAAAATGCCCTCTCATTTGCTACACTTCATGTCTTCCCACAGGAACTGGTCTCTTCCTCCTCGTTCTATTTCCTGTACACAGCCCGAGCCCATTGTCACCAGGTGCAAACACACACACACACCCCGACTCACCAGCCTGCGCTGGCCCCGATCTCGCCGTGGGCAGAGGTGACCTGCAGCCTCTCAGCCTCACCGAGGTGCTGCCCCTCCCGGGCCCGGCGGATCGCAGAGCTCGGCTCACACGGAGCCCCCCGGGACAGCGGGTGTCAGACCCGCCGGGGCTCCAGCGCTCCCGTCCCGCTGCCGGCGGGGGGATCCGCGCGGCGCGGCCGCCCCGTCCCTCCTCCCTCGCCCCTAATCCCTCCTCCTCCGCCGCGCGGAGCCCTCAGCCCGCAGCCTCTCCGCCACCGGGTGCTCCGTGCCCGGCCCCCCCAGTCCCGCCCGGGACCCCCTGCCCGCCCGGCCCCGCTCGGCCCGGCCCGGCCCCCGCCGCGGCCTCGGCCCCGCGCTCACCAGGAGTAGGTCTGCTCCGCCATGGCTGCGGCCGGCGCTGGGCTCTGCGGGGCGGCCGGGCCGGGGCTCCTCCTCCGCCTCCTCCTCCGCCTCCTGCTCGCAGGCTCCCGGGGCTCAGTGGCGGCCCCGCTGCGGCTCCCGGCCCAACATGGCGGCGGCTGTGAGGAGGGAGGGGAGCCGAGGGGGGGTCCCCGCGCGGGTGGGGAGGGCGATGGTGGCGGCGGGGCCGAGCCGGGCGCCCCGGAGCAGGCGGCGATCGCCGTCTGCTGGCTGCCGCCGTGCCTCCCGCGCCC